>NKZR01001563.1:0-441997 GCA_002370795.1 Metschnikowia sp. 03-147.1
TTGAAAATGAAGCGTTCCAAGGTATGCCAATGAGTGTATTTGCGGGTATCGTTGAGCTTTACCGTCGGGAGAACAAGTTGAAGCTCAATGTATTGTGCACTCAGACACAGAAGGAGGATAAGCGGCCATTGATTAGTAAGGGCTTGGTGGAGGTCAAGGAAAGTGCTCAGCTATTTAAATGGGGTTTATTTCCTTCTACGTGTGAGAATATCCACAAAACATTGTACACTACATTTTTAAGAGAACAAAGAAAGATAAAGTATGACTAAGGAAACACCGCAACAAACCTATGCAACAACTCTTTAGTCTTATTGATACCATTGCTTCAAGGGCAAGTGTGGTGTCAGCAAGCCAACTAGAATTCACCATCAAAGAGATGGAAGTAATAAAAGCGGTGAAGAAATATCTTCTGGTTTAATGAGACTCAGCCTACTCACGAAAACAATACAAACCTAAATGAGATAATCAAAATGAGCCGGCACTCACTTCAGAAAACGACAGCGAAAGGATTTTACTTTTAGTTTTGGAGATGAAATCTCTTGGAATGCAAGTGGGTATTCAATGATTGATTATGATGAGAATGCTGATGAAACTATAAATACAATGCCACGTAAGACTTCAGTAAAGTAAACGCTTAGTGAACGGAGTGCGACCGAAGCCTATTAGAAGGACTTGTCAACAGGAAACATGAGAATCGCACTACCATTGTAAAGTTAGACAGCAATTTAAATGATTAGAGCCGGCAAGGCAATTCTGCAGTAGACTCATGTTTTTTTTAAACCATAGACGCATTGCTGAGTCCTGAGAAATACAAAACCCAATGGAGACAATTCATGCCCCAAAACACCAAATTAGGTACGGTAACTACAAACGGGACTAGGAGCTGAGATGCAGCAAACAATGCTCTAATATTTTGGAGAATTACCAATCTATAAAACAAAAACTTTACTAAAGCACTTGCTGTAGTAAAGTTTTTAGAATTTATCTTATTCTGATAAACCCATCATTGCCAGATCTTCCATAGCAAGATCTTCCATAACAAGACACGCAATAAGACTCCGAATCTTTGATTTCTTAGACACGTCTGGTACTTATCAAGTATGCAATTTTTGATGGTCCTCCCAAGGGAGGTGACGGGCGACTCATAGGTTTCGATAGCTAAATTCCGATTCCAGTCAGTCCAGTGAATAATGACGTCATTAGATCCAAGTTTTGTCTGACCAAGCAATGTAGGTACAATTTCCCTCATGGGTAGCCTCAGCGACTTAACAACAAGGCCAACAGAAAGTATTTCGGTTTTACGAAAGTCTGTTCAGAGTGACTAGAAGCTCTAAAACAAAGGGACATTGAAAATCAACCCAAATACTCTATGATAGGGGAGCAGCACAGACCACATGGGCTGTTGTAGACCGCAGTAGTGCTTTAGACCCGCATGAGAAACGCCGCGAAATCATTGTATTTTAAAAGGAAATTACACGATTATTAAACTGAAAGACGCATCTTATGTGATGTACGTAAATTTAAATATTACTTCATTCTGGGTTTCCTTTCTTGATACTAATAAAAAACAACCTATTTTGCTAGTTGCTGCAAAGTAAACAACTTTAGCCATCATTAAGATGAAGTCTGATCCTTGTACATACCGTGCAAACAAAACCTTACCGAAGGGCTGCTCTTTTTGTCTTAGCTAGCATATGTTTGGCCTACTCAGTGTCATATTTTCTCAAATTTGCGGCCAAATTGCGGACAATTTAGACGTCCATGCATATGCAGAAAGTCAGATTTGAGAGGTGTGTATGTACGTTGGTTCTGCACAAGAATCATAACATATCTCTTTTTGCCACTTTGGCCGAGTGGTGACATGCGCCTGATAAAAATAAGGTTAGAATAATCATCAAAGTTTTTTATTTTAAGCTTCAAGTTGGCTGGGGTGCATGAATGGTATTGTCTTGGTTTCACTTTACTAGTGTTTATCCAGCATTTAAACAAGTAACGCAACGCTTGTACATAAGCTGCATTGCAGATAACCGCTATTCATTGAGAATTAATGAGCTTATCCTTCTCTTCACAGATTTGTAACGATTGACCGAGAATCTTTCAAGACTAAATATGATGCACTTGCCCAAAAAATTAATACATAATTATTTCAGAAAAAATTCGGGAATGACGTTTGTAAAGTCCTGTTAACTTTTCTGGATTAGGAAATTCGTATCTATGTTTTAGTTTATTTTACTATACAGGGATATGTAAGTTGATCCTTACAGACCAAGGTTCCACTTTGGTGAGACGAGTGAAACTCTTCACCCGATGCACACCTGCTCATTGTACTTTGCTGGTATGCACACAACATATCTACAAGTACCTTGACTCTGCACAAGCTAGGTACTCGTCGACAGGAAACCTGTGAGACACCTTAAAAACGCTCGGTGTTTGTGATATCTGATTGCTTTTTGCCCTTTGGGTAATGCCACCTAACACATTCTGGCTGCATGGCTCACTTTTGCCCTGGTATATGTATGACAGCAGGTGAGTAATAATACCGGATGTCCTGCCGGTTTCTGAGGTAACTGACTCTAAGCTAGAATGTACAGCTTATACTCAATTCCACTCATTTCAGTAGTGCTTTTACCAACGGAGCTTACCTTGCCTATCTGTTATCTACATTCATGAAAAAATTGGTTGAACGATGGATGCAATTAAGGAAGTCATCGAAATACATCCCACGGGCCTGATCAGAACCCGTAAAGACTTTGGTTGTTTGCGAAAAGAAGGATTTATTTCAAAAATTTGGATTAGCAAGTTGCTCACAGACCTCGAGTTTAGTCAGGTCCACGATTTACCCGATGTTCGAGTAAGCGCAGTGCATACTGTCACGTCTGCACTTACACTCGGCAAAGGGGGAATGTAGACAGAGATAAGGTACTTTGGGATCCTTTTCAAATCAATTGAGATTCATTTCATGGTTCTTGAAGATAAGCTTGGATTCTTCCAGATAACGGGCCATTGCATGTGTTATCCAGGAGAGTACCTTTTCCAAAAACAGTGATCTATATTCAGCACAATTTTTTAGTCAGCACCAATTGAAGGGCACGGACATGACTTAAAGTACAGTTTATTTCTGGTTGGCATTTCATTTGCGGAATGAAGATTCGCTTTTTGCCGTGGCAGGGAGTAGAAAGCGGTTCGTAGCAGTGTGTAAGTCCCAGGCCCACGGTGGGATAGTGTGCAACGAGGATCAAGTGTTCCAACTATTTTGCACACGTTTGGTAGAGCATCCAGGGTCCCGGCTTATGATCACATCTAGCTTCGAATGAGGGAACATGCTGGCCAAAGGATATAGCCTTGTACGACACCAAATGATTATTGCTTGCTGCCAGAGGTGGCAGTAATGACTCCATTAGTTACAGTAACCGAGAGGAGGGCCACGCGCGGACTGCTCCAAAACAAACATCTGGTTACCGAATGCTAAACGGTTATGGCTCCTTGTCTATCATTACGTAAAAGATGAGGTTAGTATTAGTATCTGGTCATACAGGAGAGGTAGGGAAAGGAGAAATAAAGAGGCTTCGAGGGACTTAAGTTGAAAAGGGGAAGCTAGAAGATATAGTGCTTGATAGCATTCTCGGGTTTAGATTGCGTGACAATTTTCGCCATAGTAGGAGCAATAATGATAAAGACCAATTGAATAATCTACTTCGTTTGGAACCGACTGATGTTTTGGCAACAACTAAAAGTGAGCAGAAAGTGACCTCAAACAGTACGACCGTTTAACTGTCTACTTACTATTATTTAGAACAGTACAAGTTCTTTGTTAGGTGATGTACCTGAGAAGGCAGTTTCAGGAGACGAGAAAGAAATTTTAATTCACACGTATTAGCACCAAAGGAGTCATGCGAGATAACTGCTTAGATTTACAAAATTCTACGCTGCACTGATAGCTAATTGATAAATACTCCAGGAAAGTTCCACAAATCCAAGAAGAGTGTTATACTCCTTATTGACGTCTTATGCGTATCGGGTTTGTACTCATTGCTGATCCCTTCAGAGATAAGCCCAGGGCTATTTATCCTCGCGGTGCGTTAGGCTATTCATCACTTGGCTTCCCTAACTCCGGTGCGGTGTCTGAAACCTTCCCAGACACCTGGATATAAGTTCTGCCTAATCGAGCAGCGTAGGTACAATAATTCCTATGGGTAGTGAGGTATCCATGGAGGGGAGTGATTCAAAAAAGACAGGGCATGGAGGAAAGATAGTAAAATATCAAGCTACAAGAGAAAAAGACTGCTCTTCATGTTTATTGAAGATCAATTGCAGTCTAGTCAAAACTTTCAAGGTCTTAGCAAAGAATAAATCGCTAAATTCCTGATGTGTACAAGGTAGAAAATAAGTGAAGTTTCTTACTCAATGCGAGAAGATTGAGAGCACGACGGAGTGTGTACTAATTGCATTGCATTTAGAAGACTTTACTTGATACATCAAATCTCTCAGAAGCTCTTATCTGCTAGTTTTATTGTAGTCCGATCTACAGTATCTGCCTCAAACTTGACGCTAGTCAGCTTGCCTGATATCGCCGCGACCTAACGTTTTAACCCCACGTCAAAATTGTTTGACTAATTGATCTAGCAGCTACTCGAAATTGAACATCACATGTTTACTGAAGCTTTGAATGTTGTGCAGGCTCTGGTTGTAGGCGCATCCAACTTTTGCGCGTTACTGAAAACTCTCGCATAATCTGAAACAATAATCTGATTGGCCTTTAACTCTAAGAAATGTGGATGATTGGTATGCACTTAAGTCATCTTAAATTCTCAAACTGTATCTAGAACCCCTTGATGATTTGATTGATACCACTTAAACCAGAAATTGTATAGTGCCCTACTCGACCTCGCCCTAACAATCATGAGGTATGTAATTGACCGTGCATAGAAGTGTAGTCTCTTCTCCAGACTTTAGAGGCTGTTTCATCTGCACCCTGTTCTTCTGAAAATGTGAGACTTGTCCACTTGTGTTTGTTGGAGAATAGGGAGTGCGCGATTTAAGCATGGCGCTTGAATTACAGTTTCAAGAAAGTCTTTTAATTCCACATTTGGGCTATCGTATTAAGGGTATATGTAGACCCACATCACGTAGTGGTAGAGATGGAGGTGTTTATACCTTGGAGAGACTATGAAGTCTTTACACTCCCAAGATCAGCCGTCACTAAACTGTATACCCTGTGGATCTTTGGAGTTATAGAGTCTGAGGTCTGACGCACAACTGGAATTATCAAGACTGTGTTCAATCTTGCCTTTAGTAGGTGTACTGCACACTCGTATCATAATTGCCCGCACTCGCATATTGACACATCTTACATACTTAAGTCGATTGCGTCTGCAGTTGTGGTCGCGCGCAAGACAGACAGATACGACATATTCTTAGACGTATGTCAAGCTTTGATTCGGCTAAGATGAACTGGCTAAGCTACAAACGTGGTTCCATAGTAAAAGTTCGAAAATCTCATGCTAGAATGAGTGACTTCTGCCAGAATCTAGGATTGACGTATATCGCGTGCTCAGTTGTGAGCTTCTAAGTTTCTCCTGACCAGTTATGCTCAGACAGTGACCAGGTAAAATGACCCAAAAAATTGTTAGATCTATCTCTGTTAAAATAATTTGCATCAAGCAAATAAAACTCTAAGGAACGATCAGGTATTTATGAGATGTAGGCATGAGAGCTTCAAATGTGTCTTCTCAATATATTCGAGAAATTAAGCTGAGATGATAAAAAAGAGGGGTGCGAGTGAGAAATAACAAGACTTTTGAAGCCTCTGCAAAAATCGAAAATACGATATTTTTATCATCATAAGAATCAAGAGGTTAGAGCGAACTGAACTCATTCAAAGATGTCGATGGAAAAATTAACATTTCAGGTGCTCTATTTTTTGTCGATAAAACCTTCACTTAGCTCGAGGGTAATCACGCACTAATTCCGCATACATCTCCGATAGCTCAATTTAGTTATTAAATATCTTATTTCATTTTTTATAATTCTAGCGGCGCTCGTATGTGAAGTTGTGTAAGAAAATGTAGCCAAAGACGACAAAGGTGATTCCCAAGGTGATCAACCAAAGAACATCATCCCAAAAGGCCGAGACGTCGAATCCGAAGGTGCTGAGGATAACTGCACCTGGGACCTCAATGGAAAGGCCGTACTTCTTCTCTTTGAGAATTAAATCTTTCACTTCGTTGATGGCCAAGGCTTCATACGCATAGTGAAACAAGGAAATCCACTGGAGCCACTTTGTTTGCGCCTTAAGGTCGTCACTGTTAATAAAGAGCCCAGCAAAAAGTAAAGAAAACAAAAGAATTAACACTCCAATGGTAGTCGAGGTACCCGGGTCCTTGATGAGAATTCCCACGATCAAGACTTCAGTAGCAACCGCGAGGTTGAAGAGAACTAATATCGCGAGAGCTTTCAAGAACCCATTGTGCTCCATTGTCAATCCAACCATCGGATACAAAATACTGAGTAGTATGATTGGAGGGAGCACCCGCAAAGGTATCAAGTCACACACAACCTTACTCAAATAGTAGGCAGAGGGGTGATAATAGTTGTTAGCTCTTTCACGGATGAAGATGATTCGTTCTTGAGCGAATGAGTGCAAGCCGGTCAAGGACGAAAATCCAAACAAGGCCAATATGAAAAAGAAGACCCCCAACCTATTCTGGAAACCACTTATGTCATTGCTGACGTCGTAGTAAACGTATCCACAGAACAAGCCTACCAAAAGCGATAAGATGTAGTTCGTGAGGAGGAGCTTTGGATTTCTGTAAAGGTTCTTGAAAGTTCTGGAGGAGAGAATGCAAAATTGCGTGAAGATGTTGGCTTTTTTCATCAAGTCATGATGCACCACAAATTCTTTGGGATCATCAATGAGCTCTTGGATGCTTTGCCTGAGTTCAATTCCTAAAATGGACTCCTCGAACATGAGCGGCAACTTTGTATTCATCTTTACAAGTTTGTCACCGTTACCCGAAGAATCACCAATTGGCAGGTAGCTGTACTCATCACGATGTACTGCGTAATGCTCCCATTCTTGGGTCACATCTGTTTCATTGGCACTGCCTGAAGCAAACGCAGAATGAATATCTTCAGAATCGGCTGCACCTGGAATTTTGATAATTTTTTTGTGATCAACAGTGATATCAATGAGGTAATCAGCTATATTGTACCCGAGGGGACACTTGTAGCCGTTCCTACCGAAGTAGTCATTGCATTTGATCATATCCCCAGAGTAAATAAGGTCTCCTTCACTAAGTAAAGTAAGCTTGTCAAATAAAGAAACAATATTACTTCTTGGTTGGTGTATAGTAAACACAACCGTCCTCTGGAAGTCCTTGGCTAACTTGACAAGGGAATCGACCACGTTCTTCGCATTATAAGCATCCAAGCCAGAGGTCGGCTCATCCAAAAATAAAATCGAGGGTGAGGTCACCAATTCGCAAGCAATTGAAACTCTTCTCTTTTCTCCTCCGGATATTCCACGGTTAAAATCAGACCCGATCACTCTATCTTTGATGCTCAAAATCCTCAACTCATTCAAGACTTCGATCACCCTGGCAATCTTAGCATTGAGACTCATGGATCTTGGCAATCTTAAAAGAGCACTGTTGAGCACTGTTTCATACACAGTAAGTGTGGGAATCAAATGGTCCTCCTGGTCAACAAAACCGACGATTGTCTTGTAAAGAGAGGGGTGTAAAATGGATCCGTTAATGTATATGTTCCCTCTCACAGAGCCACTTTTGTTTTTACCTGCGAGTATATCAAGTAAGGTGGTTTTACCAGCGCCAGAACCTCCCATAATGGCAAGGCACTGACCAGGTTCGGCAAGCCCATAAACGTCATTGAGAACCTTCGAGCCATTGGGTAATGTATATGAGATGTTCGAGAAAGACAAGGTGGCTGGTGTAGAGTTCTCTTCGAAAGCACTCAGATGAACTTCGTCCGCACTGATCTCTCCAGCCCCTTTGGAGGAGAAAAGTGGACTTCTACCGATGTAATAAGCGGCCCAAGCGATGGTGATCGAAACAACAGAGAGAACGGCCCCCAAAGTGATTATGTTGCTCCAGGTAAGCCTTCGATCGGGGGCGAAATTGTAGTCGGGAATTTCACTTTTGTGTAAACATTCACCCGAGCTGCATTCAAGCATGATATAGGGGTCGCCGAACACAGAGGATATAAGATCGTTCATACTGGGCTCAGAGAATGTGCACGCGTCACTGTTCATGTTGCAACTAAAGTCTCCTGGTCCCTTTATTGTTTCGGTTAAGAACTCCGAAATGTCGATGGAACCAGACTCACCACAGAGCATTCTGTCAGGCAAGCACTTGCAGGACATTTCCTCACATTTGTACTTCGTCGAATTGGAATTGTGGTCAAAATCAAATTGGCATTGGGACAAGTCACAGTAGAAAGACTCCTTTTGATCGATCCAGAACTGGAAGTCACAGGTTGACGCCGTTTTATTGCAGCTGAAAGTAGCTTGAGGTATTTTGCCGGCTAAAATGGATATGATCTTTTTGTTGGTGACATCACACATCAGGTGGAACTTGTTGACCACTCGCCCACCCTTGTAACAAGAACCCTTGATGCCCTCGGGCATAAAAGCATCACAAGAGTTATCGTCCGTGCACAAATTGCAATTGATTCCTGCCCATCCATCTTTGCACTCACAGGTTTCATTTTGCCTCATTGGCCTATTACGATTGCCATCCGAGAGGGACCCACACAAGGGCACGGAACAATCCATTCCTCCGTAGCCATCCCGACACTCGCACATACCTGTAAACGTGTTGCATTGGGAGAACTGGGTGCATTCGAAATTGGGTAAGTTGCAATTAAAGCAAGGGGGACATTTTTCTTTGAGTACTTCCTGCTCCAACGTGTCCGTGTAGAGCGGGACGAACACCTCCAGGAATGCAGAGTCCCAGTTCCGTTTATCTAGGACATTTCCGAAATTTGATTTTTGCAACGCGAGGGCCGTGGTTAAGAGAGGCACACATGCGAATGCATGTAACAACGAAGATGCTCTCATACCAGTACCACGTATTTTGGGTGTAGTGAGTGCTGTGGCGATAAGATATCTAGCTGGTTCACCGCAACAATGCGCAGCTACATGCAGAATTCACGAAATTATGGGGAATAGCTAGACTACTTCTATTGCGCGGCTTACTTACAAAACACTCTCACGTCAATTTCACGCCTAACTAACACCTGATTTCCCTCTTGAGAGGGTCGATGTAGCTTTCTTGCAAGTCCTCCTTCACATAGACCATGTAGTATGGTGTGGCGGTGTTAGTTTGCGTGAAATTGAAAATCTCAGACGCTGGAACCTCGGTCACCGTGTCATCGTTATACTTTCTGTAGATGTTTCTCTTCAGGTCTTTGATATAGACCCAATAATGACCATAAGATGCTTCACCGCGATGAATGAATATGGCGAAAAGAGAGTAGCCCACTTTCTGGTAAGCGGCAAACTGCTCCGAGATACTTTGCTGCAATACTTTGACCTGTTCATCAATAGATTCCAACCGTTGCTTCATTTTGATGATCTGAGACTCCAAAGCCTCTATGGTTTCCTCCTTTATACTAAGCTCATCGCTAGTGAGGACTTTGGTCCTCAAATATCTCACAGTTGCAGTCAAGGTGTCGACAACAGATACCTTGGTGGAGGGGTCCACCTCTAGGAGCGATTTCTTTTCCTCTTCCAAAGCCCTGATCTTATTTTTCCACTCAAACACCTCCTGACGCTTTGCTAAGATTTCCTTATCTTCTGTACTCAAGTATCTGTCGAGGTAGATGCTCTCTCCAAAAGGAATAACCTCAAGAGACTTATAGGCCATTAATTTCTCCCGATCGAACAATACTCTTTGCACATGAAACTGGAGAATCTCGGGTACCTCCAGAATGGTCAGAGACATTTTCACTACTTCGGACCCCAAGTTCACCATGTTTTCCCCAAAGTAGTTGTCCAAAGCATCATATATGTTTCGAGGATGATCGCCCACATTGATGATTAAACTGAAGAACCTTTCAGTGGTAATTCTAGGGGGACCGTTGCCTTCAAGCGGAAGAATGGTTTGTTTGGTTTTACCACAAAAAAGCCTCTTAATCAAATCGAACTGCTCTCCATCATCTTCCAACTTTTCAGGCTCAAGTGCAGTTTCAATTTGGAATGTGACGTTTTCAATGCACTCAGTCACATCCTGCTGTCTCCCGATCTCAATGGCACTCTCTATCTGATCTTGTCCAATGCTCATAATTTTGGTTTGACGTTCTTTGACAGGAGTATCGAAGATCTCATTCCTTACTTCCTCTGGTTTGGTATCAGAAGGAGAATCCATGTCAATCAAATTTTCGTCAGATGTCATTTCGATGTCATCTGATATCGGAATAGCATCATCCTTGCTAGACCCAGAAGCTTCATCTTGAAAAGTGACAGGCTGGGAAAGCGGCAAAAAAGAGAGATACACCAATTCTTTGCTTGGCTGAACAAATCTCTTTTTGGTGGTAATCATCTCATTAAAAAGCTCCTGAAGGCGGTAGATAAACTGGAACGAGCGATCGATTTCCGAGTGTTCAACAAAACGGCCTCCGATTTTCCTTGACAATAGTTTGCCTCTGTCAATTCTGCATTCGTCGAATTCCAAAATAGTATCTCTAAGTGGCTTGATTGAAAAGTAATATTGGAGTAGTGAGTTCAAATAGCACGTGTTTCCAATATTGTCAAGACCTGCTGGCCAGTTTTCTGCAGGCAAGAGAGACGCATCAACCTTGCCCTCCAGCAAGAAGCTGAAGAGAATGCCTGACTGTCTGCCAGTTGCTATGCTTTTGAAACAATTCCTGAGAACGCGAACATCAACTTCATCGTCTGGCGATGAACTCGACACCAATGCTTGGAATTTGGAGATTAAGTCGAAGTCGATAGTGCTGACGTCGGAGTCAAGAATCTGGTAGCATTCGCTTAAAGATCTTGGTTTCGTTTGCAAAAGCTCAGGCATGTTGTTGTCAACGTAAGTCAACAAGATGTAACTCTTGCGAAACACTGCGATAGAAAGCATACACCTTTGAAGCATTTTGATTTCTGGACTCTGCGTATTGAAATTCACAGATTGCATGACTTCATCTAGTCTGAACTCGTATGCAGTAACTGCCACTTCATCCTCCGTGACATCTTCGATTCGCAACTCCCCTAATGCAATCGATTGGGGAATGATCTCCGTTTCTAGGAAATTCTTGATGACTTCGCTGTTGCGAATTGTGGCTATGGCAACAACATTCTTGTGGAAGTAGCTGTAGTTTTTCGGGTTGGATTTGCATGAGGCCTTGTACATTTCAATGATAGCTTGCTCATCAATAACAACGTCATCGGGTACGCCTTCAATTCCGATCTCCTTAAGAGCCTTTCGATAGTCAGACAAGCCATACATTAAGCCCTTAGACAGTTGGTTGTTATAATAAGACCGCAACCGATTAGAGGACCCGTACAGTCTTTGCGCTAAGATTTCCTTGAAGCTATCGACGTAGCTACTCTTATTAGCAGGATCGGAGTTGACTGTCTGCTCATAGCTCCAGATAATGAGCTCATCCAGACTGTATGTATAACAACTCAAACTTATGTAATCCGGCAGCCTATTAGTATCGTCGCTGCGGGCCAAGGTCAAGGATGCGTTCTTGTCAAATTCCGCTAATGCCACATGAAGCAGCGACAAATTGTCATTGAAGGAGTATGTGGTATCGAATTCATTTTTCTGGCTCACCCGGAGAGTCTTCCCCAAGTAGATGATCTCGTTGGATTTTCGTATGTAGCTTTCCTTCAAAGCACTATCAACTGAAAGGTTTGGAGGAACCAAAACGTCGCTGTCACTGCCCAAGGTAAAAGACAATCTGTTGAACAAAAGGTCAATGTCGAGCTTGGCATCCAAACTCGTTTTCGACCTCTTGATTGTGTGTATGGCTTCGTCTGGTGCAAGCATGATTGGTCCTTTAAGAACTTTGAGAAGAGTCTGGTAGCACTGCACGGGTCCTGGGATGGAATCCGGCGAAAGCGAACTCAGAGGGTTGGCTTCAAGAGACTTCAAGTATCTTGTTTTTATGGTTTCAGGGTCTGTAAGTGCGGCCAAGTCTTCTGGATTGAACTCCGAGGAATAGACTGATACCCTCATGATCTGGTTCAGGTAGTCGTCAATTGTTTTATAGAATGCGTCGTCGACAAGATTGTCACTGCTCACTGAGGCATCTTCCAACAAGTTAAGGTCGTCCACAGAAACTGACTCCCTGTCGATCAAATGGAACTGGTGCTTGCCTATAGACGAGTGGGATCTCTTGTTCAAGCTGTCGAGAAACTTGACCTTAAAATGATTAATGCGATCCGGGTTTTGACTCACAATTAGACCCCTTATGGTGGTGACAGCCATGTTGGAATTGATGTATTCTTTGCGTGACACTGGCATGGCCTGACTGGCCACGTTATTGGATACAAGGCAGCGGGGTTGCTTTGCAACCAAGGAAGCCGGAACCAAGTTCTTGTACTCGATTGGCCTCGATCTTAGCAATGACGTGATGTCGCCGTGTATCTCTCCTTTGGCCCTTGCTTCGAACAACGCAGGCGTGAAGCGCATATCGTCGAGGATTCTATTTGAAGTCTTGAAGATGCGTTTCCGCAAAACATTTTGGGGAATGGACGTAGCTTTGTAGGGGAAGTTTTGGGCCGGATCGACCTGGTCGAGATCCGTGGGAGCTTTAGAGGCGTCGAAGGCGCCCTGCGCAAACGGATTGTGGGATGCCTTGGTAGTCAGGGGGGAGGCCGCGGTAGTCCTCGCTTCGGCGGGAATTCCTTCCGCAGGCTCAGTGGCATGTGCATTGTCCATTGGTGTGTTTGGGTTGGGGTGCATTGTGGAAGCAAAGCGATTGAGACCTAGCACTTGTTCCTGCACAGACTGCACTGCCCCGGTCACGGTCCACACCAACAAGAACAACCAGGTCCGGCAAATTCGGCCTGCGTGCAGCCGGAGCGAGCAGAAATGCCCTACTACACTGAGAGCGAGACGCCAAGTCGAAGGGCGACGTGAGGCGCCGTGGCCAGGGGAGATGGGCGCATCGGCGCTGCGAGCACCTTTGCACCATTGGTAGTAGTGCCTGGAGAACACGCACTTCTCGAAGCCTCAGCACCACATCCATAATGACGGAACAGAAGGCCTCATTTGATTTCAAGAAAATCGAGGAGGGATCCGATGGTACCATGCTAGGATTCATGAAACTGGCGTTCACTGAGGTGGTCGGTAACAACCCGTACTTTGCTGCTGGTGGAGGGCTCATGTTGCTAGGCACAGGCCTTGCCTTGGCGAGACAGGGGGTGGTGAAAGGCTCTGGGTTCATATACAGACAGATGCTTGTGGACCTTGAAATCCCGTCCAAGGATAAGCTGTATCTCTGGTTTTTGGAATGGATGTCCCAGTACAAGCATCGCCGATCCAGGCACATGTCCGTGGAGACGGACTTCGTTCAGCACGACAACGGAGCTCTGAGCACCAAGTTCTCGTTGGTGCCGGGCCCGGGAAAACACTTGATCAGATACAAGGGCTCCTACATGCTCGTGAACAGAGAAAGGTCAGGCAAGTTGTTGGACATGACCAGCGGGACCCCGTTCGAAACAGTGACCCTCACTACCTTATACTCGGACCGCCATTTGTTCCTGCAATTGCTCGAGGAGGCAAAGACAATGGCACTTAAGGCGCAGGAGGGCAAGACGGTAATTTACTCCTCATGGGGTCCGGAATGGCGACCTTTCGGCAACCCACGCACGAAGCGAATGCTAGGCTCCGTGATCTTGGACAAGGGCATCAGCGAAGGGATTCTCAGCGATGTCAGGGACTTTTTGACCAACGGGAATTGGTACCACAGCCGAGGCATCCCATACCGCAGAGGATATCTCTTGTATGGACCACCCGGCAGCGGAAAAACGTCATACATTCAGGCGTTGGCCGGCGAGCTAGACTATAACATATGCATTCTCAATTTGTCCGAGAATAATTTGACGGATGACCGACTCAATCACCTCATGAACCACATTCCCAAAAGGTCCATCCTCTTGTTGGAGGATATCGATGCTGCCTTCAACAAGAGAGACCAGACGTCCGATCAAGGCTACCAAAGTGGAGTCACCTTTTCCGGTCTCCTCAATGCCTTGGACGGAGTAGCCAGTGCTGAGGAGTGCATCACATTCATGACCACCAACCACCCGGAGAAGTTGGACCCAGCGTTGTTGCGTCCGGGGAGAATCGACTACAAGGTCATGATCAACAATGCATCGGAGTCCCAGGTCGAGCGCATGTTCTTGAGATTCTACGAGGACGAGGATGATCTCTGCAAGCAGTTCGTCTCCAGATTCAAAGAGTTGGGGCTCTTGGGAAAAGTGAGCACGGCTCAGCTTCAGGGTTTGTTTGTGTTCAACAAGAAGGATGCCAAAAACGCTCTTGCAATGA
Organism: Metschnikowia sp. 03-147.1; assembly: GCA_002370795.1. Classification (NCBI taxonomy): domain Eukaryota; kingdom Fungi; phylum Ascomycota; class Pichiomycetes; order Serinales; family Metschnikowiaceae; genus Metschnikowia; species Metschnikowia sp. 03-147.1. Next base: position 14,526 of record NKZR01001563.1, read on the forward strand.
TAGAGACCTTGAAGAACCCCCACGGTTCTTTGAACTAAATCTGTAAATAGGTTAGCTAACCACGGTATCTCTTGACCAATTGCTTGTGCCGTTCCTCTATCGTGCCCTCGCTGATTTCTTCGTGGCCGTTTCTTCGGAGGAGCTTAGCCAAGTAGTCCATGTAAATCAAGTACACCAACATGTCTGTGTTATCGTTCGCAACAGCAAGCCCAGTTTTGCCTCTTATTAGTTTTTTGAAGCTACTTTGTGGATAGACCTTGGTGGTCTTCAGCCGAGGAGCTGTAGAAGAAGCCATGTCAGGAGTGCCGGATGGGTTGGCTGGGGATACTATCGATGCGTGTTTTGTTATGATAGATTCGCACATCACTAGACGCATACTTGGCGCACAGGGTGTCGGAAACTCTTCTATAATATTACAAATTTTATAACACATGGCTTGCCGGAGTGCCGACCGGAGCCAGTTAATCTTCTATCTTCCTTCTCTTCACTTTCTCGTCGTCTTTTTCATCATGGTATCCAAAGATACGACTGCCAGGAGAACCACTTCTAATGGACTGGTTCAACTCCTGCATCGAGGGCAACTGCTTTCTGACTTGGCTGGAACTGCCGTCTTCAGATTTCAGCATAGCTGCAGGCTCCTTGTGTGGTGCCGCAGGCTGCGAGGTCACCTGCCCGGCGACAGGCCCACTGGACGGGGTGATTTTTCTCATCTGCTCAGCATCTAGTGGAGAATGGCCTGCAGGATGATTGATATCCGTGAAGGAGTGTCTCTGTGGAATTGCTGTGTTGATATTCTGAGGCAACGGTCTCACTAGAACTGGCAAAGAAGCAGTTCTGAGTTGTGCTGGCTCCTGCATCATGTGTTGATAATAAACATGATTGGGAGCGATGGGTTTGTACTGCTGTACATAGACTGGTGTGGCTGGCTTGTCTTGCTCTTTCTCAGAAGAAGAGTTCAGAGGGCCCGGCGTCAAGGGTTTATCATCATTCAAGATTTTTGGTCCTGTAGGTACCGGGTTAGACGACACAATGCTCCCTCTCCCTGGTGCTGGCTGGAGCGGATCCATGAAGATGGAAACATGTCTATTAGGTGCCTGCAAGCTCGCAGGGTAAGCTGGTTCTTCGCCGTTGGGATTCAAGTGTCTCATCCCCTCATAGCTGTTGTAAAGAGTGTAGTTTGGATTGAGAGGATAAGCCTGGGGAACGATAGGTGCGTTCGACACCCGCGCTGCTGTCAGCCCATTATCACTGAGACTGTAGCTGACTTGAGGCTGGTGCTTTTGGTTTGTTGCAACCGGGGCAGCTGGCACCGACACTTTGTTTCGTAGTTGGCTTTTAAAATGAGCCAAGTCCGAAGATTTGGCCGCTGGTTTGACAGTGCCTGGCAGGGTGTTCATGTCCGTTCCGTGAATCTTCAAGTTCTCCACTGGAGTCTTAGTAAGTTTCCTGTCCACATGAATTTCGTCTTTTCTGGACAGGACCTTTTCACTACCTGGTTTGGCTAGAAGACTCTCGACAATTTCTGTGAGCTGCAAAAGATCTGATTGTGCTTTGTGATGCATGGCAAACAAACTGTCATATCTAGAAAGGAGGTCCAGATAACTGGCCCGCAAACTGGATATCGAGGCGTTCATCTCGATGAGCTTGAAGTTGATCGACTGGTCGACCTGTATGGCTGCATTCTGGAGCGAAGTCTGGCGCAGTTGCTGTGACAGAGGGTGCAGTGGAGCGTAGAAGTAAGATGTACCAAGGTGGTCACCATACAACGGGGAGTCTGGCGAATGCGGCACAGGCACAGGCTGCGAATACATAGGATGGCCGTGGTGGCCAGAAACTTGTGGAACCGCATGGTCCTTCGCCGGAGGAGGTCTGGAAGCCGAGTCACTCATCTGGTCCCACAGGTGCTGGTAAAGCGACAGGTGATACTGTTCCTGGCCCAGATAATCCTGAGGAGCCTTTTGCTCTTCTATAGTTGCCTCAGAGGTAGGAGGCAACGACTTCAAGTTGACGATTTCTTTGTGAGAGTTGATGATTTTTGAGGACTTTCTCTTTATGAGACTCAAAGAGTCCACGTCGCCTTTGCGAAACTGGTTTGCCGAGTGCCTGAACTCCCATCTAGTGGCTTGGCCTGAGGACATCGGCCCACAATCAGAGGAATTTGACTGCTTATCTTCTGACTGGAAGTTGTCATTGACTTTGTGGAAACCATACATATTCAACTGCCGGATGAACGAGGCTATGTTCGTATGCTTGAAGTAATGGGCTAGCACGTTGGAAAACTCTTCCCCGGGGTAGAGGCAGAACGAGTCTTGCGAAGGAGTCCACCATATGAGATGGGATAGGCTTGGATCCTCCAACATGTCGAATAGCTTGTGTATGAACACCGTCTGTGGTTTTCCCAGAGAGTTGGACAGACCCATAGTGGCAGGGCTATTGCTGTTTGCCCGTGACCCAATCGGGTCGTGCACCTGTCCCACAGAACGGTGAGGGATATCCTGGGGTGTGTCATGATGGTCTACCGATGGAGACCTGGGGGTGGATTCCCGAACTTTGGCAGCTGCAAGCGCCGGGGGAGCTCCTGCGCCACCAGGGGCGGTTTGGGGAAAGGCAACGGGGCCAGTTCTGCTGGTCGGCTGCAGCATTACCAGGAGTCTTGTTATATCGGGTGCTACTAATGCCAGCGCTAGAGTGTACTGATACTGTGTAGTTTTCTGCTGTGGGCTAGCGGCTGGGTATGATGCTAGGGGAATGGAAACTAGCCGGGAGGAGGTGGGGATCGAGGAAACTCCAGTGGCAGACTTCAACAGTAGCAGGAATCAAATCGCAGGATAGGAGGCTAAGGAGGGACTAGGGAAGTGAAGGTTAAGTCGAGGGTGGAACGATGGAAATGGAGAGGAGGACTACAAAAAAAAAAAACCCAGCGGTTGAGTGCGGTTCAGGATGGTTTTCTGCACCGCATTTTTTAAGCGCTCGAAAGATCTTAAATCTTTTTTAATTTTGTCGTGCTTGAGAATCTCTAGGTTACATAACCAACGTGCGGATGTCACATACGGCAAGTAGCCTGCACTGGGGCCGATGACGAAGCTCACAAAGTTTATGTCCGGGCTGCATGCAAACACATAATTTGCCTTGCCTTTCGTTAGTGCCATGTCGGTGAAGTGGACCGGATCTTCACTCACCTTTAATCCCGCGTGCGTGAGCGCGCCGGGTTGTTGAACAGCCGAGAGCCGTGTGTCGCCGTGGAGGCCTCGAAAACGGACCCGGGAAGCCTTTGACCTGCCAAGTTCGATCGGTGTCAGATGAGGTCAATTTTTCGGACAGAAATCCATATGGTGTATGAACGAACGAGGTCTGGCAAAAGTCAACGGCTCTCGGAATGGTAGATGCATGCACCCTCATCTCACGCTGCAACGAGTGTAAAATTCGGACACAGCGGACGCTATTGTTTCCGCAGCATGCTTCTCAAATAATGGCATGGAAAGCAAGCCCCATAATGGAAGCAGTGATTCGCCCGGCCTTGCGCCGTCATCGATCGCCCAGAGATATTTCTGCATTGTAAGAAGTACCGAATAATGCAAACAGTCAGTTATGCAACAAGACCAGTGATGCAAACGTCAGTGCATTTCCAGGTAGGAGCGGGTAAGCGCAGCGCTTGTCTAAGAAAGCGGAGTCCACATTCCCTGGACAATGCCAAATTTGCGTAGCTCGCTACGCGACTACGAACATACCAAGACCGCGTGCCCGCTGGCGGGGGCTTTTCTTCCATGTGCCACATCATGGTGGTCGTTGCAAACGTCCCTGGTGGAGATATATTTCCACCATACTGCATGCAGGCCGGTTGCTTGCGTGAGCGGAAGATTACGCTCATGTGAATTTTGTCGCATTTATGAGTCCAATAAATCCGCGCGCTCGAGGTTTTACCGGCATCCTGCGCGATTGCGTTAGGAGCATTGAGCCATGTCAACTCTAACCTTTCGTCGGTGCAGACTGACGACGTACCTCTACCGTACGCTCTAAAAGGCAAAACCTTTCGAATTGTGCGCCAGGAGGGACAGTGGCAAGACTGCAAAAAGTCACTGTTCCCCATGCGAACAGCACAGCAGCCCCCCTGTCCGGTATAAGGTTGCATTTCCCGCCCCTGCAACCGCACCGCCTATGCGACCATCTCTTGCTGTATTCTGCGTCGGCATCTAAGCCTCCACCCCAAGTCTCCACGCTGCGCTGCAAATCGCGGAAAATTTCTCGGTGCCGTTGGCCTCGGTGTTGCCGCGCCACATCCGACCGCTTTTTGATTCCGCTTGCTGGCGTCGGCTTCTCCAAGTTTTTTTTCTTCGCTGCGATGATTTCTTTTTTTGTCTCACGCGGCTCTCGCACCAATTGCAATGCGCACAATTTCTTCATCCGAAACACATCACCTTCCGCGCCAGTGCCCGCTGTGCCGCTGCTTGGTAAGCCTTTCGCCTGCCCTATTGTTACACCTGCTACTGTAACGCGACATAGCGCCTCCCCCCTGGGGGCGTAGTCTTGACTCTTGCTTTGCCAACGTTGTATTCCCGAGCATTGGTCTAACACCGGACATTTGCTCCTCCACGTTTTGCTCGTCTCCTAGACCTCTGGCAGAGGTTTAGACGCCGGTCCATATTTTCCTCCACTGTGGGTAGGCAGCCTCGATGACCAGTTTCTTTTTCGGAGCTTTTTCTCATATTTTCTTTTTTCTCTCCCTTATTCGTTCTATCTATTCCGCACAACCCTCAAAATCCCCCATGCACTCACCTTCCTTGCTCATTTTTCTCTGCGCCTAATCTTCACTCGACTATCTATTCGCTTTTTCCTACCCCGACATCACCTATATTTTCCCTTTTCCTCAAACTTCTTCATCAGCGAAGCATTTCCTTCCGTCACCCACCCTACCTCCTTGTTTGAAATAACCGGTGTTCCTTACGAGAAGAAGTTCTCTTCAGCTATCCCTATTAGTCACACATTTCGCCTCCGTGTATTCCCGCATCTCCCCCACTCATGACTTCACAACTCAACAACTCAAACGAAAATCAGGACCAGGTGCTTCAAGAGACCGAGACCTTACGCCCGGTTTTTTTTGATCTGTCGAAGCAACTTGACGCCTCGTCTTCGTCGGCTGACAAGACCAAAAGAGCCAGGCTAGATGCTTCGGTTATTGCGCCCGATGACACCGTCTCTGATGGTCCGATGCAGTCATCCGAAGGAAATAGAGAAGTTGGACCTACTGGGATTTCTCCCGCCAACTCCTCCCTGAATACGCTCATGAACATCGACCGTCGCCATCATCACCATCACCATTCCATGCATCATAGACACATCATGTTTCAACCTCACGATCTTGATTCCCGCTCAAGCGCTCATGCAGACGTCACAAAACCTTCTTCTCCAACATCGCTTCAAAATGATCAGTTCAAAGCCCACACACCATCCTCGTCCAGTGCCGACCAACATTCCCATCCAACGACAAATGAAATTAGCTCTTACGAAGCCAGCTTCTCTCGCAAAAACTCCGTTCACAGATTGTTACATTCTTCCAAAAAGTCGGCAAGAGTGGTTGCTTCTTCCAACTCAACCTCATCCAAAGCCCCCAAATTATACCGCCGTTTTCGCTCTCGCTCTTTGCCTATCATCAACTACACAGCTAGATCCCTGGTCTTACACCAACAGGCTTTCCCTGGCAAACTGAGGGCGAACCAACAAATCTTGGGCTATTCCAACTCCAGCGTTGTCTACCAACCACCTAGCTCCTCCCACAACAAGCATTATTTACAGAATATGTCAACTCCTGCCCCTTCTCTTCCACCTATCAATTTGCAGTCTTTGAAAGAGATTGATTTGCAAGAAATCCTCAAGAACCCTCAACTAAGACATGACATTCTTTTCGATCCCCAGCTCCAGTTTAGACCCAACCTTGATGGGGATCGTGGCAGAAAGAAGAAATCGATGATTGAAAAGTATTGGTCTGAGATAGAACGCGAATGCCAGCAGTTCTTTGACGTCAAGGGAACTTCCGGAATCGAGCCTTCGAAAATACCTCGTTTACCTGCGTTGTTCACTACGTTAAGAGATATTCTCTTGTCGCTTCTACCAGCAAAAGACCGTGCTCCAGTGAACGAAATCATGGACATAGAGTTGACCCTTCAGCAGTTTGCACACGGATCCTTTGATTTCGTAGCCATGGCCCAGTGGCTAGGCGAAGTTTTCAAGTCCCACTGCGCGCCAATGAGAGACCAATGGGTTTCCGAAATGATAAGCAAATTCCAGGAGGCTTATGCAGAGAACTCAGTCACTAAGCTCGTCCTGGGATTGCGTTCGATATTCTCCATATTGGAAGCCATGAAATTAGATGTTGCCAACCACCAAGTGCGCATTTTGAGACCAGTGCTTATCGAGACAGCCGCGGAGTTTGAAAGAGACTATTTCAATCAATTAATCAACCATTGCAAGATTGACATCTCCGACTCATTGAAGTGGTTTTACAAAAACTATAAAGTCACAATGAGCGAGGAGGGTAAGCAGCCAGATCCAAATTCGGTTATTACATGCTCTATAATCAAGTTGCTATCGTGCAGGAGCTTGGCAACTGAGTTTCCGTCAACGATGGCATTTGACCATACTCGGTTGGTACTTTTGAGAGCTGACGTGAGACAATTAGTGTGCAATCTGCTTTGCATCGTTCTCTACAAACAACTACTCATTAATTACCAACCCGCCGCGGCGTATAGGTACAAGAGTCTCAAGCCCGAGAACATCAGCCGTGTTCAGGATGAGATTTCTGCAATCGTGACTGACGACAACGGAAACATCAAATGGACGAGGAACATTCAAAGCATCGCTATTCAACTCGTGAAAAACGTTGTTTCCGACCCTAACACAGATGTGAAGCATGTCCAGAACTTGCCCCAGTCCCTAATTGATTTTGGATACAACTGGCTTATCAAGCAAATTCAGCCAAGCTCGAATGTTTATGGTTTGATGGAGAGCAAGGTTTTCAAGGAAATATCAGCCGAAATCAATTCGGCCACATCCACAGAGCCCCCAACCCCCAAATGGGGCGCGGAGTCGAAGGCACGCGGTGAGGGATTACCCTTCACTGCCTTGAAACAGAAAAAAGCAGACTCGGAGTTATCAGGCATCGCGAACCGAATTGCGACGTTGTCCAAGTTTCACTGGAGTGTTTTCAAAACCTACTACTTGGAACATCTTGATTCATGTCAAAAAAACTAATTTTGGTATGAGCCACAGCTTAACGCAAAGGTTGTGTCTCCCACTTGTTCGCCTTAGACGCGTAACTTCATGGCCGTTCTCCATGAAACACAAATTATTCATTCACATACCATACAACCTCAATTGCATACATCAAATCTCTTGGTGACACATATTCCCCATACATTTCTTGAACATCTTACGTAAAGCATAATCTTGAAGCTGAAAATATACACATCATTCTACACTATTATTTCGAGCTCGTTAACGGTGCACCTCACTGAGACCAACTGTAGGAGAAAGTTTATCTTCATCTCTGTCATTGCCAGAAGGTTTTTGTCATAAACAATACGGTCAAAGAGCCAGTCGCATATTTCTGTTTTAGACAAGTCCAGCACTGAATGGTGTTCAGCGAAGTCTTTGTATCTGTAGCAGAGCTCGAGGGAGAGCCTGATTTCGTGATTGCCAAAGGTCAACTCCAACAGCAACTTGCAAAAATGACTCGACTCCAATGATACCGGAGAAGACAAATCCATCGACAGCACAATCCCAATCAGTCGCAAGTGGTGGGCGAAAGCCCTCCCTATAGATACGATGGGGACACTGGGAGCCTCCATTAAGACGATTTCATCGCCATTGGCTGCAACTCTCACATCTTGTAGCCAAGGGAATTTGGCTTCTCTATCATCAAGCTCATAAATATGTCTTTTTTTGATGGTATCTGCAGTCAGCGCATACATGAACTTCATGCCGTTGAGCGATTGTAAATTGATTCCGATAAAGCCAGGGGGACCAGCCCGCCTTAAGAAATGCCGAGTCCTGCATACAAGAGTCACATCCTTGTTTCAGATTATGTTTATGCTTCGTTGTAGAAAGTTCCAAGACTTTCTCCAAGACTGAGCTTCTAAGTTCAATTGGGAGACTCGAGTTTCACAGGATTAGACAGCTTCGGGTTTTGCTGGCCTTTACTCTCGCTTGCACCCGTAGAAGCAGACTCGACCTGTGGACTAAACACAGAGCCGGCTGAGTTGAATCCGGTTGAGAAGGTCTTTGCTTCAGGTAAAATAACTTCCAGGGAATAGTGATGCGCGTCATGAGACAGTGAAGACCTTGAAACGTCAGCGAATTGGCAATTTTCAGACTCGGATTCTTCAAGTATAGTCGTTGAAAGAAGAGAAGAACTCAGATGTGGGATCTGCTCTGCATTGGAGGTGTTCACTGGTCCTAGATTCATGAAGTTGTACCCGTCGTCGTCTTCATAAACCAAAGTTCCAGGTGCAGAAAGTTCTTCTTGCTTCACAGTCGGTTCGGAGACGGGGCTTGAAAATGCCCGGGGTGCGTTTCTCAACACCAAGTCATTGCGGAATTGCTGCCCATCGTGGCCGACCAAAGGATGATTTCTGCTGAGCAAAGAGCCAGGAGTGTAGTCTGCGCCGTTTGCCAAATGTCTGAGGCCATCCTTTTTTTCGTGCTTTGCCTCATGTTTTGTTAGCGTGAAGATCCTGGACATAATGCTAATGTTGATGCCAGCCACGATCCCCACCGTAGTGCCCATGAAAATGCTGACCATGAGGTAGTGGAACAAGTGGCTCCCGAGATTCTTGAGGTGAGGCCACGCGGAATGCACCAATCTGTACAAAGTTTTCTCTACAGGCACTGACGTATCGAAATCCACGTTTAGTAGGAGCAACATGGGCACTAGCGGCAAGTACACCAAACCAAAGAGAAGGGTGCGTATGATAAGGAGAGCTGGGATCACAAGGGAGTGCTGAAAGACAAGTGCCGCAGCATACATGCAGGGCCACATGATGTGGGTCCAAGGAAACAGCACCACGAAAAGCATCTTTTGCACCATGCCGTAGGAAAGCAGCGACACAAGGCTCATGGCAGAGGAGTGTGGGGTGTTGCGAAATGCCTCCATCTATGGCCTAGCTTGTCTACGCGCAATGCAACTGCATACAGTTTCTGCAAAGCAAGCAGTATAGTCAATGTAGTGAACAAGTAAATACTGAACAAGATACTGAACAAGATACTGAACAAGTAATGGACTAGCTACAGGCAAAAGGCAGGAGTAATTGCGTCATATAGCGTCAAAAGCTGGACCCAAACGAGAAAGACTGAGCACACAAGTAAGTACTGGACGCACACCCAAGGTTTGCAATTCTGGCTGAGGGGGCTCTTTTCCGGGAAAAGGTCACGATAAAAATCAGGTTTCAGCAAAAATGCCCCGGGGCCGAAGGCAAAATTCAAAGGCATTGGAGTTTCCGTTTCTGCGGTATCACTACAAGTGGTATGGTGTCCCGTCCGGCCACTGCTTGAGGTGCATTCGCTCCGAGCGCTCGCAAATCTCAAATTACACACTACAGCGCAGACCATGTCAGGCAAACTTCCCTCGTCATTCGACGGAAAGGACATCGATGAAGAGTATGTACAATGGCACCACCCCCAGTTGCTTATACTAACATCCAGGGAACTCGACACCATCCAGAAGCTTGTCTTTAAGAGCAAGCAGCAGCCCCTCGTCCCACTTGGCACCATATTGACCACGGGCGCAGTCATGCTTGCTGCCAAGTCCCTCAAGCAGGGAAGAAAAGCAGACACACAGAAATACTTTCGGTATAGAGTCGGCTTCCAGGCGTTTACTTTGGTGGCGTTGGTGGCTGGTGGTTTCTACTACCAGAAAGAGAGCTCCGAACAGAAGAAGACTCGGGAGCAGCTCATGAGAGAAAAAGCCAAGGTCAGAGAAGCATTGTGGATCGAGGAACTTGAGAGAAGAGACGAGCTCATTCGGGCCCGGAAGGAGAGATTGGAGTCCTCCAAAAAGGAGCTAATGCAGGTGGCTCAAGAGGGCTTCGAGCAGGAGAAGGACAGGGCCGCCAAGCGCGATATCGAGTCCAGCAAGCCGTGATCTCATGACTTAGTCTCTGTATATAAATGACATGTATGAACTATTTAAACTGGCATACACTGAGGACTGTGGCGTTATGACTTGTGCAGACTACTTCCATGACGCGGGTCTGAAGGCGTTCTGGAGAGGGTCCCTGTTGAGCTGGTCCCATCTCTCTCGGGTCATGGGGAACTCGGGTTGGAACTCCGACGCCCGCTTGTGTCTGAGATGGTTCTGGAGCATCCATAGTCTGTCTTGGTGATTGTTCATTGGGAGCATGGTTGTGTGAGTGCTGTGAATGCGTTTGTATTAATTTAGGAATACGTGGAAATCAGTTGTATCACTTATGTATCGGTATGCATGGATTTCTGGGAGTCTGATGTCAATGCTTTCAGTTTACCTCACTGCAAGTCTGGTCCAAGCCAGGCACTAAATTTGATCACCGCACGTGACCCCTAATCGCATGTTCTCATCTTGAGCGCCAGAGAATCGCCATGCTCGCGCAACTCCGCATTTCTTTTTCGCAATCAGTATTCCACACCTTGAATGTTATATTCCTTGCAGAACCCGTAGATGCTCTCCATCATATCCGTGATGCCCTTGTTGCTCAGGCTCTCAGATCCCGTGAGTTGGTTGGAGTACACTGCCTGCACAAGGGATTGGATTTTAATGAGGCCCTCTTGACTCACGAGGTCAATCAAAACTCCCATGGTATTTGGCGAGAAGTCGTTGTACCATCTATGATTCCAAACAAGGATCTTTATGCATCCCTCCAAAATCATTTCGTTCAACAGATTGAGCGTCTTGGCATAATTCTGGCCCGAGCCTTTTATGTTTTCTCCGGCCGTGCTCCTCGAAGCTATATTCTTTCTCTCCATCTGATAGTACTTCAAGATTTCACGCTGAGACTTTGCAGAAAAACGGCCTCGTAAGGCATTGGAAAAGGCCACCGACCCTTCTCTGTAGTGCTTAAGCCTGAAAGCAATCAGCCCGAGTATCTCCCATTCCAAAGATGTCTTCTTGTATTCTGCCTGTTGAGCTTGGAAGTGGACATACTCAGCCTGCCAGATCGTGTACACTCGCAAGTCATCGTACAACAACATAAACAAGTTGTCTAGCCATCTTTCACACAATCTCTTTCTTTTCAACTCAACAAAATCTGGCTGCACCTCGGAGTTAAGTGTCGCTTCCCTCGAGGGCGACTTCAACCCAGTAGTAGAGGCATCATCCGGAGCAGAAACTGAAAGAGCTTCGGCTTCAGCGTTCTCCTTGACTTCAGAAGTTGCAGGCTCAGGCTCCTTGATTTCTATTTTTGACCCTTTGCGGGAATGAACACCATTGGTCTTGTCCTTTCTGTACTCTTCCTCCATAACAAAAACCTTGGCACGGTGCTTCAACAAAGCCTCCCAACCAGTCTTGACCACAATGTCGGTAAGGAGATCATAGGCCTTGGCAAATGTAGACTTCAAATTTGCAGCAGGCAAGTTGAGGAGCAGCTGGTCGATGATCTTCTGCTCGGCAGCTATGGCAGTGCTCTGCAAGTTGCTGACCTCATCTAGAGTAATGTCAACGGGTGAGGGCAAGTGCAAGTCATCATGGCCGCCTCTTAATGGGATGACCCGCTTCAAAGAGAATGTTTCCTTGTGAGAGTTCATAGGGCACGAGTTCAACGTGAGCAAAGCGTTCTCGAAGTCGTTCATCTTCGTGTACACTTTCACTAACAAAGCCCAGGGCTTGAAGTCAGAGGGCGAGGACAAAACCGCTTTTCTGGCCAATTCCAAAGCCAAATCGTATCTTCTCTTCTCAATCAAAAACTCTGACTCCAACAACAACAACTCAGAGTCTCTGTTGTCGTTTTCAATACCCTGATGCATGATATGAACGGCCTTGATTTCTTCATCGTTCATGAGCATTAACTGGGCAATCAAAACGTTGACAGAGGGCTCTTGGGTTTCCAACCTACGCAAAGCCTCGAGGGCAGCATCGTAGTGTTGGGTGAGCTGGATGCACTTGAAGAAGCCCTTCACAAGATAGTTTGACGTCAAGGTGGGCTGCGGAATATCGATGTCACACCCCAACTTTGGGCCCTCCCAGAAAAGCGTTTCAAAGCCACTGACGAAGTTGGCCAAAAGCTTTTTGGACGCCACGCCGTTGCTAAAAGGGTTTTCCCGGCGCACCTCCACCAAGCCACCAACCTTATTGGCATCGTCCTCGTCAGAGTCAAGAAGACAGCGTACCATTGAACAAACAAAGGTCTCGAGCCATAACCTCTCGATTTCTGTGTCTGACAATTTCTCCTGAATAAGCTTTCCATCGCTAGACACAATCTCAGTTTCGAACTTGCCGGGGATGTGCACTGTCACTCGCATATCTACCCTAGAGAACGCGTTGTACGAGCAGTAAGTCACCTGGGGCACTTTCCAATGTTTCTTCTCACCGAACCAAAACTGCAGCTTGGATGTTATAAGGGTGGCCAAGCCTTGCAAATGAGCAGCGATGGACGCCGAGTTGGACGTATCGATACCAGTGAAGTACAAGAACGTGCTCTGTTCGGTTTTGGATTGAGCAGAGATCTTGTGGATGCTGCACAAGTCGGCGGGGCCCAAATCATTGAAAGTTTGTAAACGGCTTGTCCGCTCCACCACAGACGATCCGGGGTATTCCTCGATTGCTCTACAGGTTAGTAAGTCTAAACCGAAAGACGGGCCGCTTTTTTGTTACATACTCAGGAACAGAAGCTAGGGACTTGGGAATCATTCTGCTCGTGATGCAGTGGGATAGTTAAGTTGGATACTCTGTTGTCTTCACCGAGGTTAAGATGCAGGCCAAAGCGCATGCGTGTCAGCCACCAGACGTTTTCAGCTCGCTCACTCAAGAAAGCCCAAGTTTCGTGACGACTAGAGGGATTGTTGAGACAGATGTGAACGGAGGATACGTGTATTTGAAATTTAGTGAATCGTTTTTCACGTGTACGGCCTAGGTGGTAAGGAGGTATATGAGAGGCGCGGGCGCAGCGCCAACATACAATGGCACATTCCTTTCGAGCAAGGGCATCCACAACGCGGGAAACTCTCATTGAAGAGCGCCATAAAAAGAGCCGGCATCGTTAAGAGCCGGGTAATAGATTGTGTCATTTGGCGAAGATTTCGGCTGCGATCCACCGGCAAGCCAGGAGTATCCTGGAAGAGAACGCCCGGGTGGAGGCTGAGTAGGTGACACCAGGCATTTTGAATTAACTTCACGTAGCACCGAACCATCCGCTGTAGCACTCAGGATTGTTCATCCCATTATACGGAACGACTCTTCAGAGTCTCGTCCCGTCTTGCTCATTTCGACCATGTTCGTCCCCAAATCCGTCAACTTCGTACTCATTTAGCCATGTTATATATTCAAAAGCTTGCTTGCGTCACTTTTGCCCCTATGATGCAACACTCGCAAGCTCGAATCCATGCTTGCTACCGATTGTCTACTTCTGCCTCTTGCTAGCAACGTTATCGTTGTGCTCATCCTCCAAAGAATCCCAGTCTTTTGCAGTCAAGCAGTACTTTTCAGGGGGAAGGTTGAGCCCCCACTTCGGAATCACAGGCGGGAGACTTTTGGAGTTTCTCTCATGCGCCAACTCTAGCATGAGCTCTTTGGCCGGCGTGGGCTTGAGCTGGAAGTTTGTTTTTGCGGCTATGGCTAAGCGGATGTCGTCTGTATTAACAGTATTGTTGGAGCTCGATCCACCGTTAATGTTCTTGGCGTGGTCGTTGTATGTAAGCGCATCCTTCAAGACGGATGTGGTATACCTGTGGGCAAAGTCCATGAGTTGCAAGGGTACATGGTCCTGATAATTTTGGATGCCCTGCGTAGCAAATATCAAGTGCAAGAGCCGCACGTCCCGGGGCACTACCGTGGGCTCGGTGGCTTGGCCGTTCCCGGATGACACGGGTCCGTTGAGAGTCATTGCAGTGGTGATGTTGTGCGTGGAGGTAGAGCTCGGATGGGTGCGCACCCTCATGCACCTTCATACACTCCATCCAACCGTCGCCGCTTCTCTTAGATAAGAGCATTTAGCGCCCACCTCTTTCTTTCGTCCAATGTCGGTCATAGAGAGACCCGAAGATTATGAGGTCGAAGTGCCCCTAGTCCCTTACAAGACCTTGAAGCCCTTCGCTGTATTTGAGCAAGATGCTGTGGCTCAGGGTTCCGAGGCGGAGCATGCCCTCATTCTCCTTAACACCGACTTCACCAACATTCCTCTTGAAAAGCTATGGAAGCACTCAGTGGTCCACGTGTGCGCCGACGGAGGAGCAAATCGCTTATATGACTACTTCGAAGACCCCTCTCAGAGAGAAAAGCACATCCCCAGATTTATCACCGGGGACGGCGATTCGCTCAGACCTTATGTCCGTGAGTACTACCTCTCCAAGGGGGCAAGGATGATCACGCAATTGTCCCAGTACTCGAATGATTTTATGAAGGCAATTAAGGTGGTGATTTTACACCTTGATGAACGGACCAGAGATGCGCTCGATGGCCAGATCGAGGAAATAGACGGATTGTCCCAGATTCTAGAAAGCTATGGGCTGCAAAAGACAACCCCGGATGACCACAAAAAAATAGTCATCAACGTGGCGGGCGGAGTCGGCGGCCGGTTCGACCAAACCTTCAATCTGATCAACCAACTCTATGTCATAAGTCAGGAGTTTCCATGGGTGGACATGTTTTTGTTTACGTCCCACGATGTGATTTTTCTTCTTTTGAAGGGCACCACGCTCGTGACGTACACGTCACGAACAATTTTCAACAAAACAGACAAAGTGCCCAAATGCGGCCTCTTGCCTTTTGGAGAGAAAGTCACACTTACCACCCAGGGGTTTCAGTACGACGTTGAAAGCTGGGCCAGTGAAGTTAGCGGAGCCGTTTCATCCAGCAACGGAATTGTGGGCGTTGACAAATTCATCGTGCAGAGCGACGGCCGGCTTGTGATGAACGTCGAGATCAACCAATAGAGCGCGTCGCAAGCATCGAAATGCCGACCAAGAGAAGAGGAGTAGAAATTAGATTTTTTAAGGATAGGCTACGTTGAAGGTTCGCTCCGACTCCAAGGCTAGGGCCGCTGAGTGAGGCTCGCACGACTCCCACCTAACATGGTGAGAAAAAAAGCGTGAAAATGGTCAACCACGCTCACACGAAAGGTCGCCATGTTCAGGTCCAGCGTCTTGGCACGCTGTATTTCAACGGGAATGAGACTGCTCGCCACAGTTTCCAGACCCAATTTCCCGATTTACAGCAACTTCCGCATGGCAACCCCGCTCACAAGGATCGTGGAGCCATTCAAGTTACATGCCCAAACACAAACCGTGCAAACACCGGGGTCAAGCCCGGCTCGTGAATCTGTAATCTTGAACGAGCTTGCAGAAGACGACACGATACATATGGACTCGGTGTTGAGAAAAAGAAGGCTTAAAATGAAGAAGCACAAATTGAGGAAAAGAAGAAGAACACAGAGAGCATTGAAGAAGAGATTGGGTAAGATATAAATTATTCAGCTGTGCCGGGATACTGCTCGGATGCTGTATTGATATGGCTTACAGAATTGGCCAACGCATAACTGTATATAAAGAGTACACTGAGACCAATATATGTCTCTGGGCATTGCGATGCCATACTATCGATGTGCTGGTAAAAGTCTAAAAACGATACCATTTCGGTTAGTGCAGTCGATATGTACCGAAGAAGCACATTTGCACTCCTGAGGAATTAAGCATGCTCATAGCAAAATACATGAAACATCAGAGAGGCCTGGCCATCGTGTAATGATAGAGATGTGGGTTGTAAAGTTGAGAAGTGAAGCTGGGTAGCCGTGGGGTCATGGAGTGAGAGATAGTCACTTGTGGTGGTGCACGCAGCTTCCACAAGTCATATTACTCACACTCGCATCTCATTTCCCCAGCAATGACTTCTCTTACATTTGTCACCGGCAACGAAAACAAAAGAAAGGAAGTGGTGGCCATTCTCGGTGGCCAAGACACGGAAAAGGGATCCAAGGTAGGTGAATACTACATCGTCAACAAATCCTTGGATATTGAGGAGGTCCAGGGCTCCATCGAAGAGGTGACCATCCACAAGGCCAAGTCTGCAGCCAAGCTCATCGGAGGCCCGGTGTTGGTGGAGGACACGTGCTTGGCCTTCACTGCATTTAACGACTTGCCTGGGCCTTACATCAAATGGTTTGTGCAGAGCGTGGGTCTCCAAGGCTTGGTGGACATGCTTTACAAGTTCGAAGACAAGACAGCCAAGGCCGTGTGTACTTTTGGGTATTGCAGTGGTCCAGACGGAGAAGTCAAGTTGTTCCAGGGCATCACCGAGGGCCGGATCGTGGAGAGCCGTGGACACAAGAACTTTGGTTGGGACTCAATTTTCCAGCCCGACGGATTTGACGAGACGTATGCTGAGATGGACAAACAGGTCAAGAATACCATCTCGCACCGGTTCAAGGCCTTGGACAAGCTCAAGGCGTTTTTGACCTCCTGATTATAGAATGCGAGTTATTATAGCTGAGAATAATGAGATACTTGATTATTATGTGATCGTCCAGCAAAGTGTTGTGATGGTCGATTAATAGAGTAGCGATGGTGGAGTCAATTTACTGTGCGCAGGGATGTCATGTTAGGGTTGCATCGTAGTTGCAGAATGACTAGTTGGTTTGACTAGTTGTTTGACTAGTTGCTTGACTAGTTGTTTGACTAGTTGTTTGACTAGTTGCTTGACTAGTTGTTTGACTAGTTGTTTGACTAGTTATTGACTAGTTGAATAGGCTTTTGACCTTATGCATCAATCCAGGCTTCTTATCCTTCTTCTCGCCATGACTGATGACAGTATAAAGATTGTTCGGATTCGAGTTGCTGCCGTTCGACCTAGTCTTCGAAACAACATTACCAAATCCTCCTCTACCAACGGAAAATGACTTATTTGAAGCCACCGCGTACAACTCGTTTTCGGTCTGCGTGTTCCCATCAACGTCCTGTAGCTTGCGTGTGAGGCTGGGATCACTATTGTCAACCATGTTTCCATAGCCCCCTCTTCCGGTGGTGATTTTATTTGTCGTTAGCTTGGGGGTATTGGACCCTTGAGGCACAAGCTTGGGCGACTGCTTGTCATTGGTCGCCTTGATGTTTCCCGCCCCGCCACGCCCGGTGGAGTAGTATTGTAGCTTGTCTGTTTTCTTGCTCTCCTTGGGGCTGATGGTGTCGGTGCCCACCGATTCTGCAGCAACGAGATTGCCGGAACCTCCGCGACCTGTAGAAACCATGCTAGAAATCTGTGGCAAGTGTATGTGGGCCTCCGAGGTTACTACGAAAAGCTGGGTCTTTCGGCACTGTCGGCTAGCTCGTGAGTGTGTAGTTTCTGCCTCACCGAGTACATCGAGATCCCCACGAACGCGGGTCATGTGATGAGGTGTGGATTCCCCACGTATTTTCTTGGTATGCGCGGCACTCAAGAAAACAAGAGCGGGGCCCATCCGATTGCCGTTGATGGAGCGCACGTATTGGGGAGAGATACGCACTGCGCTAGCGAGATAAGCTCTGAGCAAGAGGACCACCAGATAAGCTGGCCAAGTGTATCTGCAGCCTAGATCGTACACCCACTTGCGTCTCACTGCTTTGACGCGTCCTCGTTCAATATCACCAACAATGACCCCACGGCATTTTCGTCAAGGTTGATGTCGCTTGCGAGCTGGAGAACCTTGGAGCTAGGAATGTTGACCGACGGCTCGCGCACCAAACTGGCCCCGTATTCGGGTGGGGTAGCCGAGCTAGTAAGCAGGGCTGCCTCTGTGGCGTCGAATGAAAAGTGACTACTGGAAAACCTGTTCTTATGGCCGGCGACCTTGGTTATCGTAGAGCCCCGCTTAAATTTGGACGCCACCTCATGCAATCTGCGCCTTGGGTTGCGCATGGGGATTTCTATGTCTTTTGCAGCTTCTCTCTCTGCAGCTTCGGAGCCAATATCTTCTCTTGTAGTCACGAATAGCTCAAGGTCTCTAGAAATTTCGGAAAAGATCAGCGACGAGGACCCGCGGTCGTTGTCTACTCTGGAGTCTATTGCTGGGAAGCCCCCTTCAACCATTCTTGGCTCAAACAAAGAGTGGGGCAGAGTCGTCTCTGACAGGGTCACTCTCCGCTTTTTGAAAGCAGGCTCAAGCATAGAGTGAGCGTCTGCCCGGGTGGCGACGTGTTCCGAGTCAACGCTGCCAATGGCTTTGGCTTTCATACTGGTTGCGTCCTGGCTCTGGCGTTTCCACGAGCCGGAGAACTGGGCAAATGTTCTCTTAATGATTTTCCAAGGCCCCAACATTTGTGGATTTCAGACCAAATAGGAGAAAGCTTGCAGACCAAATAGAAGTATGCTTCAGAGATACCCGAAGTATAAATTACGGCAGTGATGGTGGTGCATGGCGGTGCTCCCGGCTGTTTCGTATGTGAAACACAGCTCTGACATCGAGGACGCTTATATAGTTTTACGATCTGGAACACGTAGAGGGCTACAGCCATTGAGATCAAATATAGAATAAGCAGACAATGCACCAAAGAGCCTCCTAATTGTACAATGCCGACTTGAACAGCATCAGATGAGCCCCGACGCTGCGTCATGTCAAAGCCACGCCACTGCCTGCTCACGGGACTGGCGACAACTGGTGTAGCATCAATGCCAGGAAAGAACAGCTTCAAAGCTCCTCCTAGCTCTTCCTCTGGCAGCAAAAGGTACGTTGTACCGGGGCAGAGTGAATGGACGTGGACCTACATACAACTGCGAGCCGGAGTAAAAACAGCAAATAGACCGCACAGCCACTAGCCGCATTGGGATAGAAAAGGTTGTTTCCGGCGAAGGCCCGCGGTGTCAAAAACAATCCACTGGAAGCGCAGCGTCTTAAACACGTTTTCGTAATTTCGGATTCCCAAGATAACAAAATGACCACGCCACCACGTTTAGGCGCCGGTATTTTTGTTCCGCGTGTTTTGCTTGACCTGCAATGGTTTTTACTAGACTGGCAACCAGGGCTGTGACGCGCTGTCGGGGCTTATTGTTCGAGCCTGTGTCCAAATTAGGTAAGAGCTGCCTCGTGAAGTTGCCCAGCTAGTAGCCAACACCAGGAGGAAGGCACTGCCTCGTCACTTCATGCAGGTAGAGGCACGTAATGTGGGTTGCTCCGGCCCACGGTGACAGAAGATGCGGCTAAGCGCTGCAGGCCCTGGTGTGTTGACGGTCCCCTGTCCCGTACGGCCAAGTCGTTGGCCATCGAAGCGTATGGAAACTCTGCGACTAAAGCAGAGTACATGTAGTGCCGTCCATTGTCCATGGGGTGCACACTATGCGCGCGTATAGAGGAAATGGAGCGTGGTTTGCTACAGCAGAAATTGTGCACCCTGATATGCTCGCACTTCCATTGCATTGCGTAATACAACCGCGCCATGTGCAGGCGACTGATAAAGCAAGCTATAAATACTGGCGGACTCCCCTGCCGGCTTCTACAGTTGTTTTATTTCATTACCGACTTTTAATCACTAATATTTAAAATGCAATTCTCCAACATTGTCGCTGCTGCTGCCGTTGTCGCCGTTGCCCAAGCTGCTAACAACTCCTCCTCCTCCTCCGGATCCGGTGCTGGCGCCATTGCTGCCGATGGTGCTATTGTCGGTGCTGGTTTGGCTGTTGCCGGTGCCGTTGCTTTGCTTTTGTAAGCGTGACGGGACCCGAGCTGCCAGTAACTTATTAATTTTTCATAATTATGCTTAATATTACATTAACTATATGACATGTGCGTAGACGGTAGATGAGGGCTCCTGTGCTGGGGCCTGATGCGTGGAACGTGAGTGCCGAAAGAGGCGCAATTTACTCCACACCAGAAAAAGCAATGACACCGCGCGCTCCTGCACGCGCCATGAGGTGGCTGGCACGGTGTTCCATTGTCTGGCCACGCCAAAGCATCTGGGGCGTTGTGTGTTCATAACAAATACATGCACAGTTTTCCAGCACGCTCACGTGCATTGCGGTTGGCGTTCTATAGACTGATTTTCTATGCTATGCAGTGAACACGCACGTGGACAAGGACACACACTCAGAGGCTTGGAGCTCTTGCTCGACACGACCATGTGCCCGGGCCTTCGTGGCTGCCGTGGGCCCAAGCACCGATCACGAGATTTCCGAGATCTGGCAGATGATCTTCTGACATGTGCTTCATGCTCCAGGCCTAATGTAGCACAGGGCGCAGAACCATCATGCAGAGGAGCTTAAAAGCGGCGAATCAAAGACTTTTCGCCAGTCCACTATGGGCCTAGAACACATCTGGTAGCCTCTCGACAACGTAGCTATGGCCTCCCACGCTCATCAAAGGGATGCCGGGCACCTTTCTTATGCGCCTCTTCAAGTCGGCATCGTTGGTGGCCACTATGTAGCACTTGTGCTGGATCACACGGTTAACAAGGCAGTCGTCGGCGTATGTACCTCCGTGCGAGCAACTGAGCCTCTTAATACGGGGGTCTTTAGCTAGCCTGAGGGCTATTCTGTACTTGGGGCCGAGCTTTTCCAATTCCGCCATCACGCAGTCGGTGACTATGGGGATGCACTTTGCGTAGAGACAGTCCATGAGGCCTCTGACAATATCGATTTTTTTCTGAATGGAGAAGTTGAAGAAATTTGTATCTATCAACACCTGGTAGGGTGGCTTGATCGCCTGATTGTACTGGAAGAACAATGCGCTGGAGACCTGGGGCACGGACTTGGTGAGCTCCGCGTCGGACTTGGGCTTCGCGGCAGCCTTCTTCTGTTTCTCGTTGTTGGATTTCATCACCAGCTTCATGACGGCGAACTTCCGCGTCTTCTTGGCTTTTCCCATGGCGTTGGTGGTGGTAGCTTCAGGCCGGGCGATTTTATCGCTCCGATGAGGTACTGCACACCCGTACACCACACGGCATGGCAGCGGCTACGGCAGGTGTGGTTGTTGGCGTGTGTATTCAGTTGATGGGTGGGTGTGTTTCTTAGTTTGTAGTGTCTGTATCTCATCACTCGTTTGTTGAAAGTGTCTGTATCTTATTACTTGCTTGTTCGAAAGTGTCTATGCATGGTGGGTATGGGCCTGGTCCCGCTTCGGCTGCGACCAGATTTCTTGGGGGTCGAAACTCCTGTCCTGATCTCTCTTCCAGCTCAAGATCTTGTTGCCCCCGAAGTCGAAGAGAAAAACACGCAACCTGCGCTTGTGGTCCTTATCCAACTTGGTCACTGCAGACTCTCCTGCCACGCCGGAGTAGCATAGGAGCACAGTGCTGCCATCTTTCTCGTCCCAGATACAGGCGTCGTTTTCATGCTCGTGGCCCACTGCCACCGCCTTGTAACCGCTGGCCTTGACATCGTCGAGGAACGACACGTCGGTGCTGCCCTCCAATGGGTGCTTCTCGTTGTACGACCCGATCAACTTGATTTTGCCTAGAGGCCGAAAGTTGGGGATCGGGTAGTGGAAAAACAAAAGCTTCTGCTCCAAGTGCTTGGTGAGCTTGTGGTTGAGCCTGTGCAAGTAGCTGGCCTGGCTCTCCGATACCATGCGGCCCTGTGTATGGAGATAGGTGACCACAGCTTTGGCGTCGTCTAGACGCAAGGTGTTGTAGTCGAGCGACTCGCCTTCTCTCTGCGGCGGCACTTGGTATATTTTGAGCGACCCGTTGGTCAACCCGCTGAGGCGCAAGTCGACGTCCTGGGGCTTCTTGTTGTAGCATCCAGGGAGACTGGAGATGAAATGCAAAATGTCTATCTGGGTAGACGGATCCTTGGGGTCGAAGTCCGATTCGCCAAAGGTGAAGATGAATGGAATACGCGACTCCAAAATCGGCGACAAGGCCTTGAGAACCACCGACTCGATGTGTACGTCTTCCCTATAGTCGATCATATCACCTGTGATCATGAACAACAGGACGTCCTTCTCCTTCTCGATGGTGGCTTCGATGAACCTCAACGTGTCGATGTCGTACCGGCACTTCTCGTAGCACACCCCGTAGTCCTGGCCGATATGTAGGTCGCTGATCTGCACGAGCTTGAAGGTGGACTTGGTGGTGGTGAGAATCTCATTTTTCTTGAGCACCGTCTCGAATTCGTGCTCTGCCTTCATAATGTTGATTTCGTCCGCCACGGCTATGCGTAGAACCGAGAGTTTGGCCTGAATGGAGTATTGGCCCGGAATGGGGATCGCCGCGTGGTCAAACTTCCAGTGCTCTCGAGAGTCCTTCAAGTCGCTTTTCCCGAACAAAACACTGACGTCGCGAACGGTGGGAACGGCAAAGTCGTTGGTATCCAAGTAGTTCACCCAGATGAAGGATTCGGCCGTGATCGCGTGCTTCAACCACTTGGACCCGGCCACCTTAGATGTGGGAACGTGGTCTGCCACGGTGAACGCCACATCCACCACAAACCGCTCAGCAATGTTGCCCATGGCCTTCTCGACGTACATGTAGTAGTTGAACAAGCCGAAGCTCTTGGAATATAGGTTGAGCTTCGTGGGGACGCGTTCCCACACGCTGGCGGAGTCTCCAGCAGGCCCTCGGCAGGTAAACCCTCGGAGGCAGCGTCGTATTTGTATATCTGAGACGAAGAGGTTCGAGCCGATGGTCTCCAGGAGCGACAAATACTTGGGCAGGTCTTTTTCGAGCTGTGATGAGGTCAGCGTCCTTGGGGGGCTGGAGAATGCATGGAGGATGAGAGTCATGAGTAGGAGCGGCACGAGGACCGGGAATATTTTCCTACCACGTAGAAGACGGCTGAATCGCAGAGTCATAGTCCCCTTTCGTCCATAAAGTGTTTTATTCTGCCAGCTTCAAATCTTCCCAGTTGGTGGAAATTTAAGACATGCATTTGCAGGGAATGTAAATTTATAAATACGAGATGCACAATAGGACGCCTCATTCGGGCTAAGCAAGGAAAAAAAAAAAAAGTCCCGCTTTCAGGATTAGCAGCAACGCCTGATGTACTATTGTGGTGTCAAATGTACATTTTATTAGCCACACAGATCGGGATTCTGCCGTAAGGGCTCGGCCCCATCCGTACTCTACTGAATCTTGGTGCTCATGTGCATATATCACATCAATGTTACGAGCGATCGCATAACGGAGATAACACGGATGTACGAACCCCAAGGGCTTAGATTCCAGCATAGGCAACCAAAGTAGACGGTGCCAATGTTTCTCAATGCCCAGTAATTTTTGAAGGGGGTACCACCTGCAATTGAGTGGATTAAAAAGCCTACGCGACGTGCGGGAGCAGTCACGTTCAGGCCTATAGGTGTTAAAATTTAAATGCGTAAGCCTCATGGACTAGACGGTTCATGCAGCTCGAACAATGCTTGCGCGGTTTTCGGCTGCTTGTCGCGGCGCAGAACTGCCTGTCGGCCTGGTCAAAACAATGCATCGATGCTGGAGGCGCTTCCGCAGCGGCCCCCAATGCGCGCTACTGTTGTTGTTCGTACACAACAGTGATGAGATGGCGCCCGGCGCTGGATGCGACCTCCACGCTGTGCTTGACTGCCGCAAAATCGGTGGCTGTGGCCGTGGCCATATCCACCCAGGCTCCCTGGTACTTGACGAAGTAATGAGTTTCCGAGAGAATCACCCCGAGAAGTGTGTAGGGCTGCAAATCGGGGTTCTTGCTCACGAGCCTGTCGAACAGCTTTAATCTCTGCGGAGACGCGTCTTGTTTATGAGCATTTTGTTGTTCGATTGCGTCGGCTCTCTGCTGGCCTAGTGTGGCCATCAACCTCTCTAGATCGCTTGCCGAGTCCGGACTGTGCGACGCAAGCAGGCTGGCTGCCTTCAGTAAAAGACTATCGACTCGCATGCCCAGGAAAAAGTTGAGCTCCATGAGCTTCTTATTTACCTCTTGGTACTTTCTTTCTGCAGAGGCCATTGATTCTAGTTCTTCCTTAACCTGGTCCAATGCTTTGTTGCTGTAGATCTCGGGATAAAACGTTTCCGATAGCTGGAAGGGGACACATGGCGTATTTTCGTCGTGCTCGAGCTGATAGATCACTAGAGGCGCAACATAGCTGTACTTTATTTGCCCGAAGAGCTCGCAGTCTTTTTGCCAGAAAAGTTCATTGAGTGTTTCATAGAGCGTTGCCAGCCTGGACTCAGACTCGATCTCCAACACTATGAGCTCGTTGTGGATATCGTCTTCGACGCTCTCCACGGTGGACTCGAAAAGAGGCTTGAAGGCAGGCTCCAACGTCTTCAAGAAGTTCATCATATTGAGCAATGTTTCGTCGTCCGCATACCTAGCGGTGGGAAAATCGGCCGGCAAGTTTCCGGCGAGATCTTGCGTGGCGACATACCACAGGGGGCTTTCAGCGAAGGACGTGAAATGCTTTGTTATCTTTTGGAGCTCCTTCACCACCGGCCCATTGCTTTGGGAGCTCTCTAGCACCTTGACAAACGGCGCAAAATTGGCTAGAATGGTGATCACCGGGACCCACGTTCGAAGAGCCTTCAGCTTATTGAGGATCACGGGGAACTTGTGGCTCTCGGACTTCTCGCTGGGGGGAAGAGGCTCATCATCTTCACTTTCCGCATCGGGCTCCTCTTCTGAGCTGCTGCGATCTTTAAACAGTTGCTGCCCAACACGATCTAAGTCATCGATGCTATCTTGGATACTGCTGTTGCGGTCCAGGAGGGTGAGCAGGTCCGTCTTCTCTATACTCAGCTGCGGCTGGGAGATACTCAGGAAGTCCGGTATGTCGCTGGGGTTGGACACGGCCACAGAATCCATGTGTTCGGCCAGCGCTTGCTCCACATGAATTGGTGACTGTTCAGTTCCTGATCCAACTGTATCGTCAACTTCGCCAAAGAGAAACGCAATGGCCTTGTTGAGGTCATCCTTGGAGGCGTTCAAGGCGCCTATGGCTTGGGCCTCCGAGAAGCCCATTTCCTTGAGCGTCTGAATCAGTGCTTCTCTGGTCATGTGTGGTGTAGATGCGATTAAGCGCAAAAGAGCTGGCTTGACTAGGTGTAAAGGTACGGGTGCGGAACCCACGTTGCGAGTGGCCTGAGACGACATGAATGTGGAACATGTGGATCAAGCACGTGTACCTGTTACGTCTGGCAGATACCCGGTTCTCGCTGGACCCCTGCCCTGGTTTAGAGATTCCAAGTTTGAACAGGTGTACGATTCAGCAATGCACCTTTTCCGAATTGCCGCTACAACATGCAACTTACGCCGAAATCCGTTCAGCCCAAAGCAGGTTAAGCCCAGGATGCTTTCGCTACTGGCATCTCTCTGTAGGTCTTTTGCCTTATCCACCGCTGAGAGGGCTTATCGCATTGTCGTGTAGTGTCAAATGACATCTCGCAACGAAAAAAATTCTGCTTACATTAGTATGTATGAGCATATTTCTGCCAAGACTCTTCACCAAAATTAACACACGAAGACTCAGCATGTCCGCAGACTCTATTACCAAATCGTTAGCCGAATTGGGGCTCCAAACGGACGCCAGCCCTATACAAGGTTCCTTCCCCGAACACAATGTTATTGATGTCATGAGATCATACATTACCCTGCAAATGCACAGCTTGACTGGCATCTCTAAGGACATCATCTTCCCAGCTTTGGACACACCCTCGACTTTGGAGAAGGGAGACTTGATTGTTCCTCTCCCCCGCTTAAGATTCACGAAGGGCACGGACTTGAAGGGCAAGGCCACTGAATTATCCGAGGCATTTGTCAAGGGCGGCTACTTATCTGAGGTCAGAGCTGAAGGCCAATTCTTGCAATTTTTTTTTGACAGAAAGACTCTCTACAACCTAGTTGTCAAGGACATTCTCACCAGAAAGACAAAGTACGGTTACGTCCCGTTGTACTCGGGAAAGAAAGCCATTGTGGAGTTCTCCTCTCCTAACATCGCCAAGCCTTTCCACGCTGGCCACTTGAGATCCACTATCATTGGCGGATTTTTGGCCAACTTGTACGAGAAGACCGGCTGGGACGTCGAGAGAATCAACTACTTGGGTGACTGGGGAAAACAATTTGGCTTGTTGGCAGTCGGTTTCAAGAGATACGGAACGGAGGAAAAATTGCTCAACGACCCAATCAACCACTTGTTCGAAGTCTACGTCAAAATTAACCAGGACATTACCGACGAGGGAGATGTCACCGGAGGAACCAACGATGAGGCCAAGCAATACTTCCAAAGAATGGAAGCAGGTGACGAGGAGGCTCTCGCATTGTGGAAGAGATTCAGAGAGTTCTCTATTGCCAAGTATATTGGTACCTACGCTAGACTTAACATTGAGTACGACGCATACTCAGGCGAGTCTCAAGTGTCCCAGGAGAGAATTCAAAAGGCCATGGAATTGATGACAAACACAGGGTTGGTTCATGAAGACAGAGGCGCTAAATTGATTGACTTGACGAAATTTAACAAGAAGTTGGGCAAGACGCTTGTTCAGAAGTCGGACGGCACATCTTTGTACTTGACCAGAGATGTGGGCGAGGCCAACAAACGTTACGAGGAATACCACTTCGACAAGATGGTGTACGTTGCAGCTTCTCAACAAGACTTGCACTTCCAGCAGTTCTTCGAGATTTTGAAGCAGCTTGGGTACCCTTGGGCAAAGACTCTTGAGCACATCAACTTCGGTATGGTTCAGGGTATGTCCACCAGAAAAGGAACTGTCGTCTTCTTAGACACGATTTTGGAAGAGACAAGAGACAAGATGCACGAGGTTATGAAGAAGAACGAAGCGAAGTACGCTCAAATTGAGAACCCTGAGAAGGTGGCAGACTTGATTGGCATCTCGGCAGTCATGATCCAAGATATGCAATCGAAGCGTATCAACAACTACGAATTCAAGTGGGACAGAATGCTCTCTTTCGAAGGTGACACTGGCCCATACTTGCAGTACGCACACTCTCGTTTGAGCTCTGTCCAAAGAAAAGCTAACATTGCCGAAGACAAGTTGCTAAATGCCAATTTCGACTTGTTGACTGAACCTGCTGCCTTGGACTTGCTCAGAACCTTGGCTCAGTACCCCGACATCATCAAGAAAGCATACAAGACAAGCGAGCCATGTACCGTGGTAACCTATCTTTTCAACTTGACCCATCTTGTGTCCTCGTGCTACGATATCTTGTGGGTTGCCGGCCAGGAGGAGGAGTTAGCCACCGCCAGATTGGCCTTGTATGCGGCTGCCAAGCAAACCTTGTACAACGGTATGGTGCTCTTGGGCTTGACTCCTGTCGAGAGAATGTGAGTGATAGAAAGAAACAGTAATGCACAAGACGAGTTATAAACCCGAAAGAACAAAAAAAAACATCATCTAGAACACTGGTGCACCCAGGCGTTTGCGTTAACGTCATCGAGTTTCAGCCAAACCGGATCAACCTGCACA
Organism: Metschnikowia sp. 03-147.1; assembly: GCA_002370795.1. Taxonomy (NCBI): domain Eukaryota; kingdom Fungi; phylum Ascomycota; class Pichiomycetes; order Serinales; family Metschnikowiaceae; genus Metschnikowia; species Metschnikowia sp. 03-147.1. The sequence goes on from NKZR01001563.1 coordinate 42,048, forward strand.
CAGTGCTGTCTTTTGTCTCAGATACATCGCTCAGAAAAATAATGTCTCTCACACACTAAACAGTCCCATTGAATATCCTGTGCACATAGACGTCCATACGGGCTCCTTACCTGGCCGAAGATTTATCTTTACATATAGCAATGAGTGATGCTCAAGGTGCATCATCGTCAACGCCCGCCACTAGCTTTGGGCATGGACTGGCATTACTACATAACATAGGACAACTCAAAGTACAACAGCTCAAGGGCCTTTGCAGGTCACTAGGGTTGAGCCCCGTGGCCAAACGCAAGCAGGATCTTTACGAGCGTGTTCTACATTTTATCGAGTCAAGCAGGCTACCGGACAACGGGGCTGAGCTCTTGGCTATTGATCTACTTGTTATGAAGCTCCTAAATAACGACACGATCCCTTCCTTCGTGCACCTAGTGCAGTCAATGCGCCTGGGTGTTGTGAACCAACAAGGTGTCTCTAATCTGATGCAGCAATTCAGACAGGCCACCGCTCTGAACAGATCAATGGCGCCCCATTCGATTCCCCCAAGTACACAGCAGTTTCGTTCTGTTGAGGGTAACGCCAGTGTTGCTGCCGAGGATACCTATAATGGGCCTATGCTTTTGTTCCGCAGCACACTTCTTTACAGCATAAGGTCTGCAGTAGGCCCGGCCCAGGTCCTACGCGCCAGCAAGGGCAGATATGCAAAGCAGTTCGTCATACGACTACTGTCCAGTGAGTTGCAATTGCTCAACAGCAGCAAAAACATGAGGCTATATATTTTCAGTGGCGTGGAATCTACTCCTGACCTGTATAACCCGAAGATTCAGTTTCCTCCCATTGAGATATACGTTAACGGCGTTTTAACGAAGCAGTTCCTCAGGGGAATAAAGGGCAAAGCGGGAACAGCACGACCAGCTGATATCACGCCATATATAACACGAGACTCCAAGCCCTCTCATGTTCGAATCGTCTATTCAGATGCAGCCGAGAAATATATCCTCTATCCTCAAATAGTAGAGGAGTTCCACCCGTCCTCAGTTGTGGAACGAATCAGTGCAAGACCCCATATATCTGCAATCCACACGAAACAAAAAGTTAAGCAAGAGAGCGATGCTGCTGCTGATGATGATCTACAAGTCGCCACCGCATCCCTATCTTTGCGATGTCCTATAACCTATGCCCGGATAAAGTATCCGTTCACTAGTGTTGAGTGCGACCACATCCAGTGCTTTGACGGCCTCTCATTCTTAACTATGCAGCAACGTATTCCAGCTTGGCAGTGCCCAGTTTGTTCCAATACTATTCATGAGGATCTGCTCTGTGTGTCTGATTACATCAAAGAAATATTAAATTCAGTTCCTGAGGAAGTCGATACCGTGAAGCTAGAAGCAGATGGTTCGTGGACAATCGCTTCCGAAGATGATATCAAAACCGAGAAGTCAAAGCCGCAGTCTGAGGAACCAGTACCAAGTGCCAATGACGTGAAAGTCGATGAAAATATTGAAGTGATATCTTTGGATAGTGACAGCGACGACGACGCAGCACCCACAATCCCAAGTAACCAAGCTGACCCGAATATTGAGGCAGCGAGTGCTAGTACTCCAACTGATGTGCCCCCCGTAACACCGCCTGTTGATCAAGAAAACACCCACACGAAGATGGCCCCAGAAGATCCGGCATCAGAGGAAGCAAGGGAGCCCGAGCTGTTGGATGCACAGACCACGGTATCTCCAACTACGGTTCTTCATCGCAACACACAAGCCGACGAAGGAACAAGGGCAATGCTGCACGCCGTGCAACACAGTTCGCCCAATGATGATATCACAGCTGGCAGTGTGGATATGGATCAAGATTCCGATGATGATCGTGTCTTAGCAACTTACAGAAGGACTACTAGACCTAGGATTGACGTGACTGTTCCAACAGATTCTCTAGCAGGAAGCCGGCCAGAAACTCCAGACACAAATAATACCAGTGACTTAACGCCGTTTCCCGAGTCAACTGGGTTCGTTGATGCAGTGGATAATATCCCTGTACCTTTTAAACAACCAGAGCCTACCAAGGGAGATGATAAAGCCACCAGCACAGAAGACACCGATCCCAAGGTTCTGAAAGTACCAGAATCGCTGAAGGATTCTTCTGTTCAGGAAAGCAGGTTTCGCAACTTGACACCGGGGTCGTTCCCTCCACCTACGATGCAAAATCAGGTTTCTCGTGAGAGAAGTGAGATAGAGCCTGTAAAAGCGCTAAATACTCTGGCTTCAAAGGTTGTTCCTAATCAGGGGCAAACCAATGATGCGACAGCACAAACGCAGACCCTTGAGAAAGGTGGAAATTCTGTGGCCGCAGGCAGCCAAGCCATATTGAACACCAAGCTTCTGCAAGGAGATATGCGCATCAGGTTTCAACACGCATCACCTTTGACTGGTAACTCCATTATCTCCACAATTCATGATCAAATTTCGAGATCAGCCTCTCCGTTCTCACCTGTCAGTCCTCACGCAGCCGTGGCTCCAGTCTCATCCAACCAATCAAACTCTTTGACCACTCCTATCTACAAGACACAAACCTCGCAGAGAACAGAAATTCCCCCTGTCACAAGTTTGGCTCGAACAGGTTTTTCGGGTCACTCGTGGCTGGCATCTTCCGCACAATCCGCTGAGCAAGTAAGACTTCGTGCTAATCGAGCAATTGAAAATGTGTTTGCGCATGCAGAGGGAAATCTGTCATACGATTCAACAGGAGGACCTGGCCATGTGAGCAACCAAAATAATCCATCTCCCTACAGCACTCCCTATGGATGCGGCTCCGCTCAACATTTTCATATTCCTGGCTCTGGTGTATCGCATTATGCGCCGAGAAATCCAAATGCAACGTTCAGGGGAAATTCTTATCAAGGCGAGGAAATTGCCCGGTCCAAATATGAGGCCCGCATGAGTCAAGCTTACCGCAATTTCCGAGAACAAGGCTCTCCACAAGACAACAACATTCAACGTATTAACCAGAATGACAACGCTGCGTACCATCATGATGCGGCATATCATCAAATGTATGGTCTCGGTGAGGTTCAAAATGCTCATGTGAACAGAGCTACGCACCCTTTAGCAAGAAGCGCATCTTTCAATAGTCATCAGGGCAATTCTACGAGCAGACAATCTGCCATACCATACCTGCAGCTCATAGCAATGTCATCCAACATGATCAATGCATACCGCCAAGCGATGGCTCACAACCCACGGAACGCTGCCCTGGGTCCCCCTCCGGCTCGCCTGTCATCGAGTATCGCGAAGAACACTGCTTTTGAGTTTTTGAATCAGCGTCAACAGCCGGTGAATGAACCACAAGGAGGTTCGCCTAGCCCTGTTACCCCCACTATGGAACTGCATAATAATTCAATCAAACGTGCCAGTGACCCCACGATATCCCGATCAGATGCTATGCACGATGGCTTGAGACGCGTGGGTGCTTCATCAATCACATTGCCAGTCGGGAACCGCTCTCAATCGTTTAGCAATGGCTCTTACCTTCCCATAATAGAAAGAGAGAGCTCAGCACAATTTGCCAACACCGCCAACCAGGCCACACAAGCAATCGCTCTGCAAGCAGTGGTGACTGAAAAACAGCCAACCATGCTTAAAGGATTACTCGGGATTGAAATCGCTTCCAATGCTTTGTCGTCAGTCGATCCACGGAGTGATTCTATGAGTGAGAATAATTCGATTTCGCCCGATGATACTCTTCAAAACAGCACAGCGATCTCATTGGATGGCCATATTCAAGATATGGTGTTGCAAACACCAGCTAATAGAAAAAGGTCCATCGATGAGCAACCGAGCTCAAGCAAGCGGTCCAGCCGACCAGAAAAATTTAATGTTCATGAAATCAACTCCAGCGACATCATAGAGCTTGACTGATTATTGAACAGCTGGTTCTTGTTTGTTGTGTGAATGAGATTTTTGATAGTCTTTGGATCTCGTAATGTATTGACTAAACTTGGCCATGAATGAACAAGAAGCAGAGTGCATGCAGCAACCGTTAAACTAGTTATTACGATTGAATGATATTAAAGAAGTCTTTATGTCCTGTTAGTCGAACCTATTATACATGAGGATTAAACGTTGTTTAGGAGAAGTCACAAGAGGTTACATCGGACTTGGGCCCAAGTAATCTTCCTTTATACTTCCGATGGCGTAAATTTCGTTAACGTCGGTTCTCGTTCCAACAATTTTCAATCTGACACGAGAACCCTTTTCTATGGTCTCGTCCGGACTCACGTAAGCAGGGGGGTTGGCAGACGGGTTGAATTTCATATCCGACGAGATCAAGTGAGTACTAACAAAGACGGACAACGGACCTACATCGGCGAAGAATCCCATTTTGTTGACGGTGGTGACAACGGCATCCACAACCTCCCCTTTGAACGGCTTCCATACAACAGCTCTGTACTTGACCTCGAACTCTGCCATGCCACTCCCCGGAATAATCCTGCCGCGGCCAACATCGATATTCATGCAATCCAACACACACACAATGTAGCCAAACTGACCGGTACAAGTACCCTCAACATCGCTAAGTAACTTGTTCCTCAAGAACTGGTCCATCTGGGGGCCAAAATATGAAGGGTGAAGCGTTAAGTTTAACGACAAATCCTTGAGGAAAAACATTGCTTGAGATGTATTCTTTTTGAGTCTTTATTCTGCTTTTGGGAGGATTTCTGCTGGGGTGATGGATCTCTAATTGACTTTCGGGGCGCTGCCTGGGTTGATACTGACAGTAAAAAGCACCGACAGAGAACAAGAATTGAACGGATGTGAGGGGCCCACAAAGAGTATGCGTGTTTTCGATGTGTGACTGCCGGTATCCAACGTTGTCGCCAGGTGAGAATCCGTTGACAGTGTGTTTTCGAGGAGGTACGGGTGCGTATCGCTCGTTTTCACCGCGAAGTTTTTCTCGCCCACACTGAAGGCTTTTCGCGCCTGCAGAAGACTCAAAATTCTCAGGCTAGCCCATCCTCCTCACTGCCACCTACCAGTTTAAACAGCCATGTCGCAAAGAATCGGAAGTGCCGCCTCGGCGTTGACGCGAGCATGGCATCACGTGGATGTAGCCGCAGACCAAAGAACGTTGGGCCGCTTGGCTGCCAGCATAGCCTTGACCCTACAAGGAAAACACAAGCCGACATTCGCCCCAAACAGGGACAACGGTGATTACGTGGTGGTCACAAACTGTTCTCATTTAAAGATTACCGGCAGTAAGTTGAAGGACAAGACATACTGGTCTCATACTACACGTCCCGGTTCCTTGAAGTTGATCCCCATGGAGACTATGATAGCCAATAAAGGTTATGGCGAGGTTCTTATTCGGGCGGTCAAGGGAATGATGCCTAAGAATAAACTCAGACTCGACAGAATAGCTAGGCTCAAGGTCTACGATGGTGACAGTCACCCATACAAGGAGAACTTGATTGCTTTTGCCGACGAAACTCCAGAAGTGCAAGCTAAAATCCAGCAGTTGGAGAGAAAGACCGCAAAAATGGCCGAGCTTCGTGCCAAGTTTTTGCAATGATTGACGTGTATATATTTGAATTGATTGTATGATCGGAACACTAGTAGCGTGTGCTGCTGTGCTAGCGAATTAAGAGGCTCGTGGTATAATTTACAGACTGGTGCCTTTCACAACTTAAATTTATCTTTACATGACTCTGTATCGTACAAGTCTAAACACGGACGCTAATTCCTGATCTCTCCGTGTATAATCTAGGAGAGATGTTCATGGCCATCAACTCCTGGAACAACAATTTGGCCGCATATGGAATGTGGATTTGATAGATGTTGGTCTTGTTTTTGCAGGATCTGCACTCGAATTGGTTCTTCTTCAAGTTTGCAATTACCGACATCAAACCACAAATTCCACACACGTGCACTCTGAATGCATCAGATGCTTCCATGAGTCTCTCTTTAAGGAAACCGGCAGCACCATGGGCAATCATACAATCACGCTCCATCTCTCCGAAACGTAACCCACCATCTCTGGATCTACCTTCCACGGGCTGTCTGGTCAAAACCTGGACGGGACCTCTTGCTCTGGCATGAATCTTATCATCCACCATGTGTCTCAATCTTTGGTAGTATGTTGGTCCAAAGAAAACTTGTGCCATCAACTTCTTACCGGTGTGGCCGTTGTACATGACTTCAAACCCTCTAGACTGATATCCATGTTCTCTTAAGAGTTTGGAAACTGCCTCGGCAGTGACGTCAGTGAAGGGCGAGGCATCACCTTCCAAACCAGACAAAGACGAAACCTTTGATAACAAACACTCAATCAAGTGAGCAACTGTCATTCTCGATGGGATAGCATGGGGGTTAATAATCAAATCCGGAACTATACCTTGCGAGCTAAAGGGCATATCTTCGTGTCTGTAGGTGACACCGATTGTTCCCTTTTGACCGTGTCTCGAGGCGAACTTGTCACCAATTTGAGGAATCTTTGTTGTTCTCATTCTGACTTTGACAAATTTAGCACCATCTCCGTTGGTGGTAAGCAAAACCTGATCGACAATACCGGACTCTGTGCTTCTTAATGGTGTGGAAGCATCTCGTTTGGTGTGATAATGCGTTCTTTGACCTAACTCTTCAGTGTCAGGTGGAATTGGTGTCGTTTTACCGATGATGATGTCTTCACCGCTGACTCTCACACCGGGAGCAATTAATCCATCCTCATCCAACTTTTCATAAGTTCCGTGTTTTAATCTTAATGTGTCAGCTCTGGTTGGTTTCTCAAATGTCTCTAAAGCTTTCATTCCTTGTCTCTTTTCCAAATCCATGTACGATCTGAAAAACAACGATCTGAACAAGCCCCTGTCTATGGAAGATTGATTCATAATCATAGAATCTTCTTGGTTGTAACCTGAGTAACAGGCAATTGCAACAACTGCATTTTGACCAGCAGGCAACTCACGGAATTTCAAATGCTCCATCGCCCTTGTTGTCGCCAAAGGTTTTTGGGGATAATATAAGATGTTAGCCATCGTGTCCATTCTGACAGCGTAGTTCGTCAAAAACACACCCATGGCTTGCTTACCCATAGCCGATTGGTATGTGTTACGTGGCGACTGATTATGATCTGGGAAAGGAATAATAGAAGCGGCAACACCTAAAATCATCGAAGGATGAATCTCACAGTGCGTAAATGTGTGGGTGGACGAGGTGTAAGTTGGCTTGATTCTTTTGGCTGGATCAACTTCCTGCTCTTCCATTTGCAAGTCGACTTGTTGCGACTCAGACAAAGTGCTCTTTGACGCTTCCAAGTCTTCAGGGGTCATTGCAATCATGATGGTTTCTTCTTCTTCAGCATCCACGTATTCAACAACACCATCGCTCACTAAAGATGACCAAGTGTATCCATTATTTTCCGAATCCATGTCAAACTCGTCATATTCGGAGTTGAGCAAGTTGTGAACGTGTTCCTTTTGTAACATTAAGTCACCCTTTGTCTCTGAATCTGGATCATCGTCAACGATGAACAACGGGCGGTAAACACGTCCGGCGTCTGTGAAGATTTTGAACTCCATCTCTCTGATATCTCTGATGATCGAGACTTCGGGAGAAATATCTCCCTTTCTTCTCAATCTTCTCATGGTATCCACAAGTTGTGCAGGCTCTCTATGAGTTCCCACCCAAACACCATTGACAAAAACTCTGGTGCAGTCTGGAGCATTCGATGGCACATAATCTTCCAATGGCTCCATGCCCCATTCCTCCAAGAAATATAAGATAGGCTCTGAGGCTGTACCAACAGATATACAAGTCATCAAGGACAAATTCTTCACCAAACCACACGCTTGACCTTCTGGAGTTTCAGCTGGACAAACAAGACCCCAATGAGTATTATGCAATTGTCTAGGCTTTGCGATCTTACCATCACGACCGATTGGAGTATTCGTTCTTCTCAAATGAGATAATGTGGAGGAATAGGTATAACGATTCAAAACTTGTGAAACACCTGCACGAGCACTCATAGCCTTTCTTTGTTCACCCCAGTTACCAGTGGCCAACGAATAACGTAATCCATCGGTGACAGTTTGAGACTTCACAGCCAAAGTAAGATTAAACTCTTTGTCATTTTCCACACATCTTTGCATGTAGTTGTAGATGTCTCTGGTCAATTTTTTGAATAAAATGCGGAATAAAGAGGCTAATAAGGGGCCCGCAAGATCCAATCTTTTCTTTCCGAAATGATCTCTATCATCCGGCTCTTTTCTCTCCAAAGCACACAACAATAGTCTGTTGACCATGTATCCCAAAAAGAAGGCTTTTCTGGACTCGAAACCAGCTTCTTGTGTGATATTGGGCAATAGTTCTTTCTGCAAAATGTCTTTTGCGTATTGGATACGCTTTTCTCTCCTTATACCCAAAACTCCTCTTCTTCCGATAAAATCAAGGGCAACCTCTCTTTCTTGGATAACAAAACCCTCTTCAACACAAGGCTTCAACATCTCCAACATTTGCCAATCATTTGCATCGTAACAGATATGTTCTAAGATATCACCATCAGGCACCACACCCAATGCTCTGAAAACAATCACAATCGGTATATCCTCCTTGATGTAAGGCAAGGTTGCTTTGATTGTTCTTCCAGTTGCGCCCTTATCGTCTCTTCCGTATAATTTGATTTGCATAGACGAGATTAAGCGAGAGCCTTTTTCGAGGGCAGAACGGATTTCCGCAACATGGGAAATCGGAGAAACTCCTGATTTTTTGAAGACTTGCACAATGTTAGCGGCACTTCTTTCTTGGGCGATCAAAACCTTCTCGGAGCCATTGATGACAAAGTAACCACCCATATCGTACGGGCATTCTTTCAATTCGTAGAATTCATGCTCTCCTAAGCCACGTAACATACAGAACTTAGACCGTAACATGATAGGAACTTTTCCTAAAAACACCTTGGACTGTGCTTCTTCGCCATCGACCTTCTCTTCTATCCATTCGAGTTCGTTTCCTCTTTTAATTCTATCATCCGAAAGAAACTTCTTCTTGGTCATGTCCACGTACAACGGTGAAGAGTAGGTCAAGTTACGTAAACGGGCTTCCTGGGGAAACATGGGATGTGTAGTACCATCGCCCTCCGTTTGAGTCGGTTTCGAAATATAAATTTTGCCAAAGGTTATCTCGAAACGCTTGTTTTCATATTGGTCCTCTGACGTGTGCTGGGCAGGTTGATCTAGAATCAAATGAGAGTCTTCCCATACCAACTCTTGAATCGTGGATTCAATGAATTCATCGAAGGAGTCCAATTGTTGAGAGACTAAACCCTTTTCCTGGAAGAACGACGAGATAACCGTCCAACAGTCCTCAGGAGTGATACTGTTGGACTCGCCTTCATCATATGAGTAGGGGTCGTCGTATTGTTGATCCTGAGACATCTGGGTTGATTGATGGGTACCGACTATAGAATCAAGAAACTGACAGCCTGACTTTCAAAATAAAAGGTCTATTTCCACTTGAATGCGAGACTTTTGTGTGCGCGGCACGCCCGCAAACGTGACAAAAATTTTTCTCCGCTCTATGGTTCACACTCGCAACATCCGAGTTCAAAGTACCGAACTACTCGAATCCGGTCTTGCTTCTTGAAAGATACTCCAAATTCTCCATAAGATTCTGTGATACATACATCAACGCCCAAAACTTTCTTCATTTGCATCAAAATTTATAGACCATTTCACATGATCCAGGGTATCCGATCTGGCCTCCAGGCCTTCACCTCCAGATCCCTTCATTTTAAAGCACGCCATAAGGCGTATCCCAAGGTCAATGTTGCGGATGTGGTACTCAACAAGCCCAGATATGGTTTCAGAAAAGAAAGAGATCCGCTTCTCTCCCAGTCAGTTAAAGAGGAAGTTCTTCCTGCAGAGGCCATCAAACAGAAGTACCTAGACGCCGGAAAGCCAGTTCCAATAAAATTCAAGTCGAGGAGTGATGCCATTGCGAGAAGAAATTTGGAAAAATACAGGGAAGAAGTTGCAATGGGTCTTCCACATTTCAAGGTTGGTGAGAAGAAGGTCTACTTGCCCAAAGCCCGCGTGTGTTTATTGAGGCCCAATGCAAAGCACACACCATACCAAGCAAAATTCCTTGTGCCCAGAAATTTCAACAAGATGGATTTGAGAGACTACTTGTGGCATGTTTACGGATTAAGGGCCTTGAACGTGACTGTCCAATTGTTACACGCAAGGTACACAAGAACCCTCCAAGATCATGCTCGTTATCGCACTCCGCAGTACAAAAAAATGACCATAGACATGGAGGAGCCTTTTATTTGGCCCGAACTCCCAGCAGATGTTGTGGAAAGGTCGCAACAATTGAAAATGGATCAGATCGAAGCTATGAAGATGACAAATGCTCAAGGTTCTGACATACACAAACCTAGTGATGCATTCGAAGGCTTGTACAAGAAACCAGAATTGCCAAACACCTTTGTCAGCAAAAAAATGCAAAGAGTTTTGGGTTCCGCTAGTGCCAAGCGCGACGAACTAGAAGAACTCAAGGCCGATAGGGAGGCTGTTGCCAAGTCTTTGAACCTTTAGGTTTCATGGCATGTATCATGTAAATAATAAAAAAGGCGCACAACTCCCATGTGCCGTGATGCTGAGCTTTTTAAGGAAAGTAGATAGTCCCAGGGTCAGTTTAAAGAAATGCAGAATGACCCATGATGTTACGATTTCTGAATAAGCATATATTTAAAGGAAAATCACAATCTCGTGGTCAACCAAACAATTCTGATTTGTGGTTGTGATCGATGAGGCAATTACCAGAACCAGCTGGGCTTTGCCCCCGCCAAAGGATGCAGATCAATACCACTCGTCATAGACCCCAACCCATCTTTGGCTGTGGATGCCGATTCGTTTTTGAATTGACGGTTTTTGATGCCGTCATTTATGTCACTATCATTCTTCGACACCACGTCATATTCTGACATAACTAAATCTTCAGCCGCAGATGGGGTCTCGCGTTTAGAATCTTGGTGCGAGAAGAACGTTGCAAGATAGGATACATAATCGGAACCCTCACGAGGTTTATTGGCAGCATTGAACGGGCCGAGACGGAACATTTGCGAGGTAAGCGTTTGTGATAAGGGCATGACTACTCCCCCACTTATCACCGATAAGATGGAATCGAGCTTAAAGTTGTCTATCATCTGAATGTGATCATCGAAGAAAGGCTTCAAGTAGATGAAATAAACCATACCACATCCCAGATTGGCGAAAACAGCCCACTCGTGTTGCAAATCTTGAAAGGATAAGACCCTTGATGCGTTTATTCTAGTCTCGCTGGTTAGAATGGGTGCAACAAGCCAGAGGGAAATGACTAGTTTTCCCATCGAGTACAATGGCAACAATTTGAGAAGCAACAAGTTTTCAGCAAGCGTCAAGCATGCATGAACAATCCAATAGACCAACCACATCTGTAAATGTAGCAAGCGATAGTTCAAAGTATCTTCCTCGATGTTCTGCTCAGACAGGGTCGCTTTCTTAAACATGGTCCCCAAAGGGATAGAAACACCCCCCAAGTTAACTGTTGTGGCACCTGTTTGAGTAGCAATGCGTGAATAATTATCATAAGCTTTGTAAGAAGCAAGTATAGGGTACAATGTGCCAGCAATTAGGCTAGCATGTTAGTAACTGGCACTTCAGTGGAGCTGTTTTTGTGGGGTACACAAGAACACAACTCGATGGGAAATAAAGCCCAAGGGGTTTAAACATACTTCAACAAGCTAAAGATTCCAAACATGTTATCAAGGAGCGAAATGTAGATTCCTGAATGTTTATTGTTGGTGTGGTGCTATGTTAGTCAGTAAGCTTCGCAACATCCCTGATCAGCTTAACAATGCGATAAAGGGACTGGGTAGTAGACAGGATCCAGCTGATCAAGATTTCGACTGCGAAAGAAGCATCCTAAACAGATATACATATTGAAATTCCAAGGCCAGAATAAAACTTTCATTTTGTCAGTTGGATTTTTTAACTTGGTTTATGTTGCTATGAATATCTTTCACAAGTTTAATTTTGAAATATTTTCTACTTTAGCAAATTACTGTCATTATTGCTGAACTTGCAAGGCAAGGCCCAAGCCAAGTAATTAGGGCACATCTGGCACAATGTTCAAGTATAGATAATCCCTCCACTTGCTCCCAGCTGTTGCGATTTGAGTGCTGGCAACAAACCTCTAGCTTTCACCCAAAGACCTTTATCTCTGGGCGACTCAGGAACTATGGCTTGCGCGATTTGCCACAATGCACAACCTGCCGGATACGGGCCGATCGCCTTTTCGACACCAAGATACATTACTCATCTTAAGATGCCCCACAACTACGAATTCAATGTGACAATGACTTGCTCAGGATGCAGCAATGCAGTGCAAAAAGCCTTGGGCAGATTGGAAGGCGTCACTGATACCAAGGTGGATTTGCCCTCGCAAGTTGTCAACGTCACTACTGCTGACCAAGTTGACTACGACACTGTTTACAACGCCATCTCGAAAACAGGGAAAAAGATCAATGAGGGTAAGACCATATCTTAGTGACATTCACCAAGCACATAATTGACCAATACACACCAACTTCATCAAAATAAGGGGCTTCAAGCACTTCTTATATCAACGATCTCCCGTATGCAATTTTCTCTGAGTTCGCTTGGCACAAAGATGGCCTTGATGACTGCAGTCAACTCATCGGTAGAAAACTCAAAGAGCTCGCCTTGATAAAAGAAGTCCATGATTGACTTCAAGCGATTGTTTATAAGAAGTTTGGCCTGGATTATCTTATCCGTCGTCGACAAAACACTTGGCTTTTCATGCACTTGACTGAGCGAGTCTTCCTCTATCGACTGCAAGCTCTCCAAATACCTTGTGATTTTGTCAGACTGATACTCGGTGATCTCCTCACTTCTCACAATGACATCGATGACCTGGGTGTTTATCAAGTCAAACAACTGTAAAAGAAGCGTCCGAAACTCGACGAAGTTAGTGTCTTTCAATTTTTTAGCAAATAGTCTGTCAACAATGCCACGAATATCTTTAATGTAGACCTCTGGGTCCTCGCTGTCCTCTTCACTATTGCTGAAGTCGACACGCGACATCAACTCAATCGAGTCGTCCAAGAGACCTTGGCAGAAGTGACTCCATTCATGAGTTGCGAGATTCTTCAAGTAGTCATTTTTGGTTGCGATCGCTCTCAAATCATTCAAGAATAATAACAGCTCTGAAACTGGCGGATACGACACTAGCGCCAACGAGAAAACAGCATCCAAAAGGATTTGATCATCTGCGCCCTTGGTGACTGCATCAAACTCATTTAGAATTGCAGATATTTTTTCGGAAACTGGAGTTTGGTAAATTGTGACCGTTTGAGGTTGAATTTCTTGGCCATTAGCCACTTGGGGCATTGTTATCGGTTCAGGGCGTGGCTTTTTGTCTTCAGAAATAGTCTGGAGCTTTGATCTGGGCTCTTCCCAATCTTTAGTAGAGTCATTTTCGAGAGACTCTTCATTATCCCAGTCTTCATCCCACTTATCGCTCCACTTATCGCTCCATTTGTCGCTCCATTTGTCGCTAACAATGGAGTTGCGCTTGGATTCTGGATTCTCATCAATGTCGGACCCCCAGTCTTGATCCCAATCGAGCTCGTCTGATACTTCGCTTTTTTCTTCGACTGGTCCAGTGATATTCAAGACACTATTCTCCGTCATAGTATCCTGTCTTCTTTCATTTACTTTAGTCTGAAACTCTTGCTCCACTGCGACCAAGTGTCTAAGGTCTTCATCAAAGCTCTCACTGTTAAAGAGGGACCTGAGTATCTCAAGATACTTATTGGTTGTCCAGTTCATGTACAATTGGTGCAAGTTGGATTTGATGTTGTCACTAGACACAAAGACATTCCTAATTGGCATTTTCCATCCAGAGTCTGTGAAATGCTTCAAAGTGTGCATCAACTCTTCGTTTAAACTGGCTTCGTTCAGCATGTAATCTTCAATATTTCCAGAGATGACATCAACCAAATTATTCGATATTTTTGTTGAGTAGAAGTTTTTAAAAGACTGGATATGCGTTGCACTGATAAAAGACACGAAGTCATTTAGAGACTTGAAATAAGCATCAAACAGAAACACCTGTGAGCCCTTCTTCTCTCTTCTATAGATCGATAGAGCGTGGCCATCGGCTTCGAGAGCGAGGAAGCTGGTCCCAGATATTAAGGGCTCTAGGATCTCAGTTTCCCAGGTGGTCCTGATAGTATCGAGCTTGTTGGTCACGTCGGACACTGAGGCATACACCTCAAAGTCTCGGCATATAGAGTAAAAGTTCCCAAGACTGAAGGTAGAATCTCCTGCATCAGATGATTCAAGAAGGGTGAACACAGTATCGGTGGGCGGTGGCACGAAGAGGTTCAATATGCCAATGAGAATAGACAGGAACCTCAGCTTGAACCCATTGCTCTCTTCTTTGAGGGAGAATGTTATGGCCAAGTTTTTGTTAGACGCATCGAGGACTTTGCTGTCAAAAAGCTTTAATCGATCGAGTGTTGGCTGTAGTTGTCCAATGGTTGATTCAAGCACCAGTGCATCGCCAAGGCTGGCTGCTTTCTTGATTTCATCGAGCGACACGTCTATTTCGACATGAAGCTTTTTAAGAGCCTGGAATTCTTGTAGTTGGCCGCGAAGCTCGGCGTTCACCTTGTGTTTGGCGTGGAGTTGGTATATTGATAGGTCTCGTAAATCACGGTCAGCAACGGACTGCTCAGGTTTGAAGGCAGGATCGTCAGCGACTTGCTCAGGCGATACACTCACAACTCGCCGATGAATACGACTATCAACTTCAGCAAGCCGCTCTAGTCTCGCCTGCAAGGTTGCTGAGATGGACATGGTCTGGACCGGTAAAGTGTAGCACGGCGCGTTCAGTAGTGGCTTCCGCGCACTGTACGCTGGATACAATGCCAAGAGCATGATCGGCAACTACAGGCACTGGGGGTTACAGGATGAGATTATGTCAGTTTGTCGTGCTAATTAGGCTATATATGGTGTTCAGATCAAGTCCTCAGTGATATCGTCGTCGACATATTCGTCATCTTTGTTCATTCTGTAGATAGTCATGGCCATACTAGCCATGTTGAGCAGGCTCATGAACCATTCGGGGACGGGCCAGTTCTTCAACTCGATGGCGTTGAAAGCCAAGTCCAAGAAATTACCCACCAATTCAATCTTCAACATCATCTTGTCGAAAGAAAGGTCCTTGATGATCTTCTCGTACTTGCGGAAGATGTTTTCCTCGCCTGCTACTTTGTCATCCTCGAGTAGCTTGTAGTTTGAGCTGGACCGCAAAATGGCCAACTCAGCCTGGATTTTTGCTTCCTTCCGCCTCACATTCAAAAGCTGCGATATTGTCTTTCTTATCAAAAACAACAAAATGAGCACCCAGATCTGGTTCGTGTTCTTTAGAAGCCTGGCAAGGAACTTGGGAAACACTGGCATTCTCAGGAGAAGATGAAGGTTATCTAAGATATTTGCGATCGTTTCCAACACAGATATGAACTGGGCCTCAATACGTTTGAACGTCCAGGGTTTTCTTATCTTGCGCAGCGGGCCAACTCTAGCAGGTGCCTGCTGTTTAGCGGGAATTTTGAATTTGTGAAAAAGGGACGGGTGAGGATCAGCAGTTTCAGCTTCAGTCTGTCTCTCCCTCTGTAGCCCTTGAAGTTTCCGTATATCCTGAAGCTTCTGTAGCTCTTGCAACTTTAAGAAAGCTGCGTACTTCTCCTCAGTGATAGTCAGATTACCCTTCCTGTACTCTTTCTCAACTATATCAATGATGTTGCTGAGAAGTGCTGCTTGCTCCGGAACGCTCTTGAATGGTTTCGCGTTAGGTTCTGTGCTTAATGTTAGCACCAGAGATTGCATTTAAGTCGAGCTATATACTTGAAAGTGAATGCGGAGAGTACTAGTAAACCACGCGCTACAGGCGAACGCGAAAGCCGCGGCTCCATCCAACACAACGTGCCAAATGCATCGTCACTTCAAAACCATGGCACTTAGTAGACGCAGTAGTTTCCAGAACTTCATTTCTCCCGAAGCAGCATTTATGAATTCGACTGATCTTCTTGACAAAATAGAGTTTTCGTAAGCAACGATATTAAGCGTGGAGTCCAAGACGATGCTCTGACCGTCGAGCGAAAGTGTGTGGTAGCCGTCGTGAACCGACACCTTGACCTCTGTATTTATGAACTTCCTGAGCAAGCTGTTGAGTCCACGGATCCACTGCGCATACACCTGTTCTGGCTCCTTTTCCTGGTCGGATGTTTGATGTGACTTCTCCACTAGCACTTTGAGGTTCAGAAGACGTTCGAGCTGTTCGGAAAGCAATGCTTTCCTAGCCTTGAGAGCGGCTTCCGCTTTAGCCTCATCATCCTCCAAGATTGCCAATGCTGTCACATCTTTATCATAAGCATTCTGAGCTATCTGTATGGCTTCTTCTAGACTAAGGTCGTCTGAATCTATCATTTTGTTTAGGTTGAACAAAGCCTTGTAATTCTCATTCTCTGGGGCTTCTGAGATTGCATCCAATTCGCTCTGCAACTTTTGTGCCTCAAGAATATCAGTATTCAATTCAGCTTCTTGATCATCGAATGCTTTACGCAAAGAAATGACTTCCTCCGCCGTATTAGTGCTCTCATCTATGAGTTGCTGGAGCTCGTTCTTGAGCTTCTTGAGATGCAACTTGACATCCAAATTGCTTTCCGTGAGTTCATCAACTTCTTCTTGAGTGACGTGTTCTTCATCTCCTATCAACAAAAGGCGAAGGAACTTATCTCTTGTTTCTTGCTCCAAGTATTGGAACTTTAACTTGGACAGGAATTCTTTGAGGTATAGAAGCTCATCCTTTATTAGTTTTGGATTGCTTAGATTCAACACAGAATTAGCTATGGCACTTTGATATATTTCTTCCGCTTGCCCGAGAGAGGTATTGTTGATGACATTCTCCATTATTAAGGTAGAGATCAGTGTTTACTATTTCACGTCGCGCTATTCTATTGCGCGAATACTATACAAATAAATAATCAGTAGGTTGTATGTGATATTGGTGCCTGCAATTTACTTAAGCACTGTCCTTGAACTTACTAAGTTGGGCAGTAAGCAAGTCTGGAACTTCCACAGACTCGTGTTCGCTAACGGTCTTGGCAGTGCCCTTCTGCTTCTCTTCTTCCTCCTTCTTCTTCTCGCTTGGTGTCATGACAAAGTCGTTGAAGTTGATCTTCGAAGACACTCTGCTGGTGGATGCATCTTCATCAGTAGCAGATTCATTCCACTCAGCCAATTCCTTAGCATGCTCTCTTTCAATAGCAAATTTGACAGCCTCCAAGACATTGTCGCAAAGGTGCTTGGGCTTGTACTTTGGGACGGTTCCCTCCTGGTAAACACCAGTTTTAACAAGAATAGAGAACCACAAGTCGTCGTGCGAGTTGGCAAATCTAATATCGGATTCTGGGGTGTCACCAACGAAGTAGACGGTGGAGGCTGGAGGCATCTGCAAAGTGATCTTGTCTTGCACTTCCAATTCGCCTATCTTGTTGATTAAGTCGTCATCTTCTCCTTCAGCATCATCATAATAGCCAGAGTCCAACTTAGCCTGATTGATAAACTCCTCTCCATCATCGTTGATCAAGATATCAGCTTGACTGGCATTCGGATCGTTGACACTCAATTTTTTCAAATGCTCGTCCAACATACCCTTTCTCCATTGACTCAAAACCTTGTTGGCATATCTGAAAGTACCTGCTTGAGGCTTTCCAAACCTGTTGACCTTCAACTCATGACCTGTGTGCTCTCTAAACAAGGCTGCAATAGACACCTGCAAGGCACCCATTCCATATCTGGACAACTTGTAATTCGTGGCCCAAATGAAATCCGAGTGGGCAAAGTAGATTTCCGGACCTTCATCGTAAGTTTTGGACTCAGTTCCCATGACACCGTTTTTGGAAAGAAGCAATTCCAAGATGATTTGTTGGTCAGCGGCCCAGTTCCTAGAGTCAGCGAAGACCAAGATGGCGTCAATGGGTGTTTTGGAAAAGTCAACGTCGGTTCTGGAGCACTCGTGTTCTTCCTCGGTCAAGTCGTGGTAGGGAGAGACAGCAGGATTCCACTTCAAAATATCCAAAGGCGTGAAGACATTCTTGAACCCGTACGACTCAGCAACGCTTCTACACACATTGCCAACACCGCCGACAACCAAGACGTTCTTGTACAAAGGAACCAAATCCCTCATTGGAGTGTGACCCTGGATAATCTGGTCGACCCTAATGTTGGTTTGCAATCTCTTGGACAAGTCTTCGGCTCTCTGCGACTCGGGCTTACCGCCTCCGTTGGTGACAAAGATGGAGGGGACTTTGATATTGTACTTGTTGTCACCCTCCAACATTTTGATGGCTTGTACAGCCTCAGGGATGGTGTTTGGACCTCTCAAGATGACTCCGTCGATGTCGAAGCAGAACGCATACGAAGCCACACGAGGGTGATCTATGATGGTTTTCTTCTTTCTCTTGATGATCGACGAGTTTCTGGACAACTTGGCCAACGAGTCAATTTTTCTCAAGTTGGCATTGGAGCCTAGTTTATTGAGATTTGTTGAGGACAATTTCGTCAAGCCATTCTGCCACTGGCTCATGTCAGATAAGGACAAGGACGACACCCTGTGCTTTCTCGTAGCGGGTGTCAAGTCATCAATACCATCGTTATTAAGGTAAGATTGGAACTGAGGTTCCGTGGTTTTCTCTGGGGATTGTGGCATGTTAAACGTAAAGTGTCCAGTCAGACTTCCAAATTATGGTAGATGTACAGGGCAGGGAGAACCTTCTAGTTAAATAGCGGCTGAGACAAATCTTAGCCTGTGTACAGTGTGCACTACTGCATGTATTATCGAAACGTGAGGTGCTACTTAGGGGTATAAGAGGAGAAGCGGGGTGTTTACGACGGGAATCCAGGCATTTGTCCATCAAGAGCCAGCGCCAATGTGCAGTCCATAGTCTTAGAGTCTGGTTTAATGGAGGAAGGACTGATCAAGCGGCTTGTACGCTTGAGCACCCCGCCTGAGGCGATAGCAACAAATGAACCCAAGTGGTCGCAACAAACGACGGAATAAGTGAATGCATGATTTTTTTTTTTGCGCGCACTTGCTAATGTCTCACTTTCTGACGTAGTTCTCTTCGAACGTGCACCCTCCACGCCGTTTGAACTCCGACAACATCTGTTACTTTCAATCGGGCCGCCGACGGTTACATGGGGCAGTGATTCAGAGTTTTAGGTCCGGTGTCGTTATGTTGCAGCGGCCTCTTGAATATTTGCTTGTATTTGAGACGACTATTACTGCCAAACATAGCTTCTAGTACTACTGTGGATACACGGATCAAAAGCCTGAAAGCTTTACTCAACGCTTTAACTTGAAACTGTCCCACTCCTACACGGAGCACCGCACAGCAATAATTAGTTCGCATGATCTACTCAAAAATGCGCGACGTCTTGCGTAGAGGCCACCACATAATTATACGGCAATCCAAGGAATACCTTTTGAAGGAGAATTGCATAAGCCTGGTTGTGGCATGTGTAATACTGCAGGTAAATCTTGAGTGACAGTAGTGTGGGATATTAGCGTCATTGATGCCGTCTCAGTTTCTATGTATTCAGCACTGCCTTGACGCTTCTTTCGCATTCCAAGGCGTGGAAAGGCCTAGCCTGCGCTGTGTAGCTCCGCGCGCCGTGCTTACCGTCTCTGGCAACGCGACCCCCATGATCCATAGTTAGCCCAATGGAAGATCAAAACATACTGATTGACCAGCTCGAGGATAAACTTATCGATAATCCCCTCAATGGAAATCATTTCGGTGACGTGGATTTGGACAAGTCCTTCCAGAATCAGCTAAACGAGAGGGCGTCCCAGTTGGGTAATGAGGCCTGGTCAGATTCAAGCTCCGATGATACTGGCACCGATGCAGATTTGTCTTCCTATGACTTCCTATTCGCCAAACCGAAGCTTGAATATACTGCATCAGATATGTCCTCGCTTCATCAAGAGCTCTGCCAGTGGTTCACTACCTCCGATTTCAAGGTTCTCCAGCTTGATACTTTACACTTGAAACCTGCATTTGACCCCAGCACACATGTCGATGATATTGATCTTAAGAAGCCATCTGAGCGCCTTGATTCTTTGACATACTTCTGCCTTGGAAGCTATTCATGCGACTCTTCTGAGGAGACGCAGCTACGCCAGATCGAGCAGAATTGTAGCCTCCTCATGCGCCAAGAGACTATTGTCGACGTGATATCTTTGATGAAGCAGGGTCTCGAGTATTGCATCAAAGCTTGCAATATTGAATCGGACGGGCCGATATCGGCAGTTTTCGATCGCAATTATTTTCAAGTCATGACCGTTCTCTACTTCTGTTTAAACAATGCTTTACAGTCAAATCTCGAGCTGGACTTAGCCTTGACAGCATTGTGCCAACAGCAACTCACATCAACGATTATTCGCTTATGTGAGGCTTGGAGTGCCCAACACAACTCCAAGGTACGCATTCGCTACTCTTTGTTGCTCCTTTGGAAATTGCTTTTATTTGAGTTTGGGGGCGCTGAACGTATAGCAGAAGCAGACGAGTACCTCATCTCGAAATTTCATGTCAAGAACAAAGAAAGGACGCAGGTACCAAATAGAGAGCTAGTTTGTTCCAAGCTTGACTATTTCACGTACAAAGAAGACATCCATGATAAATTTCCGTTGACCAAACATACCACTGCTGCTCCTAATCCCAGTTCCGATTCTTTAGATATTCCTCCTGAGGGTATTGATACGCAAGACCATTTGAGCTTGCATCAGGAGTCTTTTATGGCCATCAACGACTTATCTGGATCTCTCTCAAATTCCATAAACAACCCAAGAACCAACAAAGTTCACTCTGTTTTCAGCAATTTGCCTGCCCAAGCCGTGCATATAGCAACTCCGATCCCGTCGCCGCCCTCCACCCCGTCGGAGTTCATGAGCGGTGGAGAGAAAGTAAGGAAGCTGTATCATGTGAATCAAGGAATGCCGTTTATTTACCCATTTGACTCAGAAAAAATGGTTCCTGAAGCAATAATTGAGGCCGAGAATCTTCTTGAGGAGTCTGTGTATGAGAGTTATTCTATGAAACGTTTATTTCGGGAACGTGAACTCTTCATGAAACAGGAGAGGGGTATTTCAAACGAATTTGCCGATACAGGTGAACGCAGCGTATATGAAGACGAATCTATGGATTATGAAAACATAGAGAATCCGAACGTCACTAAATCGTTGCAAAGAGTGGAGGATTTCTATGCAAGCTCGTTACCACACTTAAGAGGTTTCGTGAATTTGTTGGTCGGAGTTGTGAAGTCAAGTAAGATCGAGGTCGGCTTGAGGAACATCGAGTCTGAATTAGACCCGCAGCTCTCATTCTCCAAAAAGTACGGTGCTGATAAGAGCACTAGCGATACCATACATGGCAAGATTTTCAAGCAACTAGAAACTATCAGAGTGAAGGAAATCACACTCAAGGCCGTCTCTTGCATTCTAGTTTTGTTGTTAAAATGGTTCAAACTCAGTCATATCATGAAGCAGAACTACTTGAGTTCGTTGTTATTTGATGCTAACTACTTCAACGTTTTCGTGGACTTTTTAGCAGACAGTTTCAACAATTCCTGTTTGCAGAACACTCCCAGAGAGAATAAGAATATTCAAGTTTACGATGTGTTGTCGTCCCAAAATAGGCTCATGAACCCAATGATTAATTTGACACCTAGTTCATTCTTCAAATTCTGCCATAAATGCGCAGACACTTCTTGCGAGGGAATGATGTTGATCAAGAAAGATTCTTTGACAAAAATATCCTACGCCACAGACGGAAATCACCAAAATGTCATAAGTACTGACATGTACAACACCGATTTCTGCGTTATTTTGGCCAACCTCTTGAATGTGACCAACAAGGTACTCATCAAAAACATCTCCCAAAGAATACTTGTCTTCAATGAGACAAAGTCGACCGACTTGCTTAAATTGATTCTTCTTAATTACATCAATGATGAATTGAGATTGCCAATCCTCAAAATATTTAAGAAGATAACACCCTGTCAAGGCCGGAAATGGAGAAGTGTCAATATGGACGTCATTTCTCTCATCTACATGCATTTGAAGCTTTCATTGAGGGATAACTGGCTCAGTGGTAAAGATGTCGAGAGCGATTTCAATAGTTCGTATGAACAAGAGGTCTCTCTTCGGTCGCTTTTACAATTCTATCACATGAGAATGTATCCCCAATGCATGGCTCATTTGGGTTACTCGCTCCTGGTGCTGCCATAGCAAGCCAGACAAACGAGAAACATCTTCAACTCATGAGCATTATACTTTTAAAATTATAAAGTGACGCACCTGGTACGCCCTATTGCCCTTTTGAATACAACTGTAGTGTTGCACCGGGCCAGTTCGCGGTCGTGCAGTGCACTATTAAAATTTTCGAGCTTTGCTGTGTTCTCAATCTCTACTGAATCTGCAAGCGATAATTGATCCTACACAGCTAAAATGGTTAAATTGACACAAGTCGACGACGAAACCGACACTCATTTCGAGAAGACCACAAGAGCTACCACATCTGCTTCATATAGTGATTCAGACTCCGACTCCGACTCCGACTTCGAGGATGACTTCGACATTGAAAACGAAACTATATATGACAGAATCGTCGCCTTGAAAGATATCGTGCCTCCCTCCCAAAGAAACCAAATTGTGTCCGCTACCGAGTCTCTCAAAAGCTTGACTTCCACTGCCTTCAACAAGGGAGGAAACTTGTTGTGGATGTTGACATCCTCAGCTTTGTTGTTAGGTGTGCCCTTATCTTTGTCGATTTTGGCCGAGACCCAATTGCAAGAGATGGAAAAAGAAGTCTCTTTGCAACAGTCTGCCCAGGATGTTTTGGCTCCAGGTGTTGAGGGGGCTTACGCCGAAAAGCCCACTGCCTAAAGGCAGCAAATTCAGTCACGATGATTAGTTCTGAAATCCTTTCATGTATTGTTAGTTGCACGCAACTCGATACGACGTATTTTACGACTTGTATATATATATATATGGTTAGGTCTGCCGAAAATCTACATCTGCCAAGAGCTTGTAATGATATTAAAGCCATACACAAGGTCGCAGAACGAATTGGAGATCTCAGACCCGTCTGTGCTTGATTGACAAAGCGTACCCTCTAACCTTCCTGTGCTTCGTGACAAAGCGTATATCTTAAACCTTCTTGTGCTTAATTGACAACGCGTAGATATCCAAGTACTTCGTAATATCGGTAATAATTTCGGCCACGAAGAACGCATGAATACCAAGCGTGACACCAACACCGGTCCATAACAAGGCGCCAAGAGTTTGGTGCCTGTCGTAACCGTAAAATCCAATTAAGACCTTTGCCACCACAATCTGTGTAACTGGTACGAGAAGCACAATTGGGCTGTACGGGAAGTCCTGCTTGGTCAAGTGTGCCAAAATAATCCGTCCCACGAGAAAAGCAACGCAAAAACCAATGGTGATCACAGCAGGAAAGCCGAAATCACTGATAATCTCTGGGTATTGATACACCAAAGCGAAAAAAGATGCGTAATAGGCGAAGAAAGGTACTAATCCCTTGTAAGATTTCCCGATTTGACGGTTCACCTTCTTATGCAGAATCTTATTGTTCAGTTTGTAGTACCTCGAAACATTGGCCATGGCTGAAGAGATGTTGAAATACAATTGGAAAAATCCTCCAACAAGCGAGATGTTTTTGCTGTTAACAGCATAGACACCGAGCCCAATGGAATGCAAATCAAGATCAAAGAGCTTGCTAGTCCAGATGCCAGCGCCGAAAACTCCAGTTAACAAATACACAACACAGATAATGATAATACCCTCAACAGGTCCACTGAACTCAGACAAGTAAAGGGTGTGCGTGTGATACTCCTCCCAAGTGGAGACATAGAAATTGCACACCGAAGCCAATTGGGCAACAATGAGGTACCAGCTGTAGCCCAATTGAAACACCGACGCAAACACAAAAGATGCGAGGGTCGTGTTGATAGCATCAATTGAGTGGTCAAATAGTTCTCCCAACGGACCACTCTGGCCTGTTCTCCTGGCGTGGCATCCGTCACATCCGTCAAACGTCTGGTACATGAAGAGCCCAAAGGCGTAGAAGAAGTAGCACCAACGAGGAGACGGCGAGTCTAGGTATGGATCATAGTAAAACACACAAAGAAGATTGGCAATCACGAAAAACAACCCAAGCAAGGTTATCACATTGGGCGCCATGCTCATGGGAAAGACCTTGACGAAAGAATTCCACCATTTTTTCAAAACATAGTGGGAAATGAGAGAGTGATCCTCCGCTGAGTACTTATAGAGCTTCAAGTTCTCAAGCTTGTCGTGGGGAATGAAAAGTCCCATGGTGCAATGTACTGAGCAACGAACAAATGGCTAATTTAGCGAGCTAGAACATTGTTGAAGACCCACGTGAGCAACCATCCCTAATCGGGCAAGGACAACAATAGACCACACATAACTACGTAGTTGCAATTAACATACACATCTTCATCGGGTACACCTGATATCAGTATCTGCTAATATCTACCCAGTCGTACGTCGTCTACTTCGCATGCATACATCTTTGTTCCACTACATGGACGACTTGACTCAAGCATGTCCTCGTCAGAATATACCAAACAATGCAATGTGTCCGCATCCAGATACCGATGCCAACAATTGCAGCTAACCAGATCTAGCAAGTGCTTAGCTCATTGTATTCTGGGAATTGAGCGATGGTTAGTATATTATCACTCCGCGCGTCACTTTATTTGCCGCACGAGACGTGCTCACACTTGAACGCATACATATCAGAGGTCACACAACCCCAGTGTTGCATTGTCATGAACCACCTAGACCAAGCCATTAATTTGAAGGTCAAAGTTACAAACCTTTTGGATGTATCTTTCCAAGGGCTGATCTATGCATTTTCTCCAAAACAAAGGGTCTTGGCTATACAGCTTGCCCCCAGTGCATCTCACCGAAATAACACCGATGGCGAATGTATCAAGTTGGTCAACACTGCATTTATCAAGTCAATACAAGTCTTGCCGCAAAACAAAAGAAACTTCAAGAGCACGGATGCATCCCATACAAGGATTGATCTTGCCCAACTTGAAGCAGATATCAATGCAGCTATCCTGGCAGCTGATAATACATCAGCACACGGCGAAACTGCGAAGCTGCTGAACAACAATGGCCAGCACAAGAAAACCCACACAAAATTAAGTCCCTTGGCACTGAAAGTGTATGAACGTTTGACTGAACGCCTCGGGAAAGAAAATGTCCAAGTGCAGAGCAACGAGTCGATTTTGTTGTTCAAGGAGGTGACTGTGGCCAAACCATATGCGCTCACGAAAATCAGCAACTCCAAAAAGGCACAGACTTCCAAACACATCGAGAAGGCTAGGGCGGCATTGAGAGAAGTGTGGGTGGGGCTGGATAAATTAAAACGAGGTGGCTGATCCTATAGTGAAGGAATAAATTGCATCGTAAACTTTGTATTCCAGCTTCAGCTCTGAAACACCCACAGAATCTCCACCTTGTCAAACATTCCAATTGACGAGCTATTCGGCAATCCATAGATTCCATCGAATTCGCGCCAACTTGACATAAATCTTCCCTTAGTGATGCGGACACCTGCGTTTCCATGTACTGGAAGACCGTATTTATGGGTCTCGAAAAATAGATTGAACCACGAGTAGGCGTAACAAAAGTGCTTTCCAAAAGAGAGCCGGATGTCTTTGATTCTATGACCTAGCGGGATGTTCACTTCAATGTCTAGGCATTTTGAAGGGACCAAATGAGTCAAGCTTCGTTCTAGAAGCGTAACCATGGTCAAGCCTTCACTGTCCTCCACATAAGTAGATACTTTCAAGCTGCTCAAGCTCAATAGAGGCAGGCCTCCATAAATGGTGATTTTGTCGATATAGGAGCGACTCACGTCAAAAGGAACTTGCTGCACGTTGTGAAAGGCCCAAAAATGCTCTCTGGCTTTCTCACAAAGCAGTAGGTATCTATTGTAGTACTCCAAGTAGCGAATTTGGCTGCGTATGGAGACTCCAGGCCCAAAGCTGCTTCTCATTCTCTTTCGTGTGAAAGCAGCGATTGCTTCTTGGGTATTCATCAGTACTCCGCAAGACTTCGCTTCGTGCATTAGATAAGCACAACAGACAGTACCCGAACGCCCTTTCCCCTCTTTGCAGTGAATTAGTGCAACATTTCCTGCTGATGCCAGTAAAAACCCTGCGATCTCATTGACGATCTGAATAAGAAAAACTACACTTGGAGGCTCATGGTCCGGAAAAGGACGGTAGGTCCAGTTGGCGGAATTGATAGCGTACCCCGAGCCCTCCGCTCGAAAATTCCAGATGTGCCAGTTGGCTTGGCCATTCATTCTGCGACCTCGTTCTAAGTAAGACACGATATGCTGAATGGGTGAACGATAAAGGCCTGTGATGACACTATCCGTAGGCCCCGCCGCAACTATGAGCTGCGTGGTTATGTGCGAGAGATCCAACCACGAGCTGGAGTCATATGTCGACTGCTTTGGGATCGAAACGACTGCTCGAAGAACGTTCTGTAGATGCATACTTATGGGTGCAAAAAGTTAAAGCTACACAGACTAAATATCGCGATTTCGATTGTGGAGTACAGCTGCGATACAATATATACAGACTCACATTTCTGAGCGGCTCAGAAAATTGACTTTCTAAACGAGTACTCATCTCAGTGCAACCATGAAGAAGCCTCGGGTGAGCTCAAGTGATACAAAATCTTCATGCTCTTTAGACTTGGGCCAGTAAGTTGCGGAGGGTGGCGCCCAACAATGGATCGGCCTTGATTTTGATCTGCATTTTGGTGGCCTCGGCATAACAAGTTGCCTGAATTTTCTCGTCAATCGATCTGGCTAGGTTGCAGCCCTCTTCGAACAATTCGGCAGCTTTTTGAGGCTCGTCGATCTGTAAATTGTACTGCGCAAGTGAGAGTCTTGCGATCTCTGACTTTGGATCCAACTCGCAAGCCTTCGTAAGCAATTCACCGGCTGCTTGTAACTTCTCGGGGCCTTGTCTTGACAACAAAGAAGCCTTGTTGATCAATGGAATGGCACCAACACTGAAGCTGTCTAAAGCCTCCTGCAACCTCGATGCAATGTCGTACTGCTTGATAGCCTCCTCGATATCACCGTGGTCGGCCAAAATCTCACCATAGTAGTTCAAGATTTCTGGGGAGGTTGGGAACTTAAGCTTGGCTTCAATAAAAGACTTTTGCGATTTCTCGAAATTGCCCTTCTTGTAGAAGATGCATGCCAATTGGATGTAAGCGTAAAGGTTGTCTGGGTTGTACTCCTTAGCTTTGGTGAAGTTTTCCTCGGCATTGTCATATTCGCCAGCGAGGTAGAATAATTGTCCAAGATGGTAGTACACATCTCCGTTCTTTGGCTCGAGCTCCTGGGCGACTTTGAAGTCCTCAAGAGCGCCAGCAAAAGAGGATTTATCAGCATTGAACAAAGCTCTCATGACGTAGGTACGAGGTCTGGGCTTGAGCGCAATTGCCTTGTCTACGAGCTCAGAAGCTTCGTTGACAAGATTCTTCAAGAACTTGAATGCTGCTGCGTACTCCAAAGCAATGGTGGCGTTGCCAGCATCTTCGGAGTCCTTGTTCAAAGAGTCCACATTGTAAGCCTCGATAGCCTGGTTCAACAAAGCATCGGCTGTTTCGTAACCTTCGTTTGTGTTAGAGTTGATGTTGGTGATAGCTTCTTGCAAAAACTTGTTGCCACTGGCTTCGTCAGAAGCACCGGAAATGGCGGTCTCTGGTCCAAAAGTTCCGAAAAAGGCGCCAATGGTCGAGGCAGAGGGCAACTCGGGCACTCTGTTCTTGTAGTTTTCCTCGACGATTTTCAAAGAGTGCTTTTGCAAGACAGCCTCCAAGGACTGTTCAATAGACTTGGAGTTGAAGCCACCCAAGATGGTCAGCGCGGTAAGGTCAAACATTGCCTCGGCGTACTTCTCTAAGCTTTCGTATGAAGTAGCACGACGCATGTAGCATTTGACGTAGTCGCGTTTGATGTTAATGGCCGCAGTGGTGTCCTCGATAACTTTCTCGTGTTGGCCTAAAGCAGAGTAGCACGCGGATCTGTTAGAGTAGAAAACGGGATCCTTCGTGATATCCAAGGACGCGGAGTAGAATGTGATGGCGTCCTCGAAGTTCTCGGCCTTGTATCTGTCGTTACCTGCATTCTTCAAGGCGAAAGCCCATTCCTCTTTCTCGGCATCTGTGAGCTTAGAGACGTCGTCCTGAGTGAAGTTGGGGAAGCCCTTAGAGTCCACTGGGTATGGCGTCTTGGCCTTTTCTGAGTTTTCGCTGGTTTTCTCGGTGGAGGGTTGTGCACCTTCGGTATCTTTTCCTCCCTTCTTCTTCTTAGACTTCTTCTTCTTGGACGACTCCGAGGCCGAGCTCTCACGCTCTAATTGCGAGTAGTAATAATAAGCACCGACTGCAGAGGCACCAGCCAAAACTGACACGGCAATGGCGGTCTTGTTTCTGGAAAAGAAGCTGGCATCAGACATTGTAATCGAAGTTGTTCTAGGCGGTACAAATCGGGATGGTGAGAAATTCGCGAGAGCTAGTTACAATGGCGTATGTAAAGGACCGAACAGGGTGAGTGCCTTATATTCCTAATATCAACTAGTCTTCTATCAATGTCTGATTGTGAGTGGCCGGATTTTTCTAGATTTTTTTCACCGTGAGAGCGGCAACAACCTGTATACGGTTGTGTGGATCATGCAGGCCCCAAATCAGGGCAATCTCGCTTGCGGAATATGGTAGATGCATACAAGTAGTATATTGAAGATTACATGGGGCTCATTCGAGCGTGTTTTATATGTGCCGTTCAGCTATGTCTCGTAGCATCATCATATGTAGGCAATGCAGAGCTGGGTCCTTCGCTAGTCCCCTCAGTTGCACCCTCGCTTGGTCCGTGTGCCGAGGGAGCATTGTGGGATTGTTTCTCAGGCGGATATGGCGTGTCGTGTCCTGATTCCGAGCCGAACCCCGGAGGATTGCTGGATTCGAGGGGTATTGCATTTTGATGTTTAACTCCGCTCAAGATCTGAACATCCGGGCACACAACGTCCACCATGTTCACCTTGGCACCAACTTCATTCGAATTGGTTGGATCGTTGACTGCTTCCCCAGACAAACCAGCTACTACACGCAAGCTGTAGGACCTTTGGATGTTGCAGGTCTTAAAGTTCGGAGGAATTGAATGTGGTAGCGCCCAATCCAGGAAGAACTTTTGGGGAAGCTCTACTTCGTGAATTCTTCCGCCAATGAATTGAGAGCTGGCTGCAGATGCGAACGACAGTGGCTTGGCATCCAGCAAATCAACCCGGAGATTGTGAAACGTGTTATCGCAAAGAGGAATAATCTCGTCAGTCCTTGCGACATGTTGTGTGCGAAATGCATTGTCCACCACCGACATGAAAGTGGTTGCTTGCAATTCAAAAATGAGGCGTTGGAGATATATCACGCTTCTTTCATTCGCAGTCCCGCCCTTCTCGTTGGTATACAGATAAAATGAGGGAGAGTTATCCAAGACAAAGAAAAGCCTTATGTTAGGCGCAGAAAACGGCGATAAGTGTGGTGGGTCAGGAAGCCTCATTTCAAAAGCAAAGTGAAGATTATGGGTGACAGTGTTCGGTCCGTAAACCGACCCGCCCGACCTCGAAGAGACACTGCCCAAAAACAGACCCAAGATGCCCCTTTTCTTTGGTGGGACTGGCAAAGACTTATCAGTCAGAACCAACTGCTTGGTAAGACTCACGTCTCTCCGGAAAAAAACTTCCCTGAACTGAGATCTCGCAAGCGTCTCAGCAAACGGAAAACCCCTTTCGTCCAAGTCGAGAGGGTTGAAAGAAAAGTAACACATGTCTCTGAGATTGACCTTCAAGAGCGACGGCCGGTTGCACGTGACCTTGATAAAGTACTTGATGGATGCCGTATCGGGCTGCTCGAGTTGGAAAGAAGGCGGGAGCGGATGGATTTCATGGTAATTCTGCCCCGACCATTGAGCGGCGGAAGGGAAGCTCTTGCTTTGGCTCAAGCTTTGGTACAAGCTGTTCCTCAAAACGCCATTATTAACCACCAAGTCGAAGGTGTTTTGGTTAAAAGATGATGCATTGGTAATACCCTCCAATTTTCTGCAAGACGACTTGAAGGGGAGCTGGAAGGAAAAGCTGTAACTGTAAGACCCCGGGGTCAACGTAAATTCTTTGGAACTGGATACCAGTCTCACGTTCTGTGGCGGAAACACAATCGCCGAATCATAGAGAAACTTATGGAAATCCAGCCGAAGACGCTCCTTCTTATCCTTTTTATTGATACGTTCTGGGATTGGAAACTGAGTGCTGGACACACCTTCAAGTTTCACCAGGATCGATGTTAGGGATAGTGACCTGGTTATGTTGAGTTTGACGGCTCCGCTGATAGTGTCCCCGTTGGTAAAAGTGTCAGTCTGGTTAGGTCTGGCGATCTCCACCTTTACATCCAAACCCATAGTTGATAAAGAGAACTAGTATGTATCGTGCAGGCGCGCTTGCGACTAGCCAAGTGGGACCGTCCTCGCTTCCTACAAATAACATCTTTGGCAGACAATATATTTGGACGAATGGAATAAAACGATAGTCCAAGAAGGCAACACCTAGTATTGCGAATCACCGCCAGAATGCCGTATGGCACAAAGATCCACTTTTTTCTGCAGGCCTAAATAACCACGTGCTATTCTTGGCGCCACGGCCGGTTGTCATGAGCAAGAAACGCGGCAATGGGCCCAGCTCTCCCGATTTTTGCTTCCGCGTACTGCACACATCGTCGAGCTCCATTCTTTTCGCGAGCTCTGACCTAGGCCCTAATGATCACTCGTGCTTGCAGACCGAATTTACTCAACCAGTTTATTCGACCTTGCACTTTCAACCGAAGCTTTTCTTTCTCGCCAATAATGTCTGCTCCCCAATCCACCCAAATTGAAATTGTCCAGGAAGGCGATGGCAAGACCTTCCCCAAGGTCGGAGACACCGTCACCATCCACTACACTGGAACCTTGGAGAACGGCAAGAAGTTCGACTCCTCCCGTGACAGAGGAAAGCCTTTCCAATGCACCATTGGCGTCGGTCAGGTGATCAAGGGCTGGGACACTGGTATCCCCAAGTTGTCTGTTGGCTCGCAAGCCAAGTTGACCATCCCAGGCCACGAGGCTTACGGTCCAAGAGGCTTCCCAGGTTTGATTCCTCCTAACGCCACCTTGGTTTTCGACGTCGAGTTGTTGGGTGTTAATTAGATTGTCGCGTATGTACTGCTATTGCAATACCAAACCTCAATTGTGGTGTTACATGCTTTTCTGTAGTCGAGTCGCAGGCAAGGCCACTTTGTAGTTCACATCGAACACTTGCAACACGGGCAATTCAACTTGATGGTGTTGATCGTGCGTGACTGTGCCGTAGAACATAAGTTTCACCACGCTTCGAGGCAATACGTGTATCAAGTGGTTGGAGAGTGGCACCTCGTTCCTTGCATCCCCAAAGTCCCATCGGCTGCCATGTAGCAATGCTTTGTCTGTCATCATGGACGTAGCGAACGAAAATATCCGAGAGGTCGGGTTTTCGATAATGTACTGGAATTCATGGACATTGTCCACTTCTTGCACCTGAAATAGCACTCTCGGGTCTTGTAGCTGGAGTGTGAGCTCTTTCGATTCCACTTTTTGTTCGAGTTTTTCTTCTGACCCAGGCCGGAAATACCTTACTGTAGCATAAACCGTAACAGCAGCGCTCTGGGGAAACGAGTGATGCTTCCCATTGATCTCGAACGACCTGGCTATTACGCCTTCAATTTGCTCGGCATCGGAGACCCAGTCGGCGCTGATTTCGCTGCTTTTGCTTTGAAGCATTAATTCGACACTGTCGAGTTCGATTTGCTGTTGTTTTATCAAGTCATATTGCTCGTTTAGATCAGTCCTCAATTGCCATGTACGCGATGGCATGGGCATAGAAAAGTCGGTATTTTCTGGATTGACGACAAAGGGGTTGCTCATGGCAGACGCTCTGTTTGAAGAAAGTTGTGGCACGGCCTCAAATTTGGGCGTGAATATTTGCAGATAGACTGGGATCTCCACATTGAGCAATGAGACATCTGACAGGGTGCCGGAGAACTCTGTAAAAACAACAGTAAACTCAAGCACAGCTTTGTACTCCCCATGCAGTTCCAACACTGCATTAGGCGACTTGCTGATACTGGCATGGAGAGAAGGCAGAAATTGCGTTTTGCCAGTCTTGATTGGTCCAAGAAGTTCTAGTGGTTCATCATCCTTCAAGCCATCCCAGTTGATTTGCATACTTAAATCCTTTGTCTCGTTGGAGTCTTTAAAGACCGTGGACTTGATGAAAACGTGAATGTTGCTGAATGCAAGCTTATCAAGCAAGATGTCATCGCTGGTGATATCCATTGGGACACGTAACTTCTCGCCAAGTAAAATAAAGGAAACCTTGGATCCAAGCTCGCAATGAAACGTTGGAAAGAATGGTTTCACCAATAAACTTGTTGCGCTTCTTCCCTTTAAGCGGATACTCGAGGTTGATGCGTCAACGTTGTAAATTTTAAGCGAATTATCAATTTTGCTCTGGTCAAACTGATGGTGCTCCGTTTTTCTGATTACCAATTTGCGAGTCTCGGATACAACAACAATATTCATTTTGACCTCCACTTGATCAATCGATATCCAGCCTGTGGTTGAGGCCGTTTCGTTGGCTAACAATACCAAGACCTGGTCTTTCGCAGTTGGAAAATTAGCGAAATTGAACAAAGCTTTTCCTTGATCGACATGTGTGGTTTGAACAGTGCCCAGTTGAGGACCGCCTGTGGTCAAAATTAAATGTCGCCCTTCTTTGTAGTTCACGATGATCTCTTGTAATTCAATGGTTGCTGTCGATCCAGGGAATGTTTTTTCGATTAAGCGGGACGAAAACTCCGAATGAAGAACAAATTGGTTTCTTATGTCATCAAAAGCATGAGTCTGATCAGTTCCCTTCAAATTAAAAATGGAAGCTTCCACCTTCACAAAGGCGGGTGAGTTTTCAAGTATTTCATCCTCGAAGTCTGGAAGATCCACTTGGGAGGTAGTCTTGACATCATCATACTCAACGATAGAGTGTCTGATGACTTCTTTCAATAAAGTTCTTTTGTCCGGGTGCTTGGATGCTGCGAGAAGTAACTTTTCGATGATGTGGGTCCGGGGTGAATGAGAGATGAGCTTTGGATCAATGGCATCGTATGAACTAACAACCCTCGTGTAGTCGCCCAATTCATTATAGTTTTGGGCCAATTGCCATTTCATATAAGAGTCAAATGTCTTTGAGTACGAGGAACTTGACTGGTTGTGCTTGTGAGAAAGTTGTAGCAACTTAGATTTGTACCCTAAGAGGTCGTCGAGACTTGTAATCGCAAGCAAGTCTGATTTCGGGAGATTAGCATTGGAGCATGGGAGTATAGAGGCCGCAGCTCTAGCAAAAACCATGTACGGTAAGGTCGTAACATGAGTTTTGTCACCGAGTATAACCCCGCCGAAGAGCTGCAACGTAGGCAACTTTGAGTTTTCTTTGTGCTTTGCATTGAGAATGCTCTCAGGAATAAGCACCATTAAATCAGCTAACCAGTGGTACTGGTTCGCAGTCCAGAGCGCAATGGACTCTGGCGTGAGAGTGGAGAGGAGTTTGTGGCCGGTCTCAATATGTGTTTGGTGTTTTCTAAGAGCTGTGACAGGCTCCTCTATTGAAAAGTATCCCCGCACGAGGTGTATCATCAAGATATCCAACAACTTGAACCATGCCTTGAAGAGCGCTATGTCATGAGGAGGTTGATTAGGTTGTGAAAACAAGGGTGAGTTCTCCGCAATAAGCTCCACAATGTTTCCGTAGGCGTGAGCGATAATTGGTAAGCTAGCTTCAATGTTGTGTGAGCTCATGAACTGTAAAAGCATGCCGCGCTTGATGAGATTTCGGGTTTCTAGAATCTTTGGCGTGAGTTTGATGTTGGTTTTCGTGTTTGAAATGGGCATTGTGTAGTACTTTTCCGAGCGATCGTACACTCTTCTTTCTATGATTGAGTAGAAGTCCGACGCACATGACTTCAATGACTTGATGATCGAAGACACAACAACGCTGCAGTCTCGCTCCATGGTTTCGCTGAGGCTGTTCACGTGAAAAAGCTTTGACTTGTAAGGTAATCCTGAAGAGCGCCGGAGTGAGTCTAGCTTCTCTGAGTCACTCTTGGAGTCCGGCACTTCAGATACCACGATGGCTGTATAGCCTATAGCAAGGCCCGAGCACCGAGCCGAGTCCAGAGCAAGAGTCTCCCCGAGCGCAGCGATATCTGTGTCGGGACGAATTTTGTGCACCACAACCAAGGCAAATGGCACATCCTGGAGGTACTTCTTAAACCAAGCATCCGAGATGATGCCATTGGGGAACAAGTCCGAGGAGACATTGAATGGCGAGAGGACGGAATGCGAGCCTTGGCTTTTCGCTCTATGCTTTTGCACGGCCTGAACCACCGACTGCTCCGAATCTTCAAATCTGAGAATGTACTTGGCGGTCAGGAGGCGGTTCTTGATGATGAAATTGTCCCAGATCTGGTCACTCAAATTGACTTTTTGGAACAAATGCCGAAGCTTTTCGGATGCCTCATCTACGCCCAAGCACAATGCTAGGACTGGGGCTAGTTGCTGGACCTCGGCAGCGCAGTAAAAGTCCATTGCGGAGATGGTACGTACTGCTCGTGAAGCGTGAGTAGGCACTGCGTTATCGCGCACTGACATCACCAAATCTGCTTACTCAGACTCACACTCTTCATGTCGGATCCCATCAACGCCAACCCCACAGTCATCGACGTGTCGGATTTGCCCACGCGTCTTGAAGATGTGAAACAAGATAATGACCCAAAAAGAGATGTGTTGGATCGCCTTTTGTCGCTATCTCTCAGCCCCAAAGCTTCCCTTCACACCATACCCTCCGAGATGCCTTCTTTGATGCTGGATAACGACACAGCTTCCTCCAGCGACGATGAGCTCGAGGATACAGAAGAAGATCTCGTTGATGCTCAGGAGATATTCGACTTGATATCTTCCATATCCGACCCAGAGCATCCCCTCACTTTGGCACAGCTAGCCGTGGTCAATTTAGCGGACATCACGGTTACACATGGACTAAACAGGCACAGCGATACCTCTGAGGTGTTGATCAAGATAACCCCTACCATCACCCATTGCTCTTTAGCTACTTTGATTGGCCTAGGTATCCGGGTGCGGTTGGAAAGATCGCTTCCACCCAGGTTCAGAATACGGATCTTTATCAAAGAAGGCACGCATCAGTCGGAGAACCAGGTGAACAAGCAACTCAACGATAAGGAGAGAGTGGCCGCTGCATGTGAGAATGACCAGTTGTTGACGGTGATTCTGCAGATGTTGAGTACATGCAAGTAATGGCATCGCGCTATCATGGTACACTCTACCTTCTTTATTATTATACATATAACCGAGCAACAGCTCATAGCCGAGATCACGCCTTGAAGCCTCCGACGGATGCCTTCGCGTTGCCTCTTTGAATAAGCATCTGTGCGATGTCCACCACAATAAACTTGAAGATGCTGCTCTTTATGAACTCCAAAACCCGTTTGAGGTTGGCTCTAGAGCCCGACTTTCCAATGAATCCAACTAGTAGCTTGATGATATCTGCAAGTGCTCGTGTATGAATGTAGTACTCGTACTTGTCTTTCTGGTTCTCGACTTTCTGGACTGCGGTGTTATGCGACGCTCTGCGGTGAGAGAAAGTAAAAGACTCTTGTGGTTCGTATGACGCTGAGTTGTGTCTTTGAGAAAGCGCATTCGAACTTGTCAAGCTGGTCGAGCTATTCAACAGGGCAGCCAGTTCCCTTCGCTTTTGAATTTGCTTGTAAATCCTTGACTTGGACAATAGGCTGTTTAATTGAGACCCTTTGGGAGCCAGAGTCGGCGTCACGGGAGGTTGGAGAACAGGCGAGCTCGGCGGAGACTGAAACTGCTCCTTGTCTTTCCCGTTTTCCACGTTCGTGTTGACTTTGGGGTTCTGATTGAGGTGTGACTTCTTTCTTCTCCCTCCCATTAGTTCTCGAGAGAACGATGAGAGTCTGTGAGAGCTCTTAATCGAATGTGAGATGGCGGCTGATGCTATGCTCGTTACATCACTGTTGTTTGTTACCGGCAGGTTCAAGTTTGGCGAGGGAATGTCGTCATAATCGTCCTCCTGGTCCTCCTTCAAGCTGCCAAAGCGAGAATCCTGCTCTTCTTCTTGGAAGTCGAGCAATTTGAAGTCGTCTACCTTCCTTTCGAAGTCAAGAATCGCTTGCTCTTCAATGTGAAAAAACTCTTCGTTATTCAATGCTTCAAGAAACTGATCAAGCAATGCGTTCACATTTTTGAGTAACGTCTTCTTGATCTTGATATTCTTGATTGTGATCTCGTTCTTGGTCCACAAGTCCAGCGGCACCGCTATCTGAGGTAGAATTTCGATAACCTTCTTTGTGGGGCTTCCACAAAGTCCCGATGTGTTGAGGATGTCGTTCTCGTTTGCTAGGTTTAAAACGCGGTCAAGGAACATACTCATGAACGAGTACTTGGTGCTTTCTAGAGGCACGGACAACAGGAGCTTGTGGAACTCGTCCAAAGAAGGCTGTCCGTGTTCGGCCATTACGGTGTCATCCAGCTGATACTGTGTTCTGATCACCATGTCGATGGGAGCCCCGGTATTAGGAACTAGTTGTGACTCTGGGCCCTGAATCAAGTGAAGACCACAGAAAGGAACAGCACACTTAAATTTGTTGTGACACGAGCCGTGGAAGATATTAACTCTTCACAGGGGCCGAATCTGAACGAGACAATAAACTCCAAACAAAGGGACAATGTGTTGGTTGTCTCGAATCCGCGTCCCGCGCCTATGGTTCTCGCGTAAAATTGTCCTGCACCTGGATGGTTATGACTAGCATATGACATACAACATAACCATGCTTGGAAACCCCCTATTGTTGTTTTGCCAACCATGCTGCAAGATGTGGCATCTTTTCTGCATGAAAGCGAGACATGCTTGAGATACATAACCGCCATAAACGTTTATTTATGAGTGAGCTCTGCCGTTGGTTTTCAGTCAACTGCATGCTCCGCACTCGCTTGCTGGACTCTACATTGGCGAGTATCTCACACACTATGGACCACCTACAGACGTAGCCACTAGATGGCTAAAAACACATGGAGTCCACGCTTATCGCCATGCCTGCGTGAAAGGCAATGTCCGGTCGGGGAAGTCAATGCTGGGTGTATCAGGGGCTTACACTCACGTACTGCACACACCGCATGCAAAGAGCCACTACAGAGGTGCACTCGCAACTCAAAGCAACAACATGCTTGACAGCAAAAAACCAAAGTTCAAACTTGTGTTCTCCATCAATGACATCTCAAACATTCCCCATACCTCTGGGTATTGTTTCATAGAGCTTGCCATTCTGGACGGAAACCTGACAGGTCTCATGGCTAGCATTTCAAGCTTCAAGCCCTTCTCCTCTCAGACCAAAACATCTTCGGAAACCGAATCCGTCCATGACTCCGCCTCCAGCTCTAAACTGCTGCCGAAACACTCCACTTTTCAGGCACATGCTTCGTCCCGGAGTATCCATGTGCGTACCCCCCAGTACAAGATCCACGGCTTCAAGTGCCATTTCAACTTCGCCTTGACGTGCAACTTGAAATTTGCCATGAAACGAAAAGACAACTTGATCGGCGACAAGCACTTGATGCTACGTGTTTTCTACAAGCCAGAAAAAAACTCCAAAAACGACAGCGCAGTGGACTTGGGGATCGTTAGAATCAACCTAGCGGAATACTTGAACTTCAACGAGCCGATCACCGCCAAGTACTTACTCCAAGAGTCCAAAATCAACTCCATTGTGAACTTGACCGTCGGCCTTGAAGAGCTTCCCGCAGACTTTGACTTCCATACGCAACTACGCATCGATGAATCAAAGCAAAGCCATGCCAGCAAGTACCTGTCACTCAACACTGCGGCTGGCAAAAGCAAAAATAAGTCTTACAATGTTCCGCAGTTTCAGAAGAAGACCATTTTCGGCGGCATCGATGGTGTCATCAATCCTCAGACCGACTCTGCCAATGGCAATTTGAATGTGCTGGACAGTTCAGACATTGCGCACGAAGGTGTCAAGGATGAGAAGGACGAAAAGATTCCGCAAGCTGATCGGCAAACCACTACGCTTGGCTCGAAGCCTTTTGATGACGTCATTGTCGATCCTATTATTGGAAATCTCTATAGAAAGGTGCTCGAGTCAACATGGGATCCAGATTTGCATCCCTTGCTCAAGTTCACGCCCCAGAATATCGTGGACAACATCTTTGAGCCCACTGAAGGCTCGAGCAAAGCCTCCAAAAATGTCCAATACTACCAGAATTTGAGCAAGGATACTGAGGATAACAATGTGACCAATTCCAATGGGCTTATAGTGGAGTCTAAGTTTAGGGAGGATTTGAAGAGCTGGTCTGTTTCTTGGACATGAGTGCAAATGAAGAGTGTTTCTGAGCCACTTTCTTTATGCACTCGCTTTCAAAATAATTCATCACCTCACGGGCCCACGGGCGAGACCTTACACGTGCCAATTGTGCTCTTGCTCTCAACAAAGGCTGGCTGTTAACAAAGGTCTTGGTTCTGATGTTTGCGTTGTCTCTCGGCATACCAGAGGCGATGGCATTAAGCCTTTCGATTCCGAACATTAGGATTTCCAGGTCATCGTCGCCTATTCTCTTGTACGAAGGCGCCACTAGGGGCACATTGAAGTGCAAAGTTTGCTCCCGGCCTAGACGTGATGGTATGTAAGGAAGCAGCTTGCAATATGTGCACCGAGCATACTTGCCGGCTTTGCATTGTTCTTTGATACAGCGCAAACCTCTTGTGTCCTTCCGGCCCTTGAACATTCCGAAGTTGATGATTTTAGTGTCGAGCTGGCCGTTTTTGAGAAAAGCTGATTTGCTTTTTAAGTGCTCCAGATTGGATGTCATGGCATCTTCAGAGAATCTCGATATCATAGGGGCGAGAATCAAAGGGGCTGACTTGAGAAAATGAAGTTCCGACTAGCCATCGATAATGATTGGGATTTATGCTTCAGGATGTGTAGCAAATGGAGCAAGTTTTACGTGATGTTTGCAAACAGGTTTGGTAAGTGGAGGTGAATGCTCAGCCGTGCTCGGTACAAGTACATGATGTACCGCAGGTGCTGCTGCGAGCTCTACCCTGCCTTACATCACAGCATCTCAGCCAGACACGCTCGACATTACAAGAATAGAGGATTGAATACAATGCAGATCTCGTTAACTGTTCGTTACTATTTTGTTCGGTCATGAGGCGAATAGAGAAAAGCAGAAGAAAAAAAATGTTACATCTAGACTCTGCTAGCACCAAGGGCCCGTCTCCGTCCCAACAGTCGCCCTTGAGGCAGCATAATAATACAGAGGTTCGCATCATCAACCTGTTATTGGGTATAGCTTTTTCTGCCATTGGCCCCTCCTCTATGGTTGCTGTTGTGGTTGCGGCTGTCACGACCGTCACGGCCATCGCGGCTGTAGTCATTAAAGTTTCTTCTCTGGAACCCGCCAGGGCCCCTTCTCTTTTGGTTTCTGTTTCTCTGCTCCATATTTATTTGGTTCTGCTCCTTGGCCATGTCCATTACCGTATCGGGCAATCTGAGGAACTTGATGTGGGCACCACGCACGTAGATTTCGTCCATTTTCTTGAACTTGTCACCGTTGTTGTAGTTGTAGATGACCTCGCTGAGCGTCAAGTTCATCCACGAATCACAGTTGTTCAATTTGCCATACACTGTTTCTCCATTCTTCAATTCAACAAGGATTTCTTGTTGCTTGATACTCGTTAGCATATACAAGGGCAACTATCGCGAGTTAGTATAGTCTCTTAGCAACGGCACTTCGGGGAACATACCATGTGTACTTGCTGTAGTGTGATAAGGTACTGGAAATCTTTTCAATAACAGTAGTTGCATAGTTCGGGGTTTCGCACGACTCTCGCGCACTGTCAAGTGCACTGTGAATTGCGTTCTTCAGGACAGAGGGTCTGCGCATTTCTCTATGTGGGTCAGTGCCATTCTACGGCCGTCTATGTCGTTGTTATGCATGCTTATACCATTGCCTGTTCACTGGACTAATCGTCCTGTGGTGGCACAGAGGTACCTCTCAACGTCAATGGGTACGGGTGGTCATCTGCGTCCTCTTCGTCATCACCTAGCTTGAATCCAGCATAGTCATCAATCTCCAAGGCTTGTGCAGCCTCTTGCAAAGAGCCCAAGTCGCCTGGGGTCATCATGCCTTTGGTTCTAGGTGAACCAGGTACCGAAAGCGGACGCGTCAATTTCAAGTTCAGCGAGTTCTGGAATGGGTTGGCCCCGTTCTTGAACTTGTCTGGGTAAGCCCTCTTCAAAGACAACTGCCTGGCCTTGACGTACTCAAGACCCATTCTCTTCCAGTCCAACAAGTCGGACAATCTCTCGGTTCTGTTTCTTTGGTTGATTCTCTGTCTTCTAGTCTTCTCAGTGAAGTCAAACATGTAGTCGACAAGTTGGTTGATGGACTCGTCAACGGACTTTTGCCTTCTGTCGACAATGTAAATACCGTAGTCATTGGTGTTTTCGATCAAATCCTCCATGTATCCACCGAAACCTGACAAATTGGTGGTGATGGAAGGCACTCCCATGACGGTACATTCCGCGGGAGTATATCCCCAAGGTTCGTAGTATGATGGGAACACACCCAAGTGACAGCCCCTCACAAACTCTTCGTAATCCAAAGAAAGAATAGGGTTGTTTGCATTGAGGAATTCAGGGTGAAAGATGATTTTGACCCTGTCTTCGGGCTTGTTAAACAATTGAACCTTGCGGATGTGGTTTAAGATCGGATCGTTTGCGTCGTCGGACATGTTGTGCGTGACGATTGGAGGCAACCCATCTCTCTTCAAAGCAAAGATTCTTCTCTTCAACAAAACCCTGTCAGCAGGCTTAATCAAGTCATCGATGGATGGCACCTCGTTGTTACTCGCGTTGGAGAGCTTGTTGGCATTGGGAAATCTAGCACAATGCTCAAACAACCGCTCCCCGATTTTCTTTTGCACCTCGGAAATGGTGTTTTCTAATTGCTTCACGACCGCTTGTCCTTTCAAAGTCTCCACAGTGTAAGAGTTGATCTTGCCAGGCATGATGATGAATGCAACGACAGTCATCTTTGATCCGGATTGCTTTAATCTGTAATTCAATCTTGCCAATGACTCAATGAAGAAGTCTGCGCCCTTATTTCTGAACTCGTATCTTCCGGCAATGAAAAAATACAAGGTGTTGTCCAAATCAAAGTCGTAGTTTCCATAAAAATGGCCCTTGACAAACTCGTTGATCTTGTCTTTGTTCAAAGCATGCAAGTTCTGGAACTCGTGGACTGCGGAGAACTTCACCACATTCAACCCGTTGGGCAAAACACCATCGGGCTTCCGTTTCAACAAATGCTCGGACTCGTAGGCAGTGATGTGGGAAACAGTGGTGAACACATCTGCACAGTGTGTAGCCGATCTCTCGATGCAGTAGCGGTGGTAGATACCTCTCTTGCCCGCCTCGGCGTCAACGTCGAAATGCTTCAAGTTGTTGTAGAAATCAGTCGATCCTGCACACAAGTATCTACCGAGCAATGTAGCATGGGTAGTGAATATGGTGGTGACGTCGATCTTTCTCTTTCTGCAGAGGGTCAAGGCCACGCCGGCCAACCACTCGTGGCAGTGGCAAATGACGGCCCGCTCGCGGTCGTTGTAGACCAACTCGCCCAAAAACCAAGCCACGATGTAGCCCAAGAGAATAGCGTCATTTGTCTCAGAATCGTGGTCTGGGGTGGGGATACCCGCGAGGTTCCACAAGTCCGCTTTCCACTCATTGAGCTTGTAGCTTGCTGAGTGGATGTCGAACAACAAGACCCTAGGGGCGCCCTCGATCAACCAGCGGCCGTACAACCAACGGATGCCTCTCTCGCTCATGGAGTCCAAGGCCTTTTGGATTTGTGGGTCGGATACGGGGATCTCCTCCACTTCAATCTGAGCGCTCTCGTAGTTAAGGGGCCCGATAAGCGTGTACCTCTCTCTGTACTCGGCAACAGTGATGGGAGCCTTCGACTTGAGCACAGAGTAGATACCGCCGACCTTGTGAGCCACCTCAGTGGCCACCTCGAAAAGAAGGTGGTCTTGGATGTCTCTTGTCATGGAAGTGTATTCGATATGAACTGCTCAATGGAAGAATTGAAGGAAATGAAGGGATATTTCAATTATGCTGGCCAGCAGAAGTGGATATTCACAATTGGTATGGGGCACCTAAAAAAGCGATAAAAAATGGGCGGGACATAAAGCGCTGAATTTATTCTTTTTTTTCTGTCTCGCCCGAAACTAAGTGGGGTTACGCAACTTTGTTTGGGGCCAGTCATGCTATAATGGGGTTCGGTGCGTCATGGAAAAACAGCTGTTCTACCACGGAATGCAAGTAGGCGGTTCGGGGAAAACACTTGTCTTTCGGCTTTAACTGGCCTATGAGCCTGGGCCCGTGTGGCCAACCCGCCCGCAATGATGGGCTGTGGATAGCTGCTTCAGAAGTGAAACATCGTTGAAGCTGAAAAACCAGATTGTTCCGCTGCGCAGGGTGTTATTTCTGGCCGCATGAGGAAAAAGCGCTGGTGGGTGCATTCAGCACTCTGAACCGCCAGTCAGAACAGCCCTCGGAGTGAGAAAAAAAAGCTAGGCAATGATTCGAGTGTAGACTGCGATGCTCGAAGCAGATGCCCCCGAAACCACTGCATCTGTGGTGAAACCTCGAGGTGGGTCCGGTTGTATGCACTCTTGGCGGGGTCGGTGGGGTCCATATCGGACACCAGAATGCGCCTACGAAGCACGCACTCCGCTGGAGCTTGGCTGTCCCCAATGCACCTTCACCTACCCCCATTTACACTGTTTTTCTCTTAAGGTTTGTTCAATTTTCTGAGCACCATGCAATGTAACACGCGTGGCATCTTTTACAACACTGGCATCTTTTACAACACTGGCACCTAATGTTCTATCTATTCGATATGCATTCATGCTTAGTCCTCCATGTCTACATCGGAGTCCGAACCAAACTGGTCGTGTTTGGTTTTGCCGCTAATTCCCTGCCACTCTTCTAGATCGGCGTCTTCGTCGCCTTCTGATTCTTCCTGCTCCTCCTCCAGCTCTTCCTTCACTTCCATTTCCTCCTCCTCTTCGGTATGCTCGCGTGGTGCAACAAGGAAAGAATGCATGTAGCCCGATTTCTTGCTGATAGAAACAACGTCTTTGGCCACGCGAGCGAGAAACCGCTGTATGGCACGCAAGTTGGGTTGGCAATCGAACTTATGCTGGTTGATGTACCTGCCGTGGCTGATCAACGTCTCCTTGACCCAGATCAAGTTGAACTCGATGTGCTGGCTTCCCTCGGACCGGTTCATTTTCTCTGCAATGTACTTGAGTAATCGGTTCACGTAGACATCTGGAACGTCTGCACACACCAACTTGATATCGCCAATGGGTATGCTTTCGACAACCCGGTCCAACAAGCTTTCCTCATTCAACCGGAACGCCATCACCAAAGCTACGACCCAGTCTTTCGCGGCCAAGCTGTCGGTGATGCTCTGCGGCGTGACGTCCAAATCCAAGTCAAATGGATCGAACACCAATGTCGAGTCTGTGGAGTAAATCAAGAGCCCTTCGGTAGAAGCAGCGGCAAATGCAGACGAGGTTGGAGAGAACTCA
Source organism: Metschnikowia sp. 03-147.1 (assembly GCA_002370795.1). NCBI lineage: Eukaryota > Fungi > Ascomycota > Pichiomycetes > Serinales > Metschnikowiaceae > Metschnikowia > Metschnikowia sp. 03-147.1. The sequence goes on from NKZR01001563.1 coordinate 86,137, forward strand.
ACGGACGTGACCCGCACCTGCGGTCTTAGGCTTCGGGAACCCGGGTCCCCACGGTGTGAGCCCGGCAAGCTGGTATCAATTCTCTTGGCAAAATCAACCTCTTCACCCTGGGTGTCGACCAAATCAATGGAAAGCCCCGCGTCGGTGATCTTGGAACTGTTCAATTGTGTGAGCGTTCCGTCCAAAGACATGTTCTCGGAAACAATAAACTTCTTGAGCAACACCTCGTCCGCGATATCGTAGAGGCATATGCTGTTGTTGTTTCCACCAGCAATGAGACTGAGTCCGTCAAAGGAGTATGCTATCGTGGTGAAGTTTTTGGACCTGGCACTGTTCTTCAGCTCGAACCGGTCCTCAAGGTGTCTGCCCGAAAAGACGTCTTTTCGTATATCTAGCATGTGCACTTGCTTGGCTTCCTCCACATCGAAAAAGTAAATGTGTCCGTTCAACGCACTGACAGCAATCTGCGTGCTGTCTGGGCTCAAGGCAAGAGCCAACACGTCGTGCTCCACTTCAATGGGCTCGACTTGCTGCGACCGGCTGAAGATGTTCCACACCCGGATGGTTTTATCCCACGAACTGGAGACCAAAACTGAGCTCTCTTTTCCGAAAGCCAAGCTCGACACCGGTCCCTCGTGGCCTGCCAAACTGTCCAACAATGACCCAGTTTGCACAGACCACACGAAGATCTCGAACTCGTCTTCCGACCCCGCAACAACCACTTCGCCCGAAGGGTCGACGGCCAAACTGCTGAACTGGGTTCTTTTTGGTGCAGTGAAGGTGCGGAAGTTTCTGAACCGGATGAGGTCCCACGCTCTCACGGTTCCGTCCATGGAGGACGAAAAGAGAACCTGGCCTTTCTTGGCGAACTCCACCCCCGTCACCGCCCCCGTATGCTCGGTGAATGTAAACAAGCAGAAACCGGAATTAAGATCCCACACCTTGATTTTGCCGTCATCAGAAGCAGTCACGGCTCTGGATCCGTCAGGCGAGTAGCAGACGTCGTTCATGGAGTCGTAGTGGCCCTGTTGCTTCAATACGTACGACTCGGACTGCCATTCATACACCAACAACTGGCCAAGTTTCGACGAGCCGAATGCAAACCACTCTCCGCTCTTGTTGATGGTCACCGAATCCACGGAGTTCTGACCCATGCTCAACAGCTGGATCATGTTAAACTCGGGAAGCTCATATAGCCTGAACTCTCCCGACGTGAAGCCAACCACCAAGAGATTTGATTTGGCATGGAAGTCGGCACAAGTCACATGTTGACCTTCCATGTGGAAGTAATTCTTGGCCGAAATGCGCCACTGAGACTTCGATGGCAGTTTCTCCTCTTCGCCCTCAGTTTCGCTCGAGTCTTCGCTTTCCTCGCCGCTTTCCTCGCCGCTCTCCTCTTCTGACAGCTCGTCGGAAACGTACTCCCATTGAAGCAAGGCTCCATCCTTGCTCACAGTGTACAAGATCTCCTGGGACTCGCTGAAAAACGCCCGGATGACGTAGTCTCTGTGACCGCTAAGAGTCATCGCAGCTTCTTTGTCCTCTTTGTGCAAAGAATAAATCCTGGAGGTCATGTCGGTGGAGGTGGACATCACAAACCTGGAGTCCGGGGACCACGTGACGGAAATGACGTCGCTGAAGTGGCCTGCGTAGTTCCGGTGGCGGACAAATGGGGCAAACTGCCTGTCCTCGGTAAAGTCGGGCGTTTTCCAGATCTGCACGAATCTGTCAACAGCAGCGGCGAAGTAGTGTCCGTCGGCGGAATACTGCAAGTCATGCACAACACCCTTGAAGTTGAAGTGGTGTAAAACCACTCGGGACACGAAGTTGACCAAGATGCCTCGGCCGTCTTCGTCTACCGTGAGCATCAACGTGGACTGCTTGTTGATGGCAATTCTGGCGATGTTTTTCCGGTGCTGGTAGTTGAACGTGAAAGACTTGTTGTTCACCAAGTCGAAGCATGAGACTCTGTTGGCCACAGGGCTCAAAAGCTTGGTGCCATCTTCCGTGAAAGTGACATTGCCCTGGCTGAAGACGGTGCCCACCAAATTCGATAGCTTGAAATCAGACTTCATGGTGCCTTTAGATGTGGTGCTGGGTGCGTTTTTCGCTGAGATGAGCGATGCCGCACTATACAGGCGTGCCACCGTCCCGACTTGGCCTGGCCGTGGCGGCACAGAGGCGTCGTGTGACTTGCTCGGGGGCACCAAGCTGCTTGTCCGGCCTAGAATGTGTTCATGGAGGTGGCAGGCCGCTTGGTGAAAGATGGTGGTGTACGGGTGTATGGGCCACTCAAGCTCACATGTGCATTGTAGAGCAGCTCTGTATGAGCGGGCTTTCCAAAAATGTCATGAACATGAAGTTCATGCAGAAGGCTGCCAAAGGAGCTGACTCTGGTTTGCCGGCGGAGAAGAGCAGTAGAGTGAGAGATGCCTCTGAGTGGGAGTTGCCTGCCAAGGTCCAGATCCAGAAGACGCTTAAACCAGCTATCAAAGTATCCTCCGTTGGCTACGGGAGCATAGCTTCGCTTACACAGCAGAGCGAAGATGAAGACAAGCCGTCTGACGAAGAAGAAACAGCTGGTGCCCCGCTTTCTACATCTGCAGCCTCTAAAGTATGTACATCCAGCTCACCTTTCCCAGGTGTATACTAACATTCAGAACGCAAAGGGCGACGAGGCCAAAAAGTTCCTCGAGGACATTCTCGGAGACTCCAAGAAGCGCAACAAGCGAGCCAAGAAGGACGCGAAGAGCAAGGACAAGCAGCCAAAGAACAAGAGGTTGAAGACACAGTAGGCCTCACTTCTTTTTCTTCTCGTAGCAAAATCCGCCTTTCATTAGCGCATCACGCGTGGCCGAGTTGATGTGCTTGAAGCGAGCAGACCCCAAGTGGATGCCCCCAAACCACCTCGTCACGACCACCACCACGTTTCTGGCGTCCATAATCTAGAGTGTCAGTATATCCCACTAATAAACAACCACGCAAAGACTTTGGTGGTTCTGATACCTCATAAATACGTACAGTTAGCAAGTGGAGCATTCGCAGACCTGCAGCAGTCTCTCCATCATCGTCACAATCTTGGTAGGAGACGCCGTTTTCGGCGAGGATTCTCAAAGCAACCATGTTATGCGCAGCCCTGGCGATCTTCCTGTCGCTTGTCAAAAGAGAAATGTACTCCCGTGCCTCTTCCGTGGAGTGCACCTCTCGGGCAAAGGCAAGAAACGTCAGGCCCCTGTCCACTATGGGCTCCGACTGGATCCAGTCCTTGGTGTAATTGTAGTCTCTTAGCGGAGCGTGTTTCGCAGACTCATCCGGGGGGTGCTCTGTCTTCGGCTGCTCCTTGGGCGTTTCTCGGGGGAGCTCCTTCTTTCGTGCTGAAGCGGCCTGCTGCCTCTCTTCCTCATATGCGTCCAAGAAGGTGCCGATCTCACCAATCAACTCGAACATGATCACTTCAGACGGAATGAATAACTTTTCTAGAAGCCCTTGAACCCGCTCGAACAAGTACTCGTCGTCCGGGTATTTCATAGCATTGTGGGTGACCACTTGTATTAGCGAGGGCATCTCGTCGGGGTATTTCGTGGGGAACGCCAATTGAGCAGTGAAATCCGGGTGGTTGGGCACTCGGATTGAGATGATACCGGGCGCCAACTTCTCGATGCACCCTTCGAAAATAGCCTCAAGGGCCTCCACTTCTTGCTCGAGCTCCTCGCTGTCCATAGTGTTTACTGGTGCAGTGCCGGTGCCGTGCTTGTAGGTGCAGTGCCTATGACGCAGCGCTCGTATTGTCTCACACATCAGTGCGTGCTACACCCACCATGGCCACCAAAGAAGCATTCAGAGAGCAGGGACGACAGGCCTTCTCTCGCAAAGAGTACAGGAAGGCAGCTAAAATATACAGGGATGCCCTCGGGCGCTTTGGCGATGACGCTGTGCTCTTTGCCAATAGGGCCCAGTGCTTTATATGCTTGGAGGACTGGCCACGAGCATTGAAGGATGCAGAGGACGGGCTACGATGTGACGCCGACGAGGGCATACGATCCAAGCTCCTTTTCCGGAAAGGCGTAGCGTTGAAGCATTCCGATTTGTCTGAGGCTGCCCTCTGCTTCCAGAGGGTGCTCGAGTTGAGCCCTTCCAATGCGTCTGCGCAGGCAGAACTCGATCAGATCACGAGCTTACAGCGGTCCAAGAAACAGAAGCTTGATCAAGGCTTTGAGCTTACCATTGAAGTTGTTGATGAGCTACCCGAGGAGTTCAGAATGGATGATGTGGCTGCGCCAATTTCTCACTCTCAGGACCATCAAAGGGTCGAGGAGGCGGCAGAGGAGCTCTTCGGACATGAGCCGAAAAGTGACCCGATCAAACCTCTCTCTCCTACTCCCGCCGCCGAATTTGCCAGTATGCCCTCCATGCATTACCTCAAGAGCCTACGGTCTGTGCCCACTGAGAAGAAGCAAAGTGCTTATTCGTTGGTGTTAAATCTAGACAATCTGGTACTTGCCTCTCTATTCCAATCCCTGGGCGTCGACGTCGATTTCTATGAGTTCTTTTTGGAGGCTGCACTCCAAAACTTTGATGCTGGCCACGATATTGTGCTGGAGCACATTGCCAAGTTAGAGTACATGTCAACCTTCAACCGGCACCATCTCACCTTGAGTATGACCGATAAATCACTTATCGGTAATTTTGTTCATTCCTTAGAACAAAAATTGCCAGAATTAAGTGCAAGGGGACGCAAGTTGTTCATCTGAGCTTATCCGCTTCGGTAAAGACTTTTCTTTAAGCCCCTATCTTCATTTGTGAATCTCTCAGGCTGACTATACCGGAGGATTTGCCCTGGTATCAAACGATCCACATCATACCAATGGTGTTTGATGCATAGGATCGGTACACAGATGGTAGCTGCAAGTACAAGAGAGACAGCCAAAAGCATTCCAACGGAGCAAGCCACTGCCGCGTACTTTCTCCGCTTGTCTTTCCGAGATAGCTTCCTCTCACGTGCCTGAGTTTTCGGCATAAGCCACATCAAAAGAAGCGAGTGCCATATATTTGCCATCGGAATCAACAAAAAAGGCATTTGAACATAGAAGATCAAATTACCTATCATGAAGTCTGCGGCAAAATAACTCATTTCGCCAATCTTGCATAGAAGCTCCCTAATGGGTTGTGTCAAAACTCTCCATCCAAGCCCTGCGTTTATCCATCTTCCTGACCACCAGGCTCTATTGGGTCGACCATCCATCACTTCTCTGGTCAAAAGAATGGAATATACCACCTTGAAAACAATATTCTGAACCGTACAACACAACGCAAAACCAAGCACTGTCTGCGGGAAGTCATAGTTTTGTAAACGCCAAAGAAGAAAAACCGAAGCAACGTGTGCTAAAAAAGCCAAGTAATGGGTGATGGCAGCTAGCAAATTCGGGAAGCCTTTGTAGAAAGTCCCGATCAAAGGACCCAAAGTGCAACTAACGACGAAAATGCATAGCAAGCACATTGTGTTGGAGAGTAATGGGAGAAATGCCACGAGTAATATTCTGCTGGACGAAATACTCGCGTTGTCTTGGAAGTCGATGAAATTTTCCCCCAGGTTTGCTGATACAAAGGCTGCCCATAATGCCAGTGATACTAGGATAAGTGGCGCTACTTCAACGGACATAATGTTAAACCTCGAGGGTCTCACTATGTTGGTGTTGTTCACCTCTTGGTCCCCGTAGACGAGTTTCTTCTTGGCCCCTGTGAATCTGCTTCTGCCAATTTGGGTATGATTGATCCAAGACTTCGAGTATGGCTCTGCATTCCCTGAGTGTAGCCATTTGTAAAATCCCTTATAGTCGATTAGATACTTGCTGAGGCGGTATTGGTTCGGATTGAAAAAGAACGGGCTGATAAGGACTCCAGCAATCACAATCCAAAAAAAGATGAACGGAGGAAACCACAAAACCAAGGAGATGTACAAGACCAACAAAAGTCTCGAAGCACCAAATGCCAAGGACTGGTTACTGAATCTGGTGTAAAGATCAGCAAAGCCCTCTCTTTTTGTTGCAAACCCCCTTCCTGTGGCAATGTAATGCGCTCCTCCGACAGACAAATCACTCATCAACGAGTAAGCGTACATTTTGCAGACAAAAACCTCAAAAAGGGGCGCAATTGAAATCATGTGTTTGATCACTCTTGTCACAGCTTTGACTATCCCTCTTTCTGATAACTCGTGTATGAATAGAGGCACCAAAGAGAAAAAGAAAACCATGAATATGGATAAAATGCAGTGTTTGAGCCATGATATTACCGGAATGAGGTTCAAACAGTCAACCGGAATCCTTGGGTCTGTTCTGGGCTGGAAGGGATGGTATTCACATATCACGGACTCACTTGTCAAGGAGGCCAAGTTCACCCCGACAAGAAGGAACAACTCAATGGATAGTATGATGAAATAGTTGTTTAGATGGAACCCAACATGCGCATAGTAGAATGAGAGCAATCTATCCAACGGTAGTTGAGTGCCCAAGTAGAAGTACTCGCGTGACAAAGTCTGCTCACCCATTCCTGCGCCAATTTTACTGATGAAGTTCAGGATGGAGATGAATCCGAGATCCCTCCCTTTTCCGCATTGCATGTATTCACAATGTTTGATTCGGCCTCCCCTAATGACCGCGTTCATTCCAGCATAGATATCTTCGTTTAGATGAAGGCCTCGTTGGGATTTGGAGACTCCCCCGCGAGTATTCATGAATATGCTGTTGAGGAAATCCGGGTGTCCGTAATGCAACTTCCCGCCAATCAGAGCTAATGTTCTAGCGAATAAGGTTCCAAAGGACTGCTCCTTGCTAGCCGCGACATCACCAAGTATTCCCGTATTTTCCGAGAAGATGTATTCTCTGCTTCCCACGATTGCAACGGGATTGGAGTTAAAGCCTTTTTCAGAATCAAAGGAATATGGGTCTGGAAGCAGCAGCTCTTCAAACTCCGCCAAAACGCTTCTGATTTTGTAGCACTCCTCAACATAATTATCTTGGTTGGCATCAATCAACTGGATGTACTCACCTCTTGTAAAGATGACAGAGTGATTTTGGTTATCGGATTTCCCGTCGCCTAGAAGAGGATCCCCAGACAACCGAATCTTGTATTTTGGCACCCGCTCATTTTTGTCATTTTTTAGGCAGTTCCCATCAATGATACAAGAGTAAAAGACAATTTTTTCGGTGCTTTCGTCGTAGACCTCGTCGATGTATGCAATCTGAAGTTGGGGATATGCACGGAGAAGAGCTTCTGTGTTTTCCATTTCCTCCTCGTCCAACTTCTTGTATCTTTGCATTGACACAACAATGTGAAACTTTCTAAATGTCAACCTTTCAATTTCTTTGAGCTGAGTGTTGCTCCACTCTCCGGGCCTTACACTTTGCTTGGCCTCTAGCTCATAGAAAAGCTTGATAGCCTTAGAATAGTTCATGAAGCCGAAAACAGTTCGGTACAAAGTCTGGGATCGAAGTGAAGCCCAGATTCTCGTTCTCATGACATAAACTGGGGTTGCCTCTTTGTAACCAATCATAAAGTATGGGATGCCTTCATTTATGTGTTCCTTCAAGACTTCTGAGTCGCCGCTTTTTGCCTCATACTCTTCTGCCATCAATTTGGTATCTCTCACAAAATTCATCCATTCTCCGGGGTAAAGCTTTTTGAGGTACTCCAACAAAGTAATACTGGAGTACTTGTCGTCTTCCTCTATGACTTCCTTGAGCAGAAGAATGATTTTCTCGCTGTAGTGTGGAATAAAAACAGTAAAATTAGGCATACTCTGGATGTTTCTGGCCTCAGGCATTGTGATGGTTAGAGACTGCGCAAAAAAAGATATTCTTCTCTGTGCCTCTGAGTCATCGGTGACTGTTGTTGACTTGAACATATCGTCTTCTTGGGAGATGAAAAACTTTGGCTCCTTGATGACGGGCGCATCGGTTTTAGAGTAGGTGGTTTGATAAAGTAAGCCTTGGACCTGTTCAATTGAGAGGTAATGCTCCCTGTACATGGAGATAATTATGGCATTCCAAATCTTTGAGGTCTTACTCAGCTGTTCAGCTACCAGATCATTCATTGATGCAAGAAGCTTAGAGTACATCCTATTGGGAAGTCTTGAAAAGATGTTTTTCCAAGGAGTCCAGATAGAAGACCCAAGGAAAAACGACTTGATGGCAGAAAAAATAGTACTCCAGATCACGTACCACAAGTAGGTGTCAAGAAAGAAAAGTACCAATTCTAAAGCCAAAATCAACAACAAGATTATTTTTGGATGATAACAACTCACCATGGAAGAAATCGAGTTAAATTGGCAGCTTTTTGTTCTCATGTAGCTCAATTCTATTATGGGCTCTTTCATGGGTAGTGTCAAGAAGGCATAAGACTCGATGAACTTTGAAAGGAACACGACGAGCCACAAGCAAATAGAAGTAGCCTTTTCAATTCCTGTTAAAACATAAAAGTTCGAGGTAAAGTAACGAGACGAAAAGTGTGTTCTTCCCTTCAACTTTGATCCAAAAACACTTAAAGGTGGCATCACTGCCAAGTATGTGACAATCACAAAAGAGAAGATTAATTGGCAAACAGCAATCCCGACACCCCTCAAGTCGTTCGGCAAGTGGAATTTTAGCTTGTAGATTATGAAAGTTGGCATGACACTCATACCAAACAACAACGAGAGAAGAAAAATTCTTCTCACAACTGGATGAGCACCCGGCCAGCTTCTGGGAACAAAAAAGGCCTCCAATAGTGTAGATGCCAAACAGATAAGACAAGCAAAGGAAGCAGCTAGGGACATGACCGACAAACTGACTTGGATGGAAGGCGGTTCGTCGAAGGAAATGTCGGTGCTAGCTGAGTAGAGTGGATAGGCATGGACAGATGTGTAATACCAGAACACACAAAAATGAATGATTGACACCCGGTTGAAGTTGACAAGGCTGTGAAGCCATGTGCGTGATTCTTTGTAGGTTTTAGAAAACGTCATGTTCCATTGCACATCCACTAGAGCATTGTAGCGTTCTTCTTTTGATAAATCCATGAGCTGTGTTTTGTTTGGTAGAGAAATCTTCTGCAAGCCGGAACGGTGCCAGAAAAGTTGGTTCATATCGTCATACCCAATGATTGATGCATGATCTTTATCCACTCTTTTGGGTGTTCCCAGGCCTGTTGTGTAGAGCTGCTCGCGTAAAGTCAGGTAAATCGGCGTTACCGCATGATCCAAGAAGCAGAGCTTGGTGCTTCTACTCTCATGGTTATACTCGCCAAGGGAGTAGTAATAGTCGACGCAGCATTTGAAGATAAAGCACATACACTCGGGCATAAACCTCAAGTTGTTGGCTTCGCCCCAGCACAAGAGATAGAGTGCCACATGAGTGACCTGGTCTGTGGGGGATAGCCGGGCCATTTTGGCAGCCCACTGGCTTTGTGCGTAGTTAAAGGAGTCTGCATCTTTGTTGCCTGAATTCTTCGCCCGGATGTATCTTCTGGGCAAGTCATCAAGATCCATTTCGGACGCAAAGTACCATTTCTTAAAGTTGGCCCTTGGTCCTCCAATGTAATCGCCATGCAACGTTCGAAGCGAGATAAATGGGCCCATCCTCGATGCCCGGGAGTCAAGCATACACATGAAGTATGAAGAGATGTTCTTGACGCTGTCTTCCTGGAACCCGAAGACAGTCTGCAAGCGCATGAAGATAGCCTCAATTTGCTCTGCGGAGATGGGTGTGGTTCCCTCCTGGCACCATTCTCGGTAAGCCCCATTTCCTCCCAGACTATCTACAGAGGTTGCAGTGCCTCTCGCGTTCTCTCGAACTCGTTCTTCGGCTTCTCTGGGCTGGTTGTACTCGGGCAGCCACTCATTGAAGGAAAATGCGCCCGGTGTCTCGTTGCCTAGGTTGGCTGATGTTAATAGTGCCACGGAATGGAGCGCTCGAAAACATACTCTGCTTTGGTGCCTTTTTGCTCTTGGGATCAAGGCTGAAGGTTCTTCGGATCGACAGAAACATCCTTATCTGTGAAGTATGTGGTTACAAATTCTGATTGCTGCGAAATCTTGGCTAGCCTATGTATGCAGGGTGTTGGCTGCGAAAAGAGCCTACTCGAAGTAGTTGCGCAACTCGGGCACGTCGCAGCCATTGTATGCCACCAAGTTGGGGGTGTTGGCCTTGCCCCGCATCGAAGACCTTGGGATGGTACCCCGTGCAGCCAACTCTAATATCTTTCCTTTGACCTCGGCAGGGTGCACGCCCATACTCAACAAATTGGCGGCCATTCCTGTAATCACCGGCGCGGCCATCGAGGTTCCAGACAAGCTCAGTGGCTCGTTGGACCCATCGATATTCACACTTTTGATGTTAACGCCACTGGAAAAAACATCCACGCACGGGCCCCAGTTGGTGAAGTAAGCCAAGCAGTTGGCCTCGTCAATCGCCCCCACGGTGATGGCCTGCCGGGCACTTGCAGGCAGTGTTTTGCATGCATCGCTGTTCAGGTTTCCAGCAGCCACCACAATCACCAAGCCAGTCTCGGCGGCGGAATTGATCACCGCATTGATGAGTTCATTGGTTGCGGCACCCAAACTCAAATTGAGCACGCCTTGTTTTTTGCTTTTCCTCCGGTGGTTGACTGCAAACTCAATGGTACCGAGGATGTTACTCATGGATCCATGGCCGTTCTGGTCAAGCGCCTTGATTCCTATAAGATTGGCTTTCTTCGAAACCCCATATGTTTTTGACCCCACAATCCCTGCCACGTGCGTCCCATGCCCATTGAGATCATCGTTCAGTTCCGCCACGAAGTTCTTGCCCATGGTAGCTCGTTTTTCAAACTCGACGTTTCGTACCTGTAAGCCAGTGTCTCCAATATACACATTGACGCCCTCGCCTTGACCATCACCATGGTAGTAGTACTCTGAACGAAGAGCCTCGCTTCTGTCCTCCTGTGAAAGCTGGGCCAAGTGTTCGGGAGCGTCGTACTGCGTCAAGAAATCAAAAGCTTCAATCTCTACATCCTCAGTGACCATCGCCACGAGGGGACAATTCTGTAGTCTCTGCAACGCCTTCTTGGTGAAGGTCCCGGAAAATCCCAGTGTTTCTCCGATCTTGTAGTATCTGGTGATGAGCTTTTTAAGCCTCTGAGCCACAGGGTAGCGTATGTCGTACTTGGCGAATTTGTCTAGCGTCTGTCTTTTCTTGAGCAACACCAAATGCTTTCCTTCGGCAGTTGAAAAAGCAAGGTAAAACAATATCCACACGAGCACTCTCATTGTTTTGATGTTTCCAGCAAGTGTTATGCAATTTTACTGTTCTAAGGGAGCTAGTTGTAGAGGTGGTTTCTGAATTAGTGTATTAAGGTAAACACAAAAAACGCGCAGCTTTCTTTATACAGATTGCGCCATGTTACTTGGTCGACCACAACAACGAAAATCAACCAAAAACAGTGACTACAATTCGAGCCGCTTATGAAATGCACTTACAAAGACTGGAGAAAGTTCTTCTTCTCAGCCTCCGGCATGCTGGAAATAAATTCCTTGATGGCATCCGCAGCCACCGCGGAATTCTTGCTCAAGAGATGATGCAACTCCTTTCTGTTGCTCTCCAAGTTCAACTCATCGATTCTCTCTTGAAGCTTTGCGTGGTTGCTTTCAATGAAGTTGCTGACGGCTTCGTCGTCATCGTAGTCCACAGTAGGCATCCAACTCTTCAATCTGGCGACCTTCTCCAACTTGTTCTTAGAGGACAATTTCTTTCCAATCATCTTGAGCAAGTACTCTTCGTTCAAACGACGACGCAAGCGCCAGAAGAAGAATCTTCTTGCATTAGTCCACTTGAGCTCCTTCGTGATCACGCCCTTGGCCAACATACGACCAGACCTGTCATGCAAATCGGCAAATTGCACCGAGATTTGACTGTAGATAGGCAACAACAAAGCCTCACGAGCAGACAATTTGGCCGACACATCTGCATGCTCCTCGGGGCTCAACTTGGTGGACAACTTAGCCTTCAACTCACTGTAGGTGTTGTCCAATCTGGCCATCGTAGCAATCAACTTGTCGCGTCTGTACTTGATGCCGACCATTCCTTCTGGCTCCAAAACACCGGCTCTGGAGTCCACGTCAGCATACATTTCCATCATGTCTGGGTTGATCGTAGGGTCAACAACAACCCAAGATCCACCTCTCAATTCACCGTGAGGAGGAATGTATGTGAAGATTGGCTGCTTGAAGTCAACCAAAGCATCAACAATGAAAGAACCATACTTGAGAACTTCATTGTACATATCACGTTGGCCTCCAGAGAAACCTCTCCAATTAGCCATAATCATCAATGGCAATTGCTCACCGTTGTTAAAGTCATTGATAGCCTGTGCTGTCTTGAAGGCAGAGTTGGGGTACCACACTTGGCCAGCTTCTTGGATCTTGATTTCAGTCGATTCGGGATTAGCTGGGTCGGCTGGAATCAAGTTGTCGACAGTTCTAGTCTCGACTCCGATAACACCCATTGGAATACCTCCAAGACGAGCTCTACCAACAACAACACCCTTAGCCCATCCAGACAACGTCTCCTGGAAGGAGTTTCTGTCGAACAAACCACTCTCGAACTCGCCATTGTTCTCACGGCCTTCAATCATCCATCTAACATCGTAAGGCTCGTCTTTAGTTGGATAGTAGTCCACATCTCTATCCCAGGAGTCGACAGAATTCAAAATAGGGATTGGGGTGTCACGCTTGGCTGGAATGTAAGACATCCACTCCATAATCTTCTCCACACCTGCCAAGTCATCACTGGCAGTCATGTGAGAAACACCATTATTGTACATGACTTGAGTACCTCCCAATTGCAAGTTAGAGGAGTAGACTTCTCTACCCAACAACTTGTTGATAGCAGGCGCACCAGTCAAAATGATTGGTTGACCCTCGATTTGAATAGCTCTTTGACCCAATCTCACTAAGTATGCACCGATACCCACGGATCTACAGGTGACCAATGTAATGGTGAAGATGTCCTTGTAAGCTCTGGAGGTGGCTCCAGCAATCAATCCGGACCCCTTGAGACACTCGACACCCAATCCGTCTTCGGCACCAATGATAGAAGTAATGATGTGACGCTCATCTCCATTCTCCACGACTCTTTCGGTGACAACTGTCTTCAAGTGACCGTTCTTTTCAAGTTCAGCCTTGTCTTCGGAAGTCAAGTACAAATACTTGAAACCCTTAGAGGGGTTGCCCTCTTCATTCCATGCAACCTTGTAGTATGGAAGCAACTCTTCGGCAATACCAATTCTGGCACCAGAATTTGCTGAAAGGTAGACGCGAGGAATTCCTAATTTGCGAGCCAACTCGGTACATTTGTTGAAGTACTCATCTTCATCGGGACCGAAAGATCCAATCTTGTGAGTGATGTCGTTGGCGACGATGATGAATTGACGGCCATTAGGATACTCGGGAGTCTTGGCCGTGACCTTGAAACCAACCATGCCAATCTTGTTGGAACCGGGTTCTCTTTCAACGGCAGTCAAGCCTCCATTTTCATCCTGGATCAACTCCTGGGAATTAAACATATCCTTTGGAATCTTGCTTGAAGAGTGGTTCTTCCATTGAGTGGTGATTGCTTGACGGAACAACTCGGGGAAGTCATAGACGTAAGTCGTTCCCATGTTGTGAGCCTTGTAACGTTTTGGTTGCAATGACTCCTTAACTGGATATGGAGTTGCGATAGATCTCAAGTGCATGGATCCCGGAGTACCTATGGACCTAAAAATCCACTCACCCTTCGTGTTCTTGATCTCCATGTACAATTCAGACTTGACAACATAACCTGACACATTGCTGATGATTGCACGCAATGGGAAAGGTTGACCAGTAGATTGATCGATACATGAGATACGGATCTCGGCACCGGTAACTCTTAATCTCCACAATCTTCTTCCAAATCTCTCCAAGAAAGACTCAAAAGCAGCTTCAACTTCTTCGGGCAAGACGTTAAACACGGTAGAGAAGTTGATAAAAATGTGGTTCAAGTCAGAGTTGGAGGTGTCGATAATTTCTAAGGCATCCAAAATGTCAGACATCAAACGGTTGGATTCTGTAATCAAATACTCCTTGATACTGACGTTTTCGTTGATCACACCCGTTCTGATGATACCTCTAGTGAAGAAACGCTTATCGGAAGGTGCATTTTTGCCGATTGCCTCGTAAACATGAATGTTTCTGTTGTCAGTGAAGATTGGCTTGATATCAAAGTTCTCCAATTTGCCCAACTCCAACTGGAAAGCTAAAGCAGGTTCGATGTGTCTAATCACGGAATTTTCAACATAGTTTGGCGCAGTGAAGGTAAAATATTTTGGATATGTTCCGACTTTGCTTGCAATAACAAAGGTAAGACGACGGACTGCAGCGCTCTTCAATTCTTCTCTCGACTCTTCGATAACTTCATGAATCTTCTCTAAGACCTCCTCGTCGGAGCTGAAGCCCTCGGTATTAGTGGCAACCACGTTCACAACGTTAGTGTACTCTGGCTCTTCGGCGGAAGCATTGAAGCTGATGGCATCAGCAGGTTGAAGTTTCTCCAATGCGGCACTGAGCATCTCGTCAAGGTCCTCAATGTGTCTGACAGGCACCAAAACACCGTGTCTTGGGGCTTTGCTAGAGTTCGATGTGACATAGGACAAGTCTGAAACAGATGCAGCTCTATTCATTGATTGGGCTTCCTCTTGCTTTGGAATGATTGAAGCTTGAGAGACAGAAGGGAGCTCGAATTTCCAAGAAATAATAGGCACCTCCTCTTGCTCAGAAAAGCCATAGTCGACTTCCTCAAGAGAGTATGCTCTGTAAGAACGACGAATGTAAACTTCTGCTGCAGCCATGGCAACCCATTGATCACGGTTGGTCATGAACTGGAGCAAGACATCAAACACGGTGTGCTTCGAGTCAACAACCTCACGAATAATGTCAAGGTTAGGGCTAGTGTATTTCGCGTAGACCTCACCGTAAGATGCTTGCATCACAGAAGATCTCAAGATATGCTCAAGCTGGTCAGACCTCTCTTTGATAGAAGGCAATGAGCATTGGATCAAAATCTCTCTTGCTTTCAAAGCGACCTTAGCTGTTCCTCTTGCCTCCAACTGAACAATATTCTTCAAAGATGCTCTAATTGGAGCGGCAATAGTTGCTGACTGTTGCAAAACTGGCTGGTAAGTCTCTGCAATAGCCAAAACAAGGTTACTCTTGGAAGAGACTCTCGAATGCGACAAAGCCAACAGCAATATTTTCTCCAAATCGCTCTTGTGACTATCTCTAAGGTTCAAGATGACATCTTCCTCACGCACGTTGGCGCCCGAGAACAATTTCTCCACCTCGTAGTAGTTGTCGAGCAAACTAGCCATGAACTTAAATTCATACTCGAGCAAACCACCCGTGTACTTAGAAGCGACATTGACCAATGGCTCAATAACAACTCCAAAGAGTGAATCGTCTGATTCTTTCTCAGCTTTACTGAGAAGTTTCAAGACTTGTTTGGCAGGGAATTCAGCGTCTCTTGACTGAGACTTCTCAATCAAAGTGGACAAGCTCTCGTCCAATTTAGGTGGTAATCTCGAGTGCAAAGCAGAAGCATAAAGATTCCATTCGGAATAAGGAAGAGACTTATCCTTCAAAATTTCAATGATGTTTGCGAGTGTAGACTTCATGATCACTTGATTGTCGAAACCAGCCAAAATATTTTGCAAGATAATCGAGTACTTGTTGAATTTGTGAATTGCCTTGCTTCCTTGAATAGAAGGCTCACCAAAAGCGGGAAGAGTCCCCTCGAAAGGCAATGCATGCTTCACTTTCGATGGGTCATCCAAAGACAAGATAGCCAAAATATCACCAGCGTTAACAGTAGACCCAGGTTGCTTGATAGTCTGAAGAGTACCATTTTCTTGAGCAATCAAAGGCATACACATCTTCATGACTTCAACCTCGGCATAAGGCTGACCAGCCGCAACATGTTCGCCACTCTCGAGAAGATATTTAACCAATTTACCCGGAGATGGAGTTCTCAATTGAGTAGGATCATTCTCGACCTCTAACAAGCAAGTTTTACCATCAACGGACAATCTGGTGGCAGAAGCCTCTTCTTTCCAATAAATCGAGTGAGACTTCCCGTCAATAGAGCATAACAACCCACCGTCGGACAAAGAACGAACTCCAACCACGGCTTTGGAACCGTTCAAAAAGATGGTGTAAGTTTCATTTGAGGACTTTGTTGCAGTAAACTTATACTTCTGGCCCTCATAGATGAACTCAATAGGAAAAATGGTTCTCAACAAGGATTTGCTAGGAACTTGACCCTTTTCTAATTGAGAGAGGTACTCGGTCTTATCCTCGGTCGACAAGATGTGTGCTTTGGTAGCAGCACCACACAAAGTAGCGAGCGTTGGGTCTGGTCTTTCCGCAGTCAATTTCTTAGTGATCAATTCATCCAACCAACCCGTCGTGATGGTGTTATCTTCGAAGTCAGGGGTCTCCAACAACTTGATTAAGTATTCAACCGTAGTTCTGAAGTCTCCACGAATCGACAATTCCTTCAACGCAACAACCATATGCTTTCTGGAAGCTTGACGATTTTCTCCGAAGGCAAAAATATGACCAAATTGAGAGTCAGAGAACGAGTGAATTGAGGATTGGTTGCTGACAGAGAAATAGCCCCAGACATTCGAAGAAGATCTAAAATTCAACTCGTGCAAGTTACCCCCAGAAGGCTTGAACCCTTCACCTGGATCTTCGGAAGTGATACGACAGGCGGTACAGTGACCTTTTGGTGTAGGACGACGTTGAGATGACAACACATTCTCCTCCTTGAACTCGAAATCAATTTCGGTAGAGCTGTGAGGCTCGAAACCGTACAAAGTACGGATATCCCTAATCCTGTGCATTGGAATACCCATGGCAATTTGCAATTGCGCAGCTGGCAAGTTGACACCGCTCACCATTTCGGTGGTAGGGTGCTCAACCTGCAATCTTGGATTCAATTCCAAGAAATAGAACTTGTCCTCTGAGTGAGAGTACAAGTATTCCACGGTACCAGCAGAGACATAGCCGACCAATTTACCCAATCTCACGGCTGCGTTTTCCATCTCACGGAAAGTGTCCTTATTTGCGATCGTGACAGGTGCTTCTTCAATGATCTTCTGATGTCTTCTCTGAACGGAACAGTCTCTTCCAAACAATGAGATATTGGTTCCGTATTGATCGGCCAACAACTGGACTTCCAAGTGTCTGGCATCTCCGGCCAACTTCATGATAAAAATTGGAGAACCTGGAATCTCATTAGAAGCCTGCTGGTACAAGGTTTTGAAGTCAGCTTCATTTTCGACTTTTCTGATACCTTTACCACCACCACCTTCAGAGGCCTTGATCATAACAGGAAAGCCAATTTTCTTGGCTTTCTCCAAACCATCCTCAGGACCGGTGCAGCATCCCTGGGCGTAAACGTCGTCGGAAACCGAAACCAAGTTGGTGCTCTCATCCACGTGTACCTGGTCAACGCCAGTACCGGACCAAGGAATACAAGGGACCTTAGCGTGTTGTGCCACAATTGTAGATGAAATTTTGTCACCCAAAGATCTCATGGCAGATCCCGGAGGACCAATGAAGATGATTTTCTTTGGAGAGCTAGCCAACATTTCAGGCAAAACAGGGTTCTCGGAAGCATGTCCCCAACCAGCCCACACGGCATGGACGTCGGTTCTTTCAGCAATTTCAACAATTAACTCAACATTAGCATAGTTGTTGTTGTTGGTTCCGCCAGGAACCTCAACGCATTGATCAGCCATACGAATATATTCTGCATTGGCGGCCAAATCTTCGGGCGTAGCCATAACAGTGAACTGAACGGCTCTCTCGTCACCGAAAGTTTCGTAAGCCCATTTTCTGATAGATCTGATTTCTTTGACGGCAGCAATACCGTTATTGGCGATGAGAATTTTGGAGATCACAGTGTGACCCTGACTCTTTTTGACAAAGTCTGTGATGGCAGAGGGCTCGGCGGTCTCCACCGAATTCAAACCCTTGAAGTGAGGAGCCACGGTCCTATGGAGCTCTGCGGTATTCGCTTCAGACATGGATCGAAAGTTCTTCTTAAGCGATTTGATGGAATTAAGAGCTGTGGAAAACAAGTTAGATTTAGACTTTGTTGCAAACGATCTTGTGAATTGTGGCTGAAGGGGTCTAAATTCCGGTGTATGTTTGTGGGGAATGGTATGGATATATACAAATGGCTTGACAAGGTTTGTGCGAGCGATTCTTCTGTGGGGAGAGTTAGTATGGGTAATTAAGAGATTTGCGTGTAGATTACGCATACGACTCCCGGAGATGAGATTATTTGATGGAAGGGACCGTGTTTTGGGATTAGAAGTGTGTAATTTGAAGTGTGATTTTTTCTTGAGAACAGATTTTTGGGTAGCTTTTTCAGGGCGCACACACGGGACGTCTCGGTCTCTAACACACGGTAGACGGGCATGAATTCGGAAAATTGACGGGCTTTTTGTATGTCATGTCATCGTAAGGAGAGCACTTCAACTAGAGTGATGGGGACTCGGACAATATCTCAAGGGACGGAAAGGCCATACATACTGTAGAATTATGATAGTAAACCCAGCTTTTGAATAATGACAACGATTAACGATTAGATGACTTGAGTGTTGTTGTTGTTGTTGTTGTAAGTCAAACTAAACCTGTCAATTGGTGATGGTGTTATTATCAAAACGCAGAACAAGGTGTAAACACTAGAAGGATGTCGTTGGCATCTCTTATATGAAATTATTCGCAGCCCATAAATCGACCTGTATATATGGCGCGTACTGGGATTCTCAAACTTTGGACCCCAACATTGGAAAAGTTGGCCCAAAAGCGCGGTGTGTGTTTACCAAATCTCTGCACGTACCTTGACGTAACTAGTGACAAGCCTCTTTGGCAGGGACAATATGGCAGAAGTACGTCGCTAGGTGGTTATAAATGGACTTCATTTTCGCTTGGCTCAGTGGTGAGTATGTGATGCATACAGTGGAAGTGTTGTGTTTGATTATGTGTGTTAACCCCCTGTTTTCGGTGAGTTCAATAGACTTCACGAGAAGACGCGAGTCGGACGGGTCTAAGCAGGTCTAGTCTAAGGACGTTTGCGCGCTTGGCAACATTCAATTAGTCCGAACAGCCGTCACTTACGCGAGAACGCGCTCTATTTCGGAACGCCGGATAATCTGTGCCGCACAAATTATGTGTGCCTCGGTCACCTCTGGTCTGGCTGTTAGCAGTGAAACACGCTGAGGTATTCACACACCAACCAATTTTTTCACGCACGAAAGGATTACCCAAGATTCCGAAAAGCCACCATCGCGAGCTGTCCATTTCGTGAGCATGCAACTGTAGAATTTGGGTGACACTTCGCTCAGACGAATTGCATCACGGTAAAAAATCACATATTATTGGTATCCGTAATTCTTTCTGTTGTGTTGTGTACGTAAAAGCATCATGTCACGTAAACTGGATCTCATACATCGTTGTGTCAACATGGTGACCGTATCATCGCAACAGTCTTGCAGGCAATAACAGCGAGGTTAACATCGAGGTCGTGCACAGCACTAAAACACTCTAGCGGCGTGGGCTCCATTCGTCTGGCATATTGTGTCCTACTGGAATACACAGATGTTATTTTTTAGTGTAAATGAACGAATGTACTCACTTTGCGTACTCTTGGCTTGGAATAGCAGTATCGTATCCCTGGCAGAAGCGTAGGTAGTCCTTGTCTATCAGCATGAGCGAGACATTCTCGAGGCTAATCAGTTTCCCCGGAACTAAAGTAAACTTGAAGACGTGAATGATAGTGCGTCAGTCGCTTCTTTAAGGTCATGGTAACTATGAGCACATGATTGGTCCAAGCTTTTTCGCATCCCGCAACTATGACATCATTGCAAATCTTCTAGACTCACCGGCCCCCGTCGCGGGACTGTCGCCTTCGCGGAATTGTTTCACTAATACGAACTAAACTAAATGTAACGGTTACGAGCACGTCTGTGCCCCACTGTTTGGAGCGGGGTGTGCCATCCACATGCCCTCATAACCTGTTGCTTAGGCCCGGGGCTACAGGAAGCAATGCGATTATATGCATGATGTCTTGAATTGCCTCTTTTGACATGAGCCTTTCCCAGTGGCCGCGCCATGTGCCAGCTTGCATCCTGCCGGCAATGCACGTCAGCTTTCCGGGTTAGATTACCAACTACTGCTGTGCTCTAAGTTTCTTACATAGCATCCCTATAAAACTTCCAGTCATCTTCACCGTATAGCATGGCCTTGTGGAATTCGTGCATGTTCAAACTTACAAACCCAGGGCTAGATCACCCGAATGACTGCTTGCTCTCCGTGGCCGGGTAGATTGTTTGTTGTTCCTGTATTTAACGTTGCTCCCCCACTATAACAACACATGACCTGCACGCCGCATGCTCGCTGGAATCTGGGGTGCACAACCCCATGTTTCTCATAACTAGGTTGCTAAATTAAAATGGAATGTCTTGCAGTCACGGACATAAATAGCCCCATTTCCCCCACACTTACGGCTTGGCAAATCCTTTTACCTTGATCAACTCATTCAATACTTCTTACTTACTTAAAGAATGCTGTCTGAAGATATCTCCAGCATCCATAAAAGCACCCATGACGACCAACAGGTTCCCACATTCATAGGGTGTAAAGGGCCCAAGTTGGGAAGAGCAATTACCATAGTCTGTGGTGTTGGCTTCCTTCTTTTCGGCTACGACCAGGGTGTTATGGGCTCGCTTCTTACGTTAAAGCCATTTCTTGAGACTTACTCTCAAATCGACACAAACATCCACCCCAAAAATGATACCCTACAAGGTGCAGTCATTGGTATATATGATGTCGGTTGTTTGGTAGGCGCCTTGTCGACCATTTACTTCGGTGATAAACTTGGTCGTTTGAAGGTGATCTTCTTGGGATGCATTGTCATGATTATTGGAGGTGCGTTGCAGGCAGGTTCCACCAACGTTCCCTTTTTGGCTGTGGCCCGAGTGATTTCAGGTATCGGAAATGGCTTTCTTACATCAACCGTTCCTTTGTATGCTGCAGAATGTTCCAGAGCACTGAGCAGAGGAAAGGTGCTCTGTATCCAGGGTTGCTTGATCACCTTTGGTATCTGTGTGTCGTACTGGGTCGATTTTGCATTCTACTTCACGGAAAAGTTTGGTGAAGTTTCTTTCCGGTTTCCTATAGCATTCCAGTGCATTTTTCCTATCATCATTGTCTTTATAATTTTCAAGTTGCCTGAATCTCCTAGGTGGTTAATGACCCAAGGCCGCCAGGAAGAAGCCAGAATCGTTTTTGCTGCACTCTACGATGTACCACCAAACCACGAGCTTGTCACCCAGCAAATCGAAGAGATTAACGCAAGCATTAACATGGAAGCCAAAAAGCAAAACTCCTTTATGTCTGTTTTCTCGCAAGGAAAACTCAGAAACTTCCAGAGGGCAAATTTGGCCGGGTGGTCTCAAGTCATGCAACAAATTTGTGGTATTAACTTGATCACTTATTACGCCGGAACAATTTATGTGAACTACATCGGGATGGATGAGTTCCCTGCTAGAGTTCTCGCTGCGTGCAATGGTACCGAGTACTTCTTAGCGTCCCTCATCCCGATCTTCATCATCGAAAAAGTCGGTAGGCGGCCATTGTTTCTCTTTGGAGCTATCGGACAATTTTTGACAATGTTGTTTCTTTTTGTCTCAATGGAAATGGCTAACCAAGGTCATAAAGGTGGCTCGTACGGTGCAGCATTTTTGCTCTTTATGTTCAACACTTTCTTTGGAATCACTTATTTGTCGCTTACATGGTTGTACCCCCCAGAGATATCTTCTTTGGAGGTGAGAGCACCCACTACCGCCATTTCTACTGCTTGCAACTGGACCTTCAACTTCGTGGTTGTGATGATCACGCCCGTGTGCTTCAAGAGAATCAACCACCACACATACCTTATATTTGCCGCGGTGAACTTCCTCATGATTCCTGTTATCTACTTCCTCTATCCTGAAACTAAGGGTAGAACTTTGGAGGAGATGGACTTGATTTTTGCCAATACCCCCACAAACAAGCCATGGATGTCGGTCAAGATTGCAAGAGAGATGCCATATGCACACTCAGGCGACAGGCATGACTTGGAGCAATTCAAACCCAGTGCTTCTCACCAGGAGGACATCGGTTCTTTCTTGGAACATGATTTGGAGGAGAAAAACTAGCGTATGTAAATTGCAATGTGTATTATAGTTTCTTAGTATTGGCTAGGTCCGTGGTGTGCATATAATACAAGTAGACCATTGAACTAGCCGGGTGTTTCGGGCCTACAAGCTCGACAGCGCACGGAGAACCATGCCGTGGTATTCACATCAAGGTATCCCTACCATCCAGTCCGATCCACTGTGAAACATGACACTCGTGCAGTACACCAGCGTACGGGTGGTGGAGGAAAAGTTTTCTCGCTGCTGAGAGAATCTGTTGCGCGAACATTTTTCAGCTGAGAAGTCAGCTCAAAAAAAACCTCGAAAACCTTCTGGTACTATTTGCCGCTGACCAACTCTCATTAGCATATACCTGAACTATGTCTTGGCTTTTTGGAGGAAGCTCGCTGCTGCAGAAAGACTCGGTCAAGGAAAGTTTGGGGTTTGACCCAGCGCAGGTCTCTGATGTCTCTTCCATAATACAAGCCCCAGGAGTATTGGACTCATCCAAATTGCATCCCTTGGCCGGCTTGGATAAGGGTATTGAGTACTTGGACTTGGAGGACGAACAGTTGACAGACTTGGAGAACGGATCCAGTATTATTGCCGCAAGAAACTGGAGAGACAACTTGTGCTACGGTACCGGAACGATGTACTTGCTTGGCTTGGGTGTCGGAGGTGCGTACGGAATGCAAGAGGGTTTGAACAATCTACCAGCTAACGCCACGGCCAAGTTGAAATTGAACACGGTCTTAAATCACATCACACGGAGAGGTCCCTTTTTAGGCAATTCCGCCGGTGTTCTTGCTTTGATTTACAACATCTTTGACTCGACCCTTGACAATCTCAGAGGCAAGCATGACGATATCAACTCGCTTGCTGCTGGTGCCTTGACTGGCGCTTTATTCAGAAGCTCTGCTGGTGTCAAGCCAATGGCCTACTCCACCGCCATGATGACTGCTGGTGCGGGTGCCTGGTGTGGCTTGAAACGTTTCCTTTCTTGATCACATGACTTTGGAGACACTTTGGAGATACGAAGTTCTGTTTGTCTCGACTGTAAATAGTTTTTACTCGCTATTCCCGCATAAGTGGGAGTTGTGTGATGAACACGATGCAAATGATGTTTGAATATGCGAGCCAACTCTTCTACGAAACGCTTTCCTCTATATGCCTTCAGTTTCCGGCTGACTTCTTGCTGCCCTTCATTTTCTCCATCACGCCACCTTGCGCTTTTTTGTCAAAACTGGCGAGTCTGTCTCGTGAGCCTCCTCGCTTTTAAATAGGTTCTTGAACTCTGCCGCCTCGTACTGCTTATCCTTCTGCATGACTCTCACGAAGATTTTGTCTCCATCATCATCGATGCTCTCTGCAATTTTGAGATACTCTTGGTTGTTCTTTACCTTGCACAAGAGCTGATAATACTTCGACTTCCCCGGAAGCTGGTTCAACAAGATGAACTTGGAGTTAGCCGGATGGTTTTCACAAGAAATACAAGTCTCAATAAACTCCTTCAATACAACCCTCCAAGGAGATGGGTTCTCGCTGAAGACCGTGGGATTGGACTCTGCGGCCTCAGCAATCATTCCTCCGATTTTAAAGTTGTCAATGGAGTGTTGAAAGTCCTGGAATTCTTTCCTGCATCTAAATCCACCATTGATGACGAGGGACACGTCGTGTTTCTCGACCACTGAATATATCTTTGTGACAAAGTCACGAATGGGGACGTCTCTATTCCTCATTTCCCTTGTGCGGCAATGAACTGTGATATTTGAGACTCCGGTTTGGCATATCTTCTCGACCAAGTCCAAGGTGGGCTGTGGGTCTTTGGAGTCGAGCAAGCGGATTTTGGCACTAATGGGTTTTTCATGAGGCTTTCCGACCTTCTCAACAAGATTCTTGAGGATCAGCGTGAGAAGATCTGGGGTCGAAAGTAGTGCTGCTCCCATGCCAGCGTGTGTCGAGAAGGGCTTCGGGCATCCGCAATTTAGATCGATTCCATCGACATCCTGTATCACTTTGGCAGCAGCGGCCACCGCTAGCTCAGGGTCGGCAGATCCAAGCTGGAAAATGAGCTTCCCTTGTTCGACGTTTCTATTCGTGCGAAATATCACGGTGCTCTTCGGTCCCCTTCCCGAATCGACGTAGTCTATAGTCCCAGAAGACGAGTTTTCGACTCTTGTGCACTCTTTGATCTTCTTGTCTATGTATTCAGGGGACCATACTAGATCGGCGCCGTACTTGAGGGCCATGAGTCGGGTCGGTAGTTCGCCGCTCCGAACCATGGGAGCTAAGCAAAGCTTCCCGGAATAAACAATCATTTTTTTTCGCTTCGATATGTACTTAGGCGATACTTGAACAGCTCGATTTCCTAGGGCTTGTAGCATCTGGAGAAGCGAGGCGCCGTCGCAGCCTCTGCTGAAATTCTTGGCACGTGATGCTCATCGCGTGAACTGCCCGCATGTCGCAGAAAACCGTTCCTGGGTCACGCTAGCGATCACACTATCGATCACGCTAGCGAACAATCGCAGAAAAGAGGTGCGTGAATAGGAAACCTTAATATGGAATACGGCCATCAGAATAATACACTAAATGATCTACAGGATCGGCTTGCGGTGGGTATTCGACCTTTGGACTTTTGTGACCACGACATGTTTGTTCTACTCGAGCTGATGTTCGTTTAAGGGTCTTTTATGCTCGGACCAATTGTAGTTGCGCTTTTGTTCAGACCGCTTTCATAGAAGCCGAGTAATGCACAGTGTACAAAAAAAGAAAAGGCTGAGGGCATCCATATGGAGGCGGGCGGAGTGCATTCAATACAATTATGCAGGTCTCCTATTTTGATGACACCGTCTCATGTTCGCCAGGACACCTGACAATCAATTGAGTCAGATTAAGTAGTCAATTCTCGAGCATATGGTATATTGACCGTACTTCTTTTGATTGGTGTGGTTAAATGGAGAGTTTCATCGGCGGATTTCCGCCTGGCCAGTTGATTGCAGAATTTGGAGAAACCTTCGTGGTATGCAAGACGCGCGCATAGATCACTCATATTGCATCTCACGGAAGACGTGATGACCTCTCAAATTCGGCTTATTGCTACATCAAAATAAACAGGGTCCGTAATGCAATTTTGTGGTAACAACATCAAATATTTGGAACAAGTCTCGGTGTGGGAAAGCTCCCGAGGTAGGTCAAGATTTTTTTTGCGTAACAATTAGGAAGCATTTAAGAAAAAGAACATTGGAAAAAGAAATTACATTTAGCTTACATACAAAAAAACCATGCAACATCTTTGTTTTTTTTTTTTTGTTTTTTTCTTTTTTTTTTCTTTTACTTATAGTCATCAAACCCTTTTGTAATACAAGCTAGTTTTTTCCCTATCCACTATCTAAAGCAACATACTCGAAGAAGTACTCGATTTAATTTAAAAATATTCCCCGAACCGATTAGAGGCACCATGACTTTGATCTACCAGCCCATTTCGAGAACATTCGGGCAAAGAGACGGCTGTCTCACACCCAATGCACTTAATGATGACAAGCAATCGCAAGTAGCACCGGAAGCACCCAGAAGCAAGTCAGACATCTTAGTGGAGCAAAACCCAGAGATGGGCTCGAGACACAGAATTTTATCGCCCCCATTGTCGCCTTATCAGAAGTCCTCTGAGTCGCACCCTGCAGCAGACGGCTTTAGCCATGCTTGTAATACTTCGGTGTATCTCACGAGTGAAAGCCCTTACAAAGTAGAAGATTTCAAGAGCTATTCTTTAACACTTCGTCCATGGAATTCATTGGGGTCTCGTTACAAAGAGAGGCAACTTCTGTTTTTGAGGTGCTACAATTTCGACAACAAGGATGCTTCGGCACATTACCCTAGGGCTACCGAGAAAAAGGTGGAGAGAAGAAAGAGAAAAGCAACCTCCAGCTCTGAGTCGGACTCCGACACCCCTGAAAAAATGAGAACCAGAAGAGACGCTAAGGAAAGCTCATCGTCCCATGCCGAGGTTAAGGACCCGGAACTCATTGACACCGTTCAAGCCTCTCCCAAGAGAAGAAGAGTCAGAAAAGAGCCCTCGTATGTGGGATCTCCATTGGCTGCGCAACAAGCAGCTTTAATTGACGAGTCTATCCCAGATTACTCACCAGACGCTCAGACTACTTTGCCAAAGAACAATACCAGAGCACTCAAGATCGAGTGGAAGGGACAGCCCATGGATTTAAGGAACGACCCGAACCAGGATAAGTTGCACCCGGCGGAAGTTCTTCTTGCATCAACACTTAGGTTGCCATGCAACGTTTATCTCGATTCCAAGAGGAGATTTTTCTTTGAGAAAGTACATCGCATGAAAGACGGTAAGCCTTTTAGAAGAACTGATGCACAGAAGGCATGCAGAATTGACGTTAATAAGGCTAGCAGGCTCTTCGCAGCCTTCGAGAAAGTCGGGTGGCTTGATGACAAACACTTCGCCAAGTACCTTTGAACGCATTAGAGGCGTTTAGCATGAGCTCATGACTCAATTTACACTTTTATTTCATTGGTGATTCCATTTTTTTATTTCTGGGTTTGGATGGGCTGTGGCCCAACAAGGATTGGTTTTTAGGCACGCATCTTTTGATTACATAGTTTAATATATTTAATGATAAGTGTGAGTAGATAGGTGTTATAGAGGTCTTTCAATTGCCAGAAAAAGAGTGCTCAGTAGTTGAAACAAATATGGCTATTGTTTCTATGCATGTTCTTACTTCCTGGTTGCCAGCGCGCATGTATGTATAAATAGATACATCGTGGCGTACTAAACTTTAAATTTTAATCGAAGAGCAAAAATACAATCTCATGGATATAGCTTAACAGACTCCTCCACGATAACAGAAAGCTTCTAGTATAGTATTCAATACGATGAAGAAGTAGCGATTAGTGAATCCGCTCTCGGGTAATGGCGTGGAATTTTGTGCTGGTTCCCAAGCAAAAGCGAGCACTAGCAAGTAATTTGAGATGTACGGAACTAAATTTAAGGAATCGTGCTGCAATATGAAGATCCGTGGTGAAACATCCATGCGAGGTGAACTGTTTGCTCCTGATCCCACACTGTTCTTTCTATATCAATTGATGTCTTCCTGACAAAAAAGCCTCAAACTATTCTATCTAGGAGCATTTGCGCCCGCTACATCTAAATCCTCCACTTTCGCTACAACCTGTATTACCCTGAACTTTCAACATCCATCCAATAATTTACCACAGATTCTACCATTTAAATTTCAATCCCACCAAACGCAAACATCAGAAGCAAGGCTGTTCCAAATATGAATATTCAAGACCACCCCGACTCTCCTAACTTAAACTCGGCATACTACACCACCCCGTCAACCGTGGCTACCTCCACTTTTGCATCGGGTAGTCCTATGATGCCTCAGGAAGCTTATTTTACAGAGAGTCCCGCCTCAGCGTTCTCATTCAATTTTGAGGACGTAAACGACAGACGAAGAGCCTCAATGGGTACTTTTACTCCTTATGTCTACGATACTACTCTTCCGGCACAAATTGCGCCAGACGAACAAGTGAGCGAGCTTGCCTTCGAAAATGACACCAAACGGAAAGAAGACTCTGAGAACCACTTATCCTCGCTAGAGCTCTTCTCTTCACCGAATGAAGGGGCATCGTCTAGCAATGAAACAGCAGTAATAAATTTGGATCACTTCCTACAGAGCAGTCCCTTCGAGAAGGCAGAGACACGACAAGAGGTAACTTCCGATGCTTTCGAAAATGAAAATACCGAAGAGTGGCTCTTCAGCCCACCGCCTTTGCTCAGGAAAGAAAAGGCTCATTCTTTGTCACAACCGAAAAAAGTTCTTGAATTCCATAATTTGAGCACACTTCTGAATCCTCGTCTCAGGAAAACGAAGTCATTCACTTATGCAAATTCGAAGAAGCTGAGCTCGGCAGGTCCAGCTACGCCGTTGCAGAACTACGTGGGCGAATTTCATGTCAATGAGGGGATATTTCCGATCCAGGATGAAACCGCGTCCTTCCTGAAACAGCTAACCTATTCATCTGTCCACAAAAAGAATCCCAGTTTAAAGTCATCTGCATTGAGAAGATCTAAAACATCTACAAACCTCTGCATGAATGCATCCCCTCGAACTTCCCGTGAACAACGCAGCATGGAGGCGGGCCTCGTTTCCTTTCAGCTTCAGCTTAAAAGCGATTCAAAAAATTGATCTTCCCAACTAATAATAATTTTACTTTTTCGACTCTCTTTGCTGTAGTGTTTATGCGTGTCATAAAATATCACACACTAAAAAAACTGAATGAAAGTAGGCAGTTCAACGATGAATGCATTACAGGTAGATTGCTCTTGACCAATCTATTTATTGATTAAATATGGATTTAAAAATGGTAACTTTGAAGAATGCGCCGTCTTGACCAGCATGCAGATGTGTAATGTGTGAGAGCTTACAAGTCTTTCTGTCTTGGAGTGTACTCTTGCTCTAAGATAGGTTCTTTTCTAAAAACTCTGCTGAAGCTGAGCTGGCCCTCTTGGTTGTATGCCATAACTGCTAAACCCACTGGAACGACACCCATAAAGAACGCATTGAACAACGCAGACCTGGTTCTGAAGCGGAAGTAGTGGCCAAGTTTTTCCTTTGCAGTGTTGAAGCGTTGGAATTCAGGATCTGGTCTTAATGTAGCAGCCATGTTTGTGGGGTTCGTTTCGTATCAAGGCGATATCACTAGAGAAGTATTATTTTTGTTCGCTTCTAATTGGATATTTTTGAGTGCGCGCACCAAAAGAGTGGTTCTAGATAACCGTATAAAGAGAAGTGACAAGGCTTTGATGAATCACCATTCAATTGTTATGGAACTAATAATACACTTGGGAGAAGTACAGACGTAAGTTTACTCTTCGTCTGCCTGAGTTTGGGCGTAGGCTGAGTATAATACTTCAGGGTACTGTGTGGAAGAATCTCGTCTCATGACTCCGATCATCTCGAGAATTTTCAATGACTTGTCATTAATGTAAGCATCTCTCTGAGAGGATGCAAACAGAAGTTGCTTCAAGCTGCTGTCTGAGCCGCTTTCGAGAAACTTGCCGTTGAGTCTTAGAATTTGTTGAATTAGATCATTCAGCTGCCCAAACAAGTAATATATATTCTCATTGAGGGGAGTGAGCTTCTCTCTTAGTAAGTTTAAGACATCCGGTGTCAACTCTGTGTGCGAGTTCGCAGCAATGATACTTTCAACTGCTAGTTTATGGCGCTTTAGAAGATCGAGGATTTTGCTGGCTCGGGCTAGCTGAATCTTGAGCACTTTCCTGAGTTGCAACTCGAGATCAATACCCTCTACCAACTTCTTGATTTTATCATTCAAATCCGGGTTTTCTGCTGGCAGTCTTGCTAAATCCAAATTCTCGTGATGTTTAAGACGGATCCATCCTTCTTCAACAAGGTCTTTGGGTAGCGTTAGAATATTTCTGAGTGTATATAGTTCAAATTTGTCAAAGTTCTTGTCCACATGAGACACCAAGAGAGTTTCAAGTTCTGCTGTACCGTGCCTGATTTCATCGAGAGGGAACACTTTGTTCTCTTTTTCTGCTGTAGTATCTCCCTTCTCCAAGGCCTCGATGTTGATATCTGCTCTACCACGGAGTTTGTCGAGCTGGAGATTTCTTCTCTTCTTGAGAAAAGCCTCTAACGCATCTGTACAATTGTACATAATTTGGTTGACTGCATTGATGACTTCGTCCACGAGGGTCAACGGAGCAAAGCCGAGGTGTTCCGTTAGTAGTGCAGTCACTCGGAAATCATTCGAATTCATTGCAGCCTTGGTGCACGCTTGGGCTAGTGAGACGGCGTGCGTTTGTTTACTCCAGATCCAAAAGGTGTCACGTGACACGAGAAGAACCCACTTGTCTTTATGGAGCCTGCGATTGTCGCCAGACAAGATACAGGCAATTGGTAGCAGAGATGATGACTTTTATCAACAAACAATTGCCTAATTAACTTGGTGCATGTACCAATCGCGTCCGCAAGGGCTAAGCACTGATCGGGAAACTCGCACCTCAAACCCACACCAGAAGTGTAGACACCCTAGTCACTCCACCACTGAATTTGCCACAATTAGCTGCGGGACATACATTTGAGTTTAGTTAAGATCTATACCACTGATTCTTTCGGAAAAGCCTCAATTGGCCGGCATACTCATACATTTCAGACACCTCATCATTTCAAGTGTCAGGCACACTTGCTCGTTGCGCCAGCCAAAATTTTGAGCCGTTTGGATTGGCACGTACAACATGCTGCCTGAAGGCGCTAATGAAAATGGCGTTTCAAAGCCGGATCTGAAATTTAGGCCGGTATCTCTAGATTCGATGGATGCTAAAATCATCCAGTACAAGTATGGCTTGACCAAACTCAAATATTTTGCCCTTGCCCTCGACAAACTCTTAGAGAAGCATAGGTCAACCCCTGATAGTAACAATATTGTTCTCGTTCAGTACATTATTGCGTTAGTTTTCAACTTGTTTGCTATCAGCGAAAACACGTTTGGTGTAAAACTCGGTGGATTGGAAAATTTTAAGACATTAAGGGGCTCAAAAGCCGCAATTTCACAAGTTGTGACACATGTACCATACGATATCAAAGACCACGCAGTAAACCCTTTGGAAGAGCTTCCGTCCAGAGCTAGCTCTATAGCGTGTTTGAAGTCTTTGAAGATGATGTGCGTACTCTGCAAGGAAGGATATCAGAAGAGATTGGATAATGCGTCGAGGGAGTTGAACAATGCAGATTTCATATCTGATTTAGACTACCTATTTGAAAGTGAGTTTTTTGATGTGAAGGGAGATTTTGACTTGACGTTGACAGCTAAACTTTTTCCAGATGCGTCCCTCGAGTACGAAGTTGACAGCCTGCTTCTTTCTTTAGAGCACTATCCAGAAGCTGCTCTCATAGATATGGATTTGAAGAGTCTTATCGCAATCATATCTGAGATACAGCGGATGCTTGATCTCCACAAACCCAATATCACCAAGTACAGGAGTTTCAAGCAGCTCTCCTCGTCCGAATGCGAGAAGCTGTTCAGTGCAACACCCTTCGGGTCTTATTCACTACATCGGGTTTTCTTCTGGTCATTAAGAATCAACGAGATCTACTTCATATTGCGGAGATTTGGCCGCCAGATATATGTCTCGAACTACAATCATTTGCACGATCAAAATTTCCTTCTGACTTTGAGAAACCCCGCTTACTTCAAAAAGTTATTGAGCGATATGGATGAACTTTTTCTTGCCACGAAAAAAAACGGTGTTCTCATAGCAACAATTACTAGATTCATCCGTATGAACTCTCTTCACTTAGTCACATCAAAGAATGTGCTCAGCTTCATTGGCTATATTAGCCAAAGTGTGACTCTCATAGAATCGGAATTGAAGATTTTGAAGGAGCTAGCTAATCTGTGGATCACGGGCGAGTTGTCCTTCAGAGAATCTCACAGTCTTCCTTTTGAGTTTCTTTCCAAGTTGAATGACGTCTTGGAAAAAGAAAGAGTTGCTGAAATCAAAGCTAGCAGGGCAAAGTCCGCGGCTGTGACTACTGAAAAGACAAAGGGTAGCATCATACTGAGGGCATCTTCGCTTTCATCTGAACAGATCAAAAACCATAGGATGAGTAGAGTCATTGATGCACCAAATGGACAGGAGCCAGCAAAAGAGCCTTCGCGATCAGTCCCTGAAAGTCAGAGATTAACAAATGCCAGCGCCGACAGTCCAAAGCCATCCATGTATCTACGCAAAAACTCCTCTTCGAATTCATTACAATTGGGCTCTAATACACAGGTGAATACTGAGAGGGCAAACGCTTTGACCACAACCAACGGGGGCCGCAAAAGGTCGGACTCCCAGCCCCTATCATTCAATGCAGCAGCAACTGCGCTCAAAAGCTCAAGTCCAGTGTCGAAACAAAGCAGCCCTTTGACCTCTCCAAGTGGAAGCATACGTCGGGCGTCTTCAGTTTCCAAAAAGTCTCCATCTTCGGGTTTAACGTCGCCCCTTAGCAAAAGGACAACAATGCTCAGTATCCAACCAGAACCAGGGATTGAAGAGAAACTTGCAGCCCCAAAGTTGACTGCGAACCAAAAATTCCAACAGCATTTGCTTGAGGCATCGAAATCGGGGATCTTAGTTGGGAAAGAGAAGAAAACCTTGCATGATGTCGTTTTCGACCCCAATAATCCGCTGAGGATTAATTTGAGAAAGCAAGCAACAATGCAGTCCATGACAAGTACTTCTCCGACAGATGAGCCAATAATCAACGTTGACACATCATCTGAAGAGCCATTCACAGAGCTGGCGCAGGTTCAAAAGCCGACTAGATCCCAAGTCACCAAAAGAAACACGCAAAGAAACAGCGTGATGTACCAAGCCGATTCAAATGGTAATCAAAGCGTCAGCACGCCGGAACACATCAGCCCAGATGTCTCAGAGGTGTCTTCCAAGTCTTCTCAAAGCCATGAAGCTACAGTAAAGAAGGTTCGGTTCACGGGAGTGCCAGAGTACACGCCAGCAGAAGATGAGCCTTCCAGTCAACTGAGCCGCATTTTGAAGAAGTTTGCAACCTTCAAGTCGCCATTAATCAAATCCTTGAGAAGCGAGGAAGGTAAGGTCTTGAAGCATGAAGTTGAACCAGGGAACCAATTTACGGGACAGACCTTCACTGGATTTGCTAACGCGGCAACCCAGTCTCCGCTGAGATTGACCAGATTCAAAAATAGATTCTAGTACATTTAATGCCACATCATATTAGTCTCGAACAGGATTGTACGCGCTGTGTGCAGTACAATGAAGTTTTTCTTGCATCTCTTCAAGTGCGTTGCGCAGATCATCTCATCCCCAGATATTACGTCCCATGCCGGCTGAAACCATGGACGGAGGCAATAGTGCCGCTTCGCGAAGAAAAATGACAGCATCCAATAGTCCTAACCCGCTAAATGACGAAGGACTCTCTGAGTGCTTCAGAGTCGTGCGGACTAACATGTATGTCTCGCTTGCACCATGTCACATCAAAAACCCTATCAATGGTATCAAGTCGCAGCACTTGGACCCATTGATCATGAAGTATTTCAACAAAGCTCATGGAGTTGTTTTGTCGTACTTCAACCTCACCATCCAGGATGACGAGTCAAGCAAAGGCCTTGACGGAAACTTCGTGGCCAAAGTCGCCGATGCATCACCCTTTTCCTTTATGTGGATCACCGTGGACTTCCTTCTATGGTATCCGCAGATTGGCGACATTTTGGAAGGGACAGTCTACATGCAAACCGCCAGTCACATAGGTTTGTTGCTTCACGATACCTTCAA
Organism: Metschnikowia sp. 03-147.1; assembly: GCA_002370795.1. Lineage (NCBI taxonomy): Eukaryota > Fungi > Ascomycota > Pichiomycetes > Serinales > Metschnikowiaceae > Metschnikowia > Metschnikowia sp. 03-147.1. The sequence goes on from NKZR01001563.1 coordinate 119,762, forward strand.
TGCATCTATAAAGTACAAGCATATTCCCCAAGATTGGCAATTTGTGCCGAGCCAGGCGGATGAGCTTGCTGAAGGCGAGGGGTCCGATTCTAAGAGCGGAAAATTCAGGTCTTTCGGCTCCTGGTTTGACGGGAGCAACAACAAAATTGAGGGAAAACTCAGATTCACAGTTAGAGCTCTTCACACCAACGGCAAGATGCTCTCTATGGACGGTACATTGGTCTCTCCGGAGAGTGAGATCGATGCGCAGCCAGTATCGAATGACAGCATCGCTGATGGCGAGACACCTGCCCCAACATCGAAGCACATCACATTCGACGACGAGCCAACGCCCGAGAGTGTCACACAGTCAACTACCGAAAGTTTGCCAAAATACGACATCGCAGAAAACCCCAACTCGTCCAGTTCAGAGGAGGACTCAGACTCCGACTAGTCGCCGTTTAAGATTCGGGCCAATCTGACATTGACAATGTGACATCAAAGCAGTGTTCAATGATTTCTATATACATATATCACCTTAGTGGTTTTTCATCATTTATCATCCGCCAGATAACGTCTCTTTCATTGTTTGTAGGGAAATGCCGAGGACTCTTCTTGCCGTACAAGACTCGGTGCCACCATCCTTTACGGAACCAGCCCCCGACCTTGTAATTGCGGATGCGGCTTTTATGGAGACTTGAGTTGGACATCATGGTGAGCCTCTGCACTTTATGCAATTTCTTAAAATTCCAAAACGTAATTAAGAGGCCTTGGATCACGGACAAAACAACGACTGCACCAAAGCCGTAAGTGGACTCTTCAATGTAGTTTTTGAGATTCATGCCATAGAATGCGGGGATGAGCGTGGCCACTGTGAAGCCAAGAGTGTAGATGGTCACTTTCAACTCAAACAACATGAGGGAGTTTCTATTGGTGTCGAGAATGATGTTGACGATATCTTCGGTGGCCTTGATGTCACTAATGAGCGAGCCTGCCTGCTGCACCACCTCGTCGCAATGCGTGTAATAACTCTCTAGAATCATCTCGATATCGGAGTAGTCCGTGGCGTCCTTCGAGGGGTTGTAGCGTTTGGATGTGGTCAAGTACATGCCATTGAGATCCTCGTCATTATCAAGCAAATCTTCCAAGACATCTCTGATCAATGTGGAACGCTGGTAGAAGCTGGTGAGGCTCTTCAGCTTGATCAATATTTGCTGCAAGTTTTCTCGGCTTATGTTGTCCTCCAACTCCGCTAGAATCTCGCCGCAGCTGTCCAAATGTGTTTGCAACTCTGCCTCGAGATAACTCAAGACGCTGATGAGAACACACTCCAAGGCTTTGAATTCGTAGGGTAGTGTGCTGGCTGTTTTGAGCTTGAGCTCCAAATCGTACATAAATAGACCCAACTTTGTAGCCACTGAAGAGTTCGCCGTGTCAAAGATCTTTATGTTGTCGCTTTTGATGATGGCTTTTATGTGGAGCAAGTTGACCACGATGGCATTCGCTGAGCGGACCATGATTGTGGGAGCCACATCGATGGAGGAAGAATCAACCTTCCGCAAGTCTCTGGGGAAAAGATTATTGTCGTTAAGGAACTGCGCCTTGGGGTACTTCTTCGAAACAGAAACAACGTTGCCCTGCTTGTCGAATGTAGTACATGAAACATACAGATCATTTGGCGCCACGGGCTTCACTCGCCCCAAAATGGTGCGTTCATGGTCGTTGAGATGAGGGTTGCCTTTGTAGTCCAGACGAGGATGTTTGGGTCGGATTGCTCGGAGCTTTGCGTGGTGATGTGTAAAAAATCTTAATCCAGGACGACAGAGCGACGGCTTGGGGTGCCAGATGCTTCGTAGGCTGGGAAACATGTTGTACTGACGGAGTTAGCAAATAGAGGGATGCCTGTCATGGATGTGCGCGGAATTCTAGTGAGCATGTCAAAGTGGCTATGGCCGATGGGGAGAGCGCTGACGACAGACTACAACTTATATTTTTCATAACCGGAGGGTTAACGCTTATAATGTTTTAGAAATGAATGTATGTAATGATCTTCATCAATACACCTAGTCGAAGAACTTTCTAGTGGCGGAGGGGCCGAACAACTCCAATCTGACGCCAGGCAAAGCTTCCTCCGACAAAATGTTCAATCTCTCCTCCAAGGTGTTGTTCACCTCAATCTTGCCGGTCTTGTTGACCACGACAACGCCTCCAGCCTGCTTGGCGTCCAAGAAGTTCTGCTCGTCAACGGAGATCGAAACCGAGAACTTAGCCTTCTCGAGAAACTTCTTAGCTGCCTCTTCGGAGGCCTCTTTGGCGAGAGAAACATCCGCCTCTCTCACTCTGAGCGTGACCTGGTCCTCAAAAATGGCATATAACCCCTCCTCGATCAAACCCTCCAAAACAGGCTTGTAGTCGGCCTTCTTAGAGGTCAATTTCACCAAGCTCTTTTCTGCTTCTTCAAATATTTCCGCCAACACCTGTTCCTTTTCACTCAACACCTTCAATCTGGTCTTGTTTCCGATCGTGGACTTGGTGATTTGTTGAGCCAAAGAAGCCTTCTTGAACTTTTGTTCGTATGCACTGTCAATGGCAGCGGTTTCCGATCTGACGATGGATGCCTTCTCAATTTCGTACTCCTCGTCTGCCTTCAATCTGATCTCTTTGGCCTTCTCCTGAGCCTCCTTGTCGATGAAGGCCTTCATCTTGCGGAGCTCGGAATTTACCTTTGCCGGTTAATACATGCCACGGAATGTTGCGTGAGGCGGTATTCGGAGAAATTGAGTCGAGCCCTGTGCTCTCTCCTCAACGCTGTGGTGAAGTTACATACTTGATCATCGGTCAACGACATTATGTGCTGTTTGTTTAGCAGAGGGGACTGGCCTTATCAATGTCGACTTGAGGGTGAGTATGAGAACACGGCGTCGTGCGAAACCCAACAACACCTGTATTCTCAGCATCAGCGATTACGAGTTTGGCGCATACTGTACTAACTTTTATTCATTACAACTTCTCGAGGAAATTCTTGGCCACTTCTACTCCCACAAACGTAGCAGCGTTGGCAGGGAAGGATCTGGCAAGAGCAGGCCCAACTCCCGGGAAGAAGCCCTTGATGCCGCCCTTGGCGTAAATATTTTTCGTAGCCGTGGAGATCGAGATACTAACGTTGGACGATTGCTGTGTTGACTTGATGGTGTCAATTGGGTAAACACCAAGCCACATGGAGACACCCGCGCATCCACCAGCAATGGAAACTGCCAACAAACTCAAGTCCTGGCCTGGACTGGACAAGGCTCCCTTGACATACTCGTAGGTTGCAAAGTAGAGCGCTGACCCTGGCCCATCTCTGGCCAAAGTGGCAGCAGAGCCCTTGAAAATCGACCGGAGGCCTCCCGTACGATACATCTCCCCAATAACAGAAGCCATGGATTTTTTGGCCCCGCTCTGCACCTGCATCATGACCTTGACTCTCTCAAATGGCGCAGCTACCGCAGTGGTGGGAATACTGGAGAGGAAACCAGCAGCGGATATGTTTCCGATCGAAAACTCCTCTACCTTCTTCCCAGTGAATGACGAGACTGCCTTCTTGCCCATGTCGTATCCCCAGAAGGAAACGGCGAACATGGGCGTAACACCAATGAGCGGCGGCAACACGCCTCTGTAGAATCCACGCGGACCGTCCTTGGCAATTGTACCCTTGATACACTCCAAAGTAGAGTTGTAAACACCGGTTTGTAAACGAACCTTGACCAAGTCGAAGGGGTGTCCAGTCAAAACAGCACACACACCGCCGAAACCACCTGAGGCAAAAGACTTGATGTTGTCGACCAAAACACTGTCAGTTTCGTCCATTATTAGCGTGGGTTGAGTGGGGGTTCTTAGAAGAAAATAAATATAGCAAACAAAGTGACTTTCGATTTGCAATTGAGCTTCGGCGCAGACTTCGAGGGGTGCACAAGCTTTTATATCGAACTGAAGAATTTCGTGTGATAATTTCCCCACGGTATCGGTGAGTACTGCATCTTGATCCCTCGGTCCTCGGCACTTGACTCAGTCGCGGAAGATACCCCCCGACGGAGTTCTGGCTTGGAATTTACCCTAAGCCTAGCATGGCCTTTTCTGGCGCCGAGAATACGACTGGAATCGTTGCTATAAAAGTGAGTACTTCATTATTCCATCCTAGTTCTCGTGGAACTCCAATCTCTTGTAGCTCTGGCCGTGCGAAGTGGGGGCATGTCAGTGAAATCAAAGTGCGTCATGACCTGCGCGCTTGCACTATTTCACTCATACGAACTTGCTTAAGTCTTTCAAGTCAGCCTCGGATCGCAAGTCCCTAAGAAAAACCCCTAGACTGGGCTCGAACCTCTGCAAGTAAATACCCTGATGGACTTTCCTCATTAATATTTTCATGCTGGCATACGTATCTTCCAAACCATCCTCGAACTGACTGGTGCTATCCTGGGACAGAACGCTGTAGAGGTTCACATAATTGTTTAACAAGACCCCAAACTCTTCTGTTGTTTTGACGAAAGAAAAAGATATTTCTAGAAATGCGAAAATCTGATCCACAAAGGATTTATTGGAATGCTTCCCTCTGACGTCCTCCCGAAATAACTTGCAATCGGTGATACTTTGAAGGTACTCACTGTGCATGGCAGTCAACTCGTCGATGGTGAATTCCCGCATGCTGTGTTCAATAAAAGACCCGGATTCATTGAATCTATTGTTCTGCTTGTATTCGGCGGCATATTGCGCGTTCAACACAGGAAGCTTGGTAGTCTCACATTGCAGCAGAACACACGAATCGTAAGATGCCACTGATTTGAAAACCTTTTTGACAATTTTCGCGTTGAAGCTTTTTTCTATCAAAGAAAAAGACACGAAGCGAAGGAGAGCTTGTAGCAACAATAGCATCCGGTTTCGGATGATGCTAATCATTCTCACAGACTTATTAAACCACAGCAAGCGTTTTAAATCAAAATTCATAGAGCTTCCCTGGCGACACCGTTGTTTTAGGATCCGCAAGTCATTCTTGTGCAACAGCTGGAACTCCATGTAGTTGTTCAGCATAATGAACTGAAAATGCCTCAAGCCCCACAAAAAGTTGAAGAGTCGTAAATATTGAGTGGCATCATTTTTGTAGTTCAAGAGAGCTTCTAATGGTGCCTCGGGTATCTTGTAGTCAAGGGTAAAGACGTCCCAGCCAACGGTACCATGGCTAAGGTCCAAGATTCGGGCATCGATCCTGTCTCGGAAGTAACCAGAAATGTCTAGTAGAGAAGATCGATTAATGGATTCTTCAAGAATGTCTGATAACTTCCCAGAAGTTAAGCTCATAGCGGGTTGCGAAAAGAGCAGGGATCCTTTCTTGTTGATATTTTCAATGAGGTCACTCGCTTCCATCAACATGATCTTCTTTAGGTAGAGCAAATGCTGAAAAATATGATACTTTTTTTGTAGCAAGTGGGCCAAGTATTCGAGTACCTCATTGAATTGAGCATCAATTAGCTCTTGAATAGAGGCGGGCGACATGGAAATCAAGCCTTTGTGTGCTTCGAAGACTAAAGTAAAATATTTCAGGGCAAAAGTGTTCACCCAGTCTAATTCCTCACAATAGTTCTCCAAAAATATTAACGTTTTTCCGATCTGTAGTATCTTAGTGAAAATAGTTTTCTCGTAGTGCATAAATGTGGGGATCTTCGAAGCATCAAATGCAATAATATCATTCACATGGTTTTCGCCTGTATTGAAAGAGACAAAAAACTCCTTGTTTTCGTCAATCAAACGACCCTTGATTATCCAATGCTCGATATACTCGAAGTACGGCACAACAACCTGTTTGTAAATCTCACGTGAGATATGAGAAACACTGGGATCGCCCGATTGGGATACTTTGAACACCTCTTCAAGAAACTGAAAGCCATCCAAATTAATTTTGCTTTCATTGAGGTGTGAGAGCAAGCGTAGGTTGCGGATCTGGTCAGTCAATTGTTCGAGGAGCGCAAACAAAGACTTTGGATTTTCAGTAAACGTTGTCTGTATGAAGCTTGCATATTCCTTCAAATAGGACTCGAGGAACCGAGTGAAGGCGGTCTTAAGAGGGGATTTCTCGTTGCCCTTAACTTGTTCGAGGTGCTTCAGCAAGGTGCTGAACAATAATGCCGGTTCTAAGATATCAGCCAAGAGACTCGAGAAGCACTTGTCTATCCCGAGAGGAATTTCTATACTCAAGAAGTCAGACAGAAACGTGAGAAAACGCGTGTCTTGTCCTATCAAGGTATACTGAAGGGAGTTTAGTATTAAAGACTCGTCGATGTCCCCATGGGTTGAGACTGGCTGAATCGGTAAATTTGTATTTGCATTAGAAAGACGGGGAGTCGCCGTTTGTAGAGTTTGCCGTGTCAAAAATGAGGAGGGTAGTTCTGTATTCACCTGGGGGGTGGGGCGCTGCGGACTTGAGAAGGTGTCCGAATCAGGGAGTAGATGTGACAAGAACGCCAAGTACTTGGCAATGTCTTGGTCCAGTTTCTTCTCGCCGAGAATCTGTATGATGATCTTGAAATGACTCCAGTCTCTAGAGCGGCCATGACTCACAAAAAGGCGTTCGTAATCTTGTAGTAGGTGCGCCGTTGAATTTGTAAATCCAGATGTTGGGGGCACAGTGAGCAGACGGAGCAAGTCATTGACGAGGTTCTCTGCGTGGTCCCAATTGAGGTCTTCTGGAGCAAGCGCGCTGACTAGGCGGCTCAAATGCAATTTGATGAAATGTGCTTTGTCCATGTTCAGGAAGACCCTAGTCCTGTAGTTTAGGTGGTGCGCAATATCTTTGTTGATGATTTAGTTTTCGCGCTGGGGCTGGGTGCAGGCATCTTCGGGAAAATCTTCGTCGCATGGCCGTCCCGCGGTAAAAGACGCTGTCCTGTTGCTAGTGGGTGCCCAGGGTACGATGTGTGCAGGGCGTCGTGCTGGAATTGGTGAATAGTCCGCTTTAGACGCACCTGGCTCTGCGAATCACCTCCTTCGAGGCATTTTCCTGCAGTTCTTTGCATACGAAAAATCTTGAGGGTGTCTGGATTCTAAGCCTTAGCAGCTTGTTGCCTGATCTTTTATTCAAGATCCGCTTTCTTTGCGACGTAATCTAGCGGTGGCCAATCAGCACACGGCCAGAAGCAATCGCACAAGATAAGGCCGGGCTTGCATGTAGTGCGGTTCGGTTGCCTTTTTTGATCCGCTATGTAAGGCTACGCTCCATCTTTTCGATAAGGCATCTCATACCCAAATCCGAATATAAGGTCCGCATTTCCGCGAGAATTTTGGGTAGCCAACGAACCCTGCCAGTTTCCAACATGGCTGCTCTTCTTGACCAAGGTTATGGCTATGGATTTGCCGTGGGTATTGGTGCAGCCTTCGCCCTATTGATGGCAGTCATAACCAGGATTCTCTCCAAATGCTTGGACCAAAAGCAAAACTCGGAGCGCTTCTCCACCGCTTCCAGAAATGTGGGCTCAGGCTTGATCGCCTCCAGCACGGTCTCCGCCTGGACATGGCCCGCCACCCTCTTGACCTCGAGTGCTTGGTCCTACGCTTATGGTATCGGTGGCGGGTACATGTACGGCGTGGGGGGTATAGTGCAAATTGCGCTTTTTCTCTTCCTCGCCTTGCAATTGAAACGAAAAGCCCCATCTGCACACACGGTGTCGGAATGCTTTTACTTGCGTTACGGCAAGACAGGCCACTGGGTGTTCCTCATCTACTGCATGGCCACCAACGTGTTGATTTCGTCCTTGTTGCTTCTAGGCGGCTCCCAAGGGTTCTCTGCCACCACTGGCATCCACACAGTCGCTGCCTCTTTCCTTTTGCCGTTGGGTGTCATTGTCTACACAGCCTTGGGTGGTTTGAAGGCGACCTTTGTGTCGGACTGGATTCACACGGTTATCATCTACCTCGTGCTAATCATCGCGTGCTACAGAACATACTGCACGTCGCCGCTCATAGGCTCCCCGGGAAAGATGTACGACCTTTTGAAAGAGGCACAGGAGCTCTTTCCTAATCAATCAGGACAGTCGTACCTCTCGTTCAATGACCCTAACTTGTTCTTCCTCACATGGTCGGTGACGATCGGAGGCCTCAGTTCTGTCTTGGGTGACCCCGGCTACTCCCAAAGAGCCATCGCCTCCGACCCCAACAGTGTGTTTACGGGCTACTTGATGGGCGGTTTGTGCTGGGTGATCATCCCGGTCTCTCTTGGTATGACCGCCGGGTTGGCTTGCCGTGCTTTGCTTAACAACCCGGTCTCTGTGACCTACCCTAATGTCTTGTCCGACTTTGAGGTTGGCTCTGGGATGCCTGTGATCTACGGCTTGGCGGCTCTCTTCGGAAAGGGCGGTGCTGCGGCAGGCTTGCTCATCCTTTTTATGTCCGTCACCTCTGCCACCTCCGCAGAGCTCATTGCCTTCTCCTCTGTGACCACCTACGACATCTACCGGACATACATCAAGCCAGACGCCACCGGTGCCCAACTTGTGAGATGCTCACATATCTCTGTCATTGCCTTCGGGCTCTTCATGGCAGCTTTGGCCGTGGTGTTCAACTACGTGGGCGTCACCGTGGGCTGGTTGCTTAGTTTCACTGGTATCATCTTGACACCTGAGGTGAGTGCCGTGACTTTGACCTTGTTTTGGAGCAAGATGACCAAAAAGGCATTGGTGATTGGCGCCCCGTTGGGTACAGTCACTGGTTTGGCATGCTGGATTGGCTCGACATACCATTACGGCGCAGGTGTAATTGATCGCGACACCCTTTCAATTCCCCAGGCCACCTTCCTTGGTAACATTACTGCGCTAGGATCCTCGCCCATCTACATTGTCATCATTTCTTACTTGATGCCAGATGCTGTGCCGTTCGACATGCGCAGGCTAAACGACGAGATCACTCTTGGAGATGACGTTGACCGGGAGGAGTTCCTCGCCGTTCAGGTCAGCGAAAAGACCAACCGAAAGCTAAAGACTCAGACGTGGCTAGCTATCTTGTGTAACATCTTTTTGCTCCTCGGATGTTACGTGGTTGTGCCAACTGCATTGTTGGGCTCCAAATACGAGTTCAGCAAGAGGGGTTTCACTGCGTTCATGGTTGTCATCATGATTTGGCTAGTTGCAGCAGCCCTCTTTATCATCATTGCACCCTTGTGGCAAGGAAGGGACTCATTAATGACCATCGCCCTCATTCTTATGGGCAAGCGTGGCACGGTGGAGATTGAGGCCGCGGACATGTCCGACGAGACGAAGAGCTCGAAAATCACTGAAGGGCTGGCCGAAAAAACTTGAATATAGACTCTAGATTACGAATTTATGGATGAACACCCAGGCAACGTAGCTCTCTATATGTGTCGCCTAAATAGGGACGCCCGAACTGACATCGACAGGGCTAATGACGGGGTCCACCACGTTTGGATTCAAGTCTGCGTTTGTCAAGGACAATTGCGAGTCGGTCCAAATGTGCTCCACTGGCACAGCATTGGCGTCTCCAACGCCACACAAGCCGCCTCTGTTGCACCAGTCGCTGGTTCTGGGCAAGTTTAGGTCAGTGAACACACTGTCGACTGCCGCGATCAACTCGTTTGCGATTTCGGGCCCGTGGCCTGGGGTCGGGGTGATTCTCAACCTCTCTTCCCCAATCGGAACAGTGGGGAAGTTGATGGCTTGTACATATATGTTGTGCTTGGCCAACAACAAATCCGAGGCCCTCTTGGCGTCCTTGGCATTTCCAACCAATACTGGCACAATGTGTGACGGGTTTGCGATCACTGGAATGGAGAGCTCGTTGAGCTTGTCCTTCACATACCTGGTGTTCTTCTGCTGGGCGATTCTGTCCAAAATGTTGGATCTCTGGTACCGGATGGACGTGGAGGCTCCGGCCATGACAGAGGGAGGCAAAGACGTGGTGAAGATGAAACCGGGGGCATAGGATCTAAACCAGTCAATCATCGAGCGCTTTCCTGTGACATAGCCTCCCACTACACCGTACGCCTTTCCCAAGGTGCCGGTGACCATATCGATCCTGTTCATCACTGAATCCTGTCCGATGTTGTTCAATCCCGCAGCCAAGTGGTCCTCGAAGTTCAAGTGCTCAGAGACACCCGCCCCGTGTGGACCGTACATACCGACTGCATGCACCTCATCTAAGAAGGTCAACGCACCGTACTTGTCAGCCAAATCACACATTGCCTCGATTGGGGCGATTGACCCGCACATGGAGTACACCGACTCGAAGGCTATCAACTTGGGCGTGGACTTGGGGTACTTCGCCAACCGCGCCTCGAGATCCACCAAGTCGTTGTGCTTGAACACCTCCTTCTTGGCCCGCGAATTACGGATACCTTGGATCATGGACGCATGGTTCGACTCGTCCGAAAAGATCACCAAGTCCTTGATCTTTTGGCCCAACACAGAGAGCACAGCGTCGTTGGCCACGTAGCACGAGCTGAACACCAACGCGGCCTCATGCTTGTGCAAAGCAGCGAGCTCCGACTCCAACGTGATGGCGTGTCTGTTATGGCCTGCAATGTTTCTGGTTCCTCCCGCACCGGCCCCGTAATTGTCCAAGGTAGACTTCATGGACTCGATGACCTTCTCGTTGGTGCCCATGCCCAAATAGTCATTGGCGCACCACACGGTGACCTTGTCCGACTCTTGGGTCAAGTGAGCCTTGGGAAAGTTCTTGCGCATTCTATTGATATTGTTGAAGAAGCGATAAGACTTATCGTCTCTTTTCTTTCTAAGCTCTGCCTCCACGAACCCACTATAGTCGAAGGTATCGTTGGTCGAGGATCTGTCCACAAGGCCCATGTCATCAACGGCCAAGTCCCTCTCCTTAAGCGAGTAAAAGCTGCTCGAGGATCCAGGGCCAGAGGAAGCTGCCGGGGAAGCTGCTTGATTTGGCTTGCTGGACGAGGTGTACATTCTAGCACCCATAGCTCCTCCCGCATAGGGACAAGCCTTCATCAAGGTAGGCAACTTGTTCACCTGGCGGAGCACCCTTGAGGATGCAGAGCTTACGAAGGGGCACACTTTAGTGGGGAGAGATTCCATTTTGGTCTATTGTCCGGTTCTAGTTTAGCTAGGCTGGGCTATATTTATAGCGGGAGTTAGTAGCTTGGAATGTGAGGGATGCACGATGGTGAAAATTCCGCGTCGGGCCGACCTGATGACTAACACACGATCTAAAACCGACGATATACGATCATGCGCGTCAAGAGGTACGAAAAACAAGCCTATCACGGGGCTGCATGGTTTCGAGCCTCGGGGCCGAAAAGTTACCTGTAGATGTATGCGACCGGCCTAGTCTGTGACTGTGCTGAACAAGGGATTGCGCTGAACAAGAAAAAGAGTCTTGATGTACTGTTGCAAAAAAACGACCTCGGTGAGGGTCGAACTCACGATCTTGAGATTAACAGTCCCACGCCTTAACCAACTTGGCCACGAAGTCTTTGTTGCAGTTGTTAGACTTCGAGCAAGTTCGCAAAACTCTTGTTCTAAAAGGTCTTTATATCAAACGTTTATTCAAATACAGTGTATGACTTAGAGGAATCCCTAAGGATCTCATCTAGTCGGGCGAACTTGCCAGTCTTATATAATGTGGGGCCACATTCGGGTAACCCTTGAGGGATTTAGCCGTGTGGTCCCAATTGGGAACTCGTCGTAACGAGGTTCATCTGAGATGCATCGTCATGCATCTCCATGCGTTTCGTAGTTCAAGTAGCCTTGAACTTCGAGTGACACTTCAGCTCGTATTCACGAGGTGTCCATTCGAGGTCTAGCTATCGCTATGCCTCGTTAGTTGNCAGTTTTCGTAAATTGGGGACTTCCTGTCAGCAGATAGAATGTATCTGGGAATCAGGTTGGGTTACTTTGCATAGTGTTTGCAAACTCATGTATGCACGCTGTAAGGAACAAGGATGTTGAGCGGGAGGGCTGTCTTATTAATTCCGGCATTAAGGTAATTGCCTAAAGTTTTGCTTTGGCCCCGGGAGTGACCTGCGAGAGCACCAACTCCGGAATAATGTGCCAAATCCGATAATAATGCAACACGTGCGGAAAGCACTCTAATCCAGAACACCGTCATCAGTATACTAAGTACGTTTACAGTATTTGGCTCGGTAACACCAAAATCAAAGTATCTCTACCTTGTTTAGCATCGATGCGAAACACTAAGCAGGCTCCAGAATAGAGCATCCATACTGGGAACTCCATACTGCGTTGTATACATCGCAAGTAAAACAACCACGGGTAGCCGTCTCTTGCACGATGTGGATTCAATTCAAAAGAAACTCACTTTGGGTTGGCCTAACGCACAGGAACACGACCCGCTAAAAGTGGCACTGGTACGGCTTATCATGTGTGGTTGCGGGTTAGTGGTTTTGCTACAAAAGGCACTGTGCCTGGCTGTAACGTATGTGTATATTAATCAGTTTGAGAAATAGTTTACTCTTCGTCCTCCTCCTCCTCGTCCTCGTCTTCGTCGATGGAGTAGAATTGCAATCTGTACTCGTTCTTCTTGACAGAGACAAATCTGATCCAGTCTCTGAGCTGGTTCTTCTTCAAGTACTTCTTTGTCAAGTATTTCAAGTACTTACCAGAGAACTTGACAGTGGACACAATAACAACGTTGTTATGCTCCTCCGTGATGGAAATGTTGTCACCTAAGTTACCGACGATATTGTCGACCTTGATGTGCTCAGTCAAGTACTTGACGTAAGCCTCTTGGTCGAAGACACCGTTCTCAACAGGAGCGGAAGTGTCAACGACAAACTTCTTAGCAGCTTGGGTTTTAGTGGTCTAGAGTCCTGTTAGCCTACCGCACGATTATTGCAGAACACACCGGTACGTGTGCCGAATAAAGACAGCATAGCTACCCCGGACGGGCTTCAAGAAGCTAAGTAGATAATATTTAAATCTTCCAGACTTTGACATCTGGGGAGAATCAAACCACGAGAGGCACGGGGCCTCTCACTTCCACGACTAATAGAACCCGTTCAAGGTAAACGAACTGATCGATATCCTCAAAAACTTAAGTGATACATACAACTGGAGCCATTGTGATGAGTAGAGTTGGTGATGGACACTGAGAATAATTTTTTCATGTTCCCACATCCAGCGCGCATGGTCGTGTACGCGCGAAAACAATCACTGGGCGAGCCTTAGGGTTCCAGCCCTAGAAGTGCAGACCTGCATGTGCGGGGCGCGGTGAGTCGCATGAGTCAACGGTCCATGCATCTGAGTCGACTGCCCATGCATGAGTCGGTAGTCAGCGTCGGCGCGGAGTCAAGGCCTATCATCCAATGGCATCGATTGCAAATCAATCTCTTATCAGCGGCGGTATATAAATGTAGGTCTCACGCTTTTTGCTTTGGACAATCACCATGTTACTTTGCAGACGTTTCTCAGTGGCAGCGTCACGCGGTTCACAGCTTTCAAGGCATACTGGCGGCTTCGCCCAGGCCATCGACAAGGCACTCGAGTCGGGGCCTAGAAATGACTGGTCTCGCGAGGAGATCAAAAGCATCTACATGACGCCGCTCCAGGAGCTCATGTTCAAGTCGCAGCTCCAGCACAAGAAGTATAATGACCCCACAGCCGTTCAATTGTGCACTCTTCTCAACATCAAAAGTGGTGGTTGTACCGAAGATTGCAAATACTGCTCCCAGTCTTCCAGGTACGACACTGGCACAAAAGCAGAGAAGATGATCAAATTGGAAGAGGTGAAGAAGGCGGCCATCAAGGCCAAAACTAACGGGTCCACGCGGTTCTGCATGGGTGCAGCATGGAGGGACATGCATGGTAGGAAGTCGGGGCTAAGGAAGATCTCGGAGATGGTCAAGTGGATCAACGATGAGTTGAAAATGGAGACTTGCGTTACGTTGGGGATGGTCAGTGAGCAACAGGCCGTCGAGTTAAAGGAAGCTGGCCTCACCGCGTACAACCACAACATCGACACCTCGAGGGAGCATTACCCCAAGGTCATTTCCACCCGCTCGTATGACGATCGCTTGCAGACCATAAAAAACGTCCAGCAAGCAGGGCTCAAGGCTTGCACGGGTGGAATCTTGGGGCTCGGGGAGACCCCCGAAGACCACGTGGGGTTCCTCTACACGTTGGCCACCATGGATAAGCACCCGGAGTCATTGCCCATCAATAAATTGGTGCCAATAAAGGGTACCCCCATGGAGCTGGAAATAAGGCAAATCCCCAGGCATCTGGAGAAGAGGCTCAGCTTTGATGCTATCCTCAGAACAATAGCATGCGCGCGGCTCATCATGCCTCGTTCCATCATCCGCTTAGCTGCCGGGCGCTATTCAATGAGAGAGCACGAGCAGTTCTTGTGCTTTATGGCTGGCTGCAATGCTATATTCACGGGGGAGCAGATGCTCACGACGGCATGCAATGGCTGGGACGAGGACATTGCCATGTTGAAGAGGTGGGGCATGAAGCCCATGGAGAGCTTCCAGTAGCCGTAGTCCGCGGGCGAGAACCAATTTTAGTGCCCGTTCTTGTACCCATAATGTACTCATCATGTACCGCTTTCTGTACCTCACAGATCGTTACGGGAGGCCATTGTGCGTGTTGTGAGGAAATTCTTAGGCGGTCCCAGAAGTAATGAGGTGTACGCTCTTGAGTAGATTTTGCATTCGCGTTTTCAGCCGCACAGCGTAAATACTTGACAATCGCAGCAAAGCACGAGTGCTGGTAAGAAGTAGCTTATAATTTCATGAAGACCTGGAGCTCGGTAGAGTTTATGCCAAGAGGATTACCAAATGCAGGGTTACAACTGTGACTAGAATGCTCCCTATGTTTACCATGTAACAACCTCAGGTGACAGGGAAGCCTGCAGGGTCTGAGTGTGGCTTTCGCAGTATTGGTGCCGCATGTCAAGCATATGAAGAGTAGCGAAGACGCATGAGGCCCTGTGGGTGCTAGTATACCTAAACCTTAATCAAAAGCACATGTTCTTGACATACAACTCGCCTCTCGCTCTAATGGCCCTAATCAATCATCCCGTATCTATTAGCTACTCGTACTAATGCGCCTGTCCGAGACTGTGCAGGCATTCGCATTGAGAATGTCCATCTGATCCGACATCTCGCTGATAAGCAGGCGATAAGCAGGCGGTAAGCACGGATGTTTCGCTCCACCCTACTGAAAGCACCACGTCTTGCTCGGGTATACTCTACGATACCGCGTGCAAAGCTGCGCACTCTCCAGTACGCCTTGGCCTCTGTTTTAGCCTTGGGTGTCGGGGTTGCATCGTATGCGGTTGGCCAGAGGCAGGTGATAAGAAACCCACCCGAGGACTCCTTTCCGTTTTCGTCCACAACCCAGCTCAAAGACATTGGATCTCCCACTTACTGCAGCGAGAAGGAATTGGCTGCAGCAGTACGCGAGATCGAGGAAATCGTGGGCACGGAAAATGTCACCAATAGCAAGTCGGAGATTGACGGCCACTTCGACAACGGATTTACTACTCATGCGCCAAAACCGCATCAGAAGGCCAGGTGGATAATCTACGGGACGTCCACGGAAAACGTCTCCAAGATCATGAAGATATTGCACAAGTATAATGTGCCCGTGGTGCCGTATTCAGGAGGCTCGTCATTGGAGGGTCACTTCTTCAGCACTCGGCCCGGTGTGATTTTGGACACCAGCAAAATGAACAAGATTTTGCGTGTGAACCGTGACGATCTAGACGTCCAGTTGGAGGCGGGTGTGAATTGGGTCCAGCTCAATGAAGAACTCAATGGGGACTCTTTGTTGTTCGGGTGCGACTGTGGAACCAGTGGATTGATTGGAGGAATGGTTAATACGAACGCTTCAGGGGTCAATGCTTCCAGATACGGCGCCATGGTGCAGAATGTGATTTCTTTGACTGTGGTTCTTGCGGATGGCACTGTGATCAAGACCAGACAACGTCCTAAAAAAACAAGCGCAGGGTACAACCTCACAGGGTTGTTCATAGGCAGCGAGGGCACTTTGGGCATAGTGACCGAGGCTACCGTCCGCTTGCATGTGAAGCCGCAAGTCGAGACAGTGGTGGTGGGACAATTCCCCACCATAGTCGACACCACCAAAACAGTCGCAGAACTCTTTCGCAGGGGTATCCGCCCCGAAGCCATTGAGCTCTTGGACAAGGACATGATGCACTGCATCAACTACAGCGGGTACTGGTCCAAGGAGTGGCTCGAAGTACCCACAATTTTCTTTAAAATCGGAGGCTTAAGCCAAACTGCTGTGAACGAGACTCTCAAGGTTGTGGAAGAGGTGTCGCTTGCCAACAATTGCAGGGACTTCATTGCTGCAGAGACAAATGAGGAAGGAGAAGAATTGTTCAGTGCCCGAAAAAATGCCTTCTATGCCATTCTCAACTACGGAAAGAACGAGATCGATGAGGACGTGAGATTGTGGGTCACTGATATAGCAGTTCCTCTTTCTAAGCTCTCCAATGTTTTGGAACAGGTGCGCTTATTAATCGAAGAGTCTGGTTTTCAGTCGGTGATTCTCGGGCACGTTGGAGACGGCAATTTCCACGCTGACATATTCTACACCCCGGAGACAAAGCAGCGGTGCGCCGAATTGGTGAATAAAATGATGGTTATAGGTTTGAACAATGAGGGTACTGCGAGCGGCGAGCACGGGATCGGAAACGGGAAAAGAAAGTATCTTGATTTGGAACTTGGGCCCACCGCGGTGGACACCATGAGAAAGGTCAAGATGGCATTAGACCCGAAGAGAATTTTGAACCCAGATAAGGTGTTCAAGATAGATGTGCTTGACAGTGAAGATTACTAGACATACATAGATAGACAATGCACTCAGGTGTGGATACATGTACAATGTCAAGTTACTGCGCACTTGACAGAAAAGTTCAATTATTCAGACCCTTGATGCTCTTGGTCGTAGAGCTACGCCCGATTCGTGCTCACTATGCAAGATTTTCGCGAAGTGCCTCCTATCTGATAAGGATTCGGCTAAACGGAGCGAGCTGCAAGGTGCAGAAGAAGGGACGACTGGACTGCTGCTTTGGAGTTCTGGTGTTTTCCCAAAGCAAAAGGACGAACTCTTTTGTAATTGACATTGACAGAGCCCTGGCTAGTCAGTGTTGTCATATCGTGACCCGCATAGCCCTCCTTATCAAGGACTGTGTGCAAGACAGCGTACGTCTTTCGCAATTTTTCTCGTACTTCTCAGAAAACAATTTGCACGGCCTAGTACGACTCCTTCTACACAATCTGATCATATACAAGCAGAAGCTCGTTTCTGAATAATCCCTGCACGCCATACTTTTCAAAACGCCGCTCGCGGTAACTCGGAGCATAAATAGCTGGTTCCCCCGTCACTTACGTCGTCCGCTCCCACGCAACCCGTATAAGATAAGTGTCGTGGTTGGCTAATTCCTCAAAACAGACCCACACAACATGTCTCCAGAGTGCTCCACAAATGGTCTAAGGGATAACTTGGACGGGCTATCGCTAAATCCAAGCGGGGCTCAAGAAGGCGCTCCCCCAAATAGGCAGATCAGGCAATCGACTAAATCCTTACTATCGGAGTCGTTGGCCGGCGATAACCGAAAATTCAAAAACGGCTCCTACTATCAGCCATTCCACAATGGAGAGCCTGCTTTCACAGAAGAGCACCCGGAGCCTGCCCTTCTAGCAACGTCTGTAGGAAAGGATTCAGACGGCAGGCTCATTCCTTCGTCATCCACCATTTCCTTGTTATCACTTAGCAGCAACCAAGCGTCCATTCCTCCCACCATGCATTCATCGGAATTGGGATATTCGGGGATCAAACCTGCTCCGTTGAACTTCTCTCTGATTACTGGCGAGCGAGCGAGCTCTTACACGAATCTTAGATCGAGAAACTCCATAACGCATTTGAATCAGCAACGCTTGCAACCATATCATAAACTTACATCGCCAGTTCCGAATGTTGCGTCGGAATTTCCGGCCTCATCAAGCCCATCTTTAATCCCTTTGGCAAGAAACAATTCGTATACCCCGGATTCTCCTAACTTAGATCCTATCTCGGGAAATGGGTCGCCTTCAAGGTTTTGGCTCAGCTCCCAAACACCACCGAAAACCGCAATGTCATCATTGAGAACTCCGAACAAAAGCAGCCTCATGAACTTCACCTCGCTTCCCAAAGTTCAAGAAAACGAGCAGATCTCCTCTCATTCCGTCTCCCAAGCAATAGCTATCTCCAACAATGGAAGCAAGTCGCCCATTTTGAATCCGGTGCTGACCCCTCTGGAAGATTTGCCCATGACCCCATTATTCTTGAACCATGGAGACCATCACTTCATAGCCAACAAACGCAAACCAGAGCCTGATCACAATACGCAAGATTACTACTACGCTGAGAAGTTCTCCAATCTTCTGTTTGAAGAGAGGGGTGCATGTGATGAAGAAATGGATTAGCTAATGAATATTTAATCTAACGTGTAGCACCGCAAGGCCCCTAAATCCCCACATGGCAACAACCCTCCTGCCCACCTCAAACACGTTATGGCGCAGGAACAATGGCCGCGATAAGGCTGCGTTTTCGGCCAATATGCAGTCTATGTCCACACATTCCACCAGGCTGAGAAGTTGCCTGATCATCGTATAAAGACACTCTACACAATGTCATCGTACGAGAGTATGTTGCAGTGAATCCCAGTTGCTTTAAGCTATTACTAACTAACAGGTGACCACAATATAAACGTACGCCGCAGATCGCGCTCCCAGAGCGATCCCAGAAGGCAGTATCAGACTCTCACTGATGCTATAGATACTTTACTCACAACAACTATCGACTTCAACGCGCAGACTCTCAGCGGCAGAGAGATCTTAAGCAATGCTTTGCGGTTAATGAGTGAAGACGAAAACTCAGAGGTGATTCAGAATTTCCTCGATGCACTTAGCAGAGTAGATCCAGATACTAAATCCTCCACTGACGGTGTCGATGACGCCTTTCTCGATTCTTTGGAGAGGGTGGACATCTCTACCTTACCGGAGTCAGCAGACTGTCCGATCTGCACCAACAAATTCACCGACAATGATTACCCATTGATTGTGAAGCTTCCATGCTCTCTCCAAGACATATCCAAAAAAGAACACATTTTCGACATGGACTGCATAGCGCCGTGGTTGAAAATGAACTCAACGTGCCCATTATGTCGCTTTAACGTGCACGATGCACAGAAGTTGAGAAAGTCTAAGTTGGATGAGGAGCTCAGACTTGCCCGGGAGGCGGATGAGGAAGAGGACCAGGATGATGACTGGGCGTTGTATGGATAGCGAGCAAAGCCGTTTAACGAATAAATACAATGAAGAAACCACTCTAGCGAGGTTTTCCTTATCTTTCTTATGTACAAAAGTGTGGAGGCCCTTACTTGGACTCTTCCATATACTGCTTGAAGTCGTCGGAGCTCAACATTTGTTGGACCTTTTGCAAGACTGGATCCTCAGCGTCAGCCTTATAAGCATCAGGTAATTGCATGTCCTCTGCTGCTAAGTTGCTCAATTCTTCGGCAAACTGGAGCGACTCTCTGGTATGTATTTTGGCCTTGTATTCAACTTTCTCAACGGCATGCTTGTTGATGTACGACAACCACAAATCCACAACCTCGGGCTGAGAATCAAATGCCTCCAACTTTCTGTTGTATGTCACTCTAAAAAAATTCTCCTTGGATTTCGCTTGTGCAAAGGGGGATCTGATCACCGTGTACAATCTTCTCTCTGTCTTGTTCTTCTTGATGTCAGAGCAAGGGATGCCCAAGAAATATGCTGCTCTGACGGCAAACTCGGAAGCTCTTATAAGCTTCTTCTCCTCGAAGCCACGGAAGAAGATTTCGGCGACCTTGTGGCCGTGTGTCTTTTCAACCTTCAACGGCTTGTACTGCAACAACTCCACATTGAGTGGAACAGGGCGCTTGGAAAAATCGCTAACCTTGTTTTCCGGTATTATACGCGCCTGCGAGTCGTAAGCCTGGCTTAAGAGGCGTTCTTTGAACTCATGGTTTTCTGATTCCAACTCCTTGCTTTTCTCTGAGAACTCCTTGGGACTTAAAAATTTGTCATTAGAGGTGCTGGCTGCTTCACAGAGCCTGGCGCTGGTTGTAAATGTTCTTGTTGGTAGACGACACCATCTTGCATATCGAACAAACATGATGCTGTTAGACGTTGGCAGTCCGTTAGATCTTTTTCCTACTCACGAGAAAAATTGTATATGCAGTGCGTAAATGTTCTCACGTGATACACTCCGACCTCTCCCGCCTTTTGTTGCTATAAACTACTTCTGGTTCGATGGAGTGTAGTTGGAATTGCCCGTGCAGGTGGGTGCCTGGGGAGTCAAGTAAAAGTCGTGTTCGCCGGCTTTGTCTTGGAGTAGGAGCGCATCATCTGTACTACAGAGAAAGTCCGCGCTTCTCAGAGCTTTCCTCTTCTACAGCTATGGGAAAGGCCAGCAAGGACAAGCGTGACCTATACTATAGGAGAGCAAAGGAGGAAGGGTACCGTGCCCGCTCGGCCTTCAAGCTTCTACAAATTAATGAGGAGTTTCAGATCTTTTCGGGCGTGAAAAGAGTGGTTGACTTGTGCGCTGCCCCAGGATCATGGTCACAGGTCTTGAGCAAAGAGTTGAATAAAGATCCGCAGGGCCACCCCGCAAAGATTGTTGCCGTTGACTTGCAGCCGATGGTTCCTATAGACGGAGTGACATGTCTCCAGGCCGACATCACACACCCAAAAACGCTACAGAAAATCTTAGACTTGTTCGGTGGAGAACCTGCAGACTTTGTCTGTAGTGATGGGGCTCCAGATGTCACGGGCCTCCATGATTTGGACGAATACATTCAGGCACAATTGGTCCTTTGTGCTTTACAACTCACGTGCTGCATTCTCAAACCTGGTGGGACCTTCGTGGCTAAGATCTTCCGTGGTAGAGATATCGATCTTTTGTATAGCCAGCTCAGCTACTTGTTTGATCGTGTTATATGTGCCAAACCCAGGTCTTCCAGAGGTACTTCCTTGGAGGCTTTTATTGTTTGTACGGGCTACCGTCCTACGCCTGGCTGGACCCCCACTTTAGACCTTTCGAAGTCCACTGAGGAGTTCTTCGAAGAAGCTAAAATGGGGAAGAGCTACCTTGAAGAAAACTTGGATTACGCCTACAACGAGCCTAGATTTGTTGCGAAATTTGTGTCCTGTGGTGACTTGGTGGATGGTGATTCTGATGCCACGTACACTCTCAACACTAGCGTAGAGAAGCGAAACCTACTCCCGGTACAAAATCCCACCGCTCCGCCATATAAAAAAGCATTGGAGATGAAGAGGAAAGGAGATCTTGTGAAAAATTGAAAGTCCATTGATGATTGTATATTAGAAAGGAAGTTGACATCCATTTACATTCCACAATGATATGAGATTTAAGCACTTGTAGTTTCTTCACCCTTCACCAAAGCATCAGGCTTCAAGGTTGGGAACAACAAAACCTCTCTGATGGTGTTGGAGTTCGTGAGGAACATGGCCAATCTATCAATTCCACATCCCCATCCGGCTGTAGGAGGCAAACCATATTCCAAAGCGTTACAGAAAGTTTCATCGACCATTTGAGCTTCGTCGTCACCTTGAGCCTTCTGTCTGGCTTGCTCTTCGAATCTCTGTCTTTGGTCGAATGGATCGTTCAACTCAGTGTAAGCGTTACAGATCTCCTTGGTTGCAACGAAAACTTCGAATCTCTCACACAAACCTGGAATCTTTCTGTCCTTCTTGGCCAAAGGAGACATCATTTGGGGATGGCCGAAGATGAAAGTAGGGTTGATAGAGGCATCCTCGAGCTCGCCAACCAACTTGTCCAACATTCTAGCATTGGTCAATGGTGGGGTACAGTCAAGCTTGTTGTCAATCAAGATCTGCTTTAAGAACTTACCAGTTTCCTCAGTGTGCAACTCATCTCCTGGTGGGAATTTGACGTTGTAGACCTTCTCCAACTCCTCAATCATGTTCACTCTCTTCCAGGGTCTCGAGAAATCCAAGGTCAAAGCTTCGCCGCTTGGGCCATCTGGATGGTAAGTAATTTTGTAGTCACCAGTGATCTCCTTCACCATCTCCGAGAACATCAACTCAGTCATGTCCATCAAGTCAAAGACATCCGCATAGGCTTGATAGAACTCACAGGTAGTAAATTCTGGGTTGTGGGTCATGTCAATACCCTCGTTTCTGAATTGACGGCCGATCTCGTAGACTCTGTCCATACCACCAACCACAAGCTCTTTCAAGAACAACTCGGGGGCAATTCTCATGTACATCTGCATGTCCAAGTCATTGTGATGGGTAATAAAAGGCTTGGCGGTAGCACCACCGGCAATGACGTTCAAGATTGGAGTTTCAACTTCAACGAAGTCCCTGTTGTCCAAGAACCTACGGATGTAGGAAATGATGGCGGATCTGACCTTGAAACGTTGTCTGACATCATCATTGACAATCAAGTCCAAGTAACGCTTTCTGTATCTGTTTTCTTGGTCTTTGAAACCGAAATGCTCAGTTGGCAACATGTGCAAGCATGGAGTCAACAATTCGACAGACACAGAGAAGATGGAGAGTTCTCCCTCTCCACCCTTAGCTGGTGACGTTCTTCCTGGGTAACCGGTGACACCAACAATGTCACCTCTCTTCAAGAGATCGTGCTCCTTTTCATAAACCTCAAGGGACTCAGCGTCTTGAGCCTGGGCCATAATTTGAACCTGGACACCATCGCCCTTCAACACATAGAATCTCAACTTGGCACCGGCCTCTCTCTTGGTCATTATTCTACCGGTAAGCTTGACTTGTTGGTCTTGGAGGCATTCACCTCTGGACAAACCCTTGTACTTCTCGACAAACTCAGGAATGGTCAATGTGCGGTGGAACTTGTGAGGGTATGGGTTGAAAGCACTTGGATCAGCATTGTTTGCTTTTCTGAACTCCTCAATTTGACGGGATCTGATGTCAAAGTACTGATTAGGATTCAAGTCAGCCATGATGTCCTTTTTCTTTGGCTGCTTGTTAACGTTGTTCTTGGCCTTCTCGGCCTTCTTGGCCTCAATCTGTCTTGCCTTTTGTCTTTTCTTCAACTCAGACTTGGAGACCTGTTCTCCGGTCTCTTCGTCCAAGTATGTCTTTGCAACTTGCTCGGCAACTTCGCTTACTGGGTCAGACATGGTGCAGGGTTAATCAGAAAGATAAGAAGTAGGGAAAATTTTTCGCAGTTTCTGGCGCTCTTCATAGAGGCCTGCGTACTGAAGCAGTTTGTCTGACAGGCCTTTCAGATGATGCAGAAAGCGTGATCTCAGAAGTAGCAGCCGGCTGTTACGTCAAGCTCAACAGAAATCACGTAGGTCGTCAATCACGTTCAAAAACAGTCACATGTTTTTTGCAAGTGTATGATTTAAATCTCACTCGTGCAAAAGCGCACCTAAAATGTGAATACAGATGGCTGTTATCGGATGCAACTATATCGCTGGACGTAAAATTAAACTTGCAAAAAAACAGAATGGTGTTCGAATGCGCTGCTTCTAGGCCTTAGGTCTTCTTATCTCTTGATTTTTTTTCCATTCAAAACAGAGACGGTGCATACGCTAACTACCGATGCGGTACCTACGAAGACCCGCCGATCACATACAACTCATTAAGCATATGAAGTAGCTGATTTTCATTCATCTAGATAAACCAAAGCTTGTGTTTAACTCTTTCTCCTAAGAATTGTTTGACCTTTCTTTCGTCTGGGTGGGGATGTACTGATTTTTGTGAGAACTTTTCTGTGAAAATTTTAATTACAAGGTAGGCGTACTACAATTTAGACATGCCCTTCAAAACATCAGGCAAGGCCTATGAAGCACCTACCGCTCATTCTATCGAGATAGAAGGCAGTGTCTTATTGTCTATTCTCAGACACACCTCGGAGAACTACCCTTCTCTCTATTCTGGTACTCTTTTGGGTTTTGAGGATGACAACGGTGCCGTGGACATCACTCATGCATACCCGTTTCCATACCCTGATCAATATGAAGGAGGATCTTTGCGTTCTAGAAGCGGAAACAAATACCAGAGTGAGATTTTGGAGACCTTGAGAGAGTTGGGTGAGGGCGTTGAGTTTCAAGGCTGGTTTCAGTCCACTATCTCTGGAAGCTTCGTTACTCCTCAATTAGTTGAAGCCTTGGCTCAACAGCAACTAGTGAGCAAGAACTTCTTTATTTTAATTCACAACATGGCCTCTATCGGCAAAGACATCGAGTTGAAGGCTTTGAGATTGTCGGAGAACTTCCTCACTACTTACTTAGAGGGCAAATGGAAGATCAAAGACTTGGAAAGTCACAAATTGTCGTTCTTGAATATCTTTGAAGAGATCACCATCAATGTTCACAACCAGCACTTGGTCAATTTATATTTGGCTGATGCGGAGGAGCCATCTGCTTTTGGCAACTCAGAGAACTTGACGTTCAACTCCAATTTCAACATGACCACTCAATTGTTGGAGAACTTGTGCAACCAAATTGACTCTTACAACTTCGATCAAACCAACTTCAACTACTACCAGAGACAGTTACAAAAAGAGCACACCAAGATTCTCCAGTGGAAGCAGGCTAGAAAGTCGGAGAATGCTGAAAGAGCCAAGGTCGGTAAGCCAGAGTTGGACCCAGAGGAATGGCAGTCTATCTTCAAGCTCCCAACTGGACCCTCCAGATTGAACAACACCTTGCACTCTAGGGCTATCGACGAGTCTGCCGATGATATCTTGAAGCAATGTGATGAAGAGTTACTCAAGAGTTTTGCTACGGAGAGAAAGTTGACCGCCAACAACTAGGGCTGCCGGGTCGAGAGTTCGCACTTAAATATGAGAAAATTATAATAACTAGAGTTAAATATAGTTGAAGAGCATCATTGTTACTATCTGCAGGTCAATTGTATGCTAAAAGGTTTGCTACTTAGTAGAGTCGAATTCACATAGCCCCTAATATGCCTCTCTGATTTGCCAGAGAGAGGGTCTATGACACCCACAAAGTCTACTTAGCCTGGCGTCTTGTTCTTTATTATGAATCACGAACTTCTCATTGGTTTTCGGCGACGCAAAGTGCCACAGCGTCCTGCACATATCACATAGTAAGCGATATGTAAGTTGACCATAATATACATAAGTGCTGTTAACTACCACCAAGATGGGAAGACCAAAAGTATGTAAAACTTTAAGACACATTCGAAAAGACACGTGCTTACTAACACTCCCAGTATATATTACTAGTCAGACACGGAGAGTCAGAAGGGAACTGTGACAAGTCAGTTAACCGACATACACCCAACCACAAAATTTGCCTCACTGAACAAGGCCACAGCGAAGCAAAGAGAGCGGGTAATGTTCTCAAGGATTTCCTTTGCCAACTAGAAAAGAAGAACGTTGATTCAAAGAATCCCAGGAGTGTTCTATTTTACACATCACCATACTTGAGAGCTCGTCAGACATGTAAGGGTATCATCGACGGCATAAGAGACGTGCCAGGAGTAGAGTTTTCAGTCAGTGAAGAGGCAAGAATGAGAGAGCAAGATTTTGGAAACTTCCAAAGCACCGCAGAGGAAGCAGAGAAAATTTGGGAGCAAAGGGCACACTACGGTCACTTCTTCTACCGTATCCCCTTCGGTGAGAGTGCCGCAGATGTCTATGACCGAGTTGCCTCCTTTAACGAATCTTTATTCAGGCAGTTCCAAGCTGATGACTTCCCGAATGTTCTTGTCTTGGTGACACATGGGATTTGGGCTCGTGTGTTTTTAATGAAGTGGTTCAGATGGAGCTACGAGCAGTTTGAGTCTCTACGGAACATCCCCCATTGCCAGTATCTAGTCATGAAGCGAGGAAAGAATGACAAGTTCAAACTTAAGACCCCGCTCAGAACATGGGACGATTTACCAGAGTTTGCTGTTGAAAAGGAGGTGGCCAAGGAGTTTACGCAAGAAGTCACATTTAACACTCAAGGAAACCTTCACGATCCTGAAGACCTCGACATTGCCAATATTTTGAGAGCGCAAGAAGTTGCCATAAAAGAGCATCGAAAGAAAGACCAACAGTTAAAGGACGCTTACGAGCAGTCCAAAACCAAATTCACGGCTTGCCACAAATTTGATAAGGAGTGTGCAAGGAGCAGAGAAGAACTACATGTGGTCTCTGATAGTGACGAGTCCCAGTGAGGAGCGTGTTGATAACCTCGAAAATGGATAGTCGACGGTCATGTGATTGCTGACGGTGTTGCATGTTATGCGCCGTATGAGGAACCAAGCTCTGTAAGCGCATAAATGTCGCTCCTTTTACCCGGGGAATGCCACTTCGTCTTGGTCTGCACCAATTGCCACGTTGACGGCCCAATTCTGACTTCTATCATTTTCGATCAGGTCACTATATATTCAAAAACGTATCTGTGAAAAATCATATTTTTCAGGCAATTTCACGGCGCAAGCGCAGAATAAAGTCTACAGTAAGTGTGTCGTTTTATGCAGGTACTGGTTATGTTTGCCTGGGGTGGCCTCGGAAGTGATTGGCCCACACATGATGAAAAAGTATATAAAAGCGCGGAGTCCTTTCATGCTCTAACAGACACTCTCTTAACCAGTACACCTATAAACATCAAAATACAATGGCTCGTCAATTTTTCGTCGGAGGTAACTTCAAAATGAACGGCTCTAAGGAGTCTCTCAAGTCAATTGTCGACAACTTGAACAAGGCTGACTTGCCTTCCAATGTGGAGGTAGTCGTTGCTCCACCAGCAACTTACATTTCTCTTGTCGTGGAGCAAAACAAGCAAAAGACCGTGCAAGTCGCAGCTCAGAATGTTTTTGACAAGGCCTCTGGTGCTTACACTGGTGAGACTTCTGTCGAGCAATTGAAAGACTTGGGTGCCACCTGGACTTTGACCGGTCACTCCGAGAGAAGAACCATCATCAAGGAGTCTGACGAGTTCATCGCCGAGAAGACCAAGTTCGCTGTTGAGTCTGGCATCAAGGTCATCTTGTGCATTGGCGAGACCTTGGAGGAAAAGAAGGCCGGTGTTACCCTTGACGTTTGCGCCAGACAATTGGACGCTGTTTCCAAGATCATTTCTGACTGGTCTAACATCGTGATCGCTTACGAGCCTGTGTGGGCTATCGGCACTGGTTTGGCTGCTACCCCAGACGATGCTCAAGAGGTCCACAAGCAGATCAGAAGCCACTTGTCCAAGACCATTGGTGCGGACCAGGCCGAGAAGGTGAGAATCTTGTATGGAGGTTCCGTTAACGGTAAGAATGCCGTTGAGTTCAAGAACAAGGCAGACGTCGATGGCTTTTTGGTCGGTGGCGCTTCCTTGAAGCCAGAGTTTGTTGACATCATCAAGTCCAGATTGTAAGATGATGGCTTATGAATTAAACTAAAATTAATGATATATGTCATGCAACATTGAATAGTTTCTCTGTAGATGAATACCTGCTTCCTCTTCATCCCATTTTTTCCAAGAGGCCATCTTAGACTTGATGCTTTGTAGCGCCTCAAAATAAGTGCTCTTGGAGTCGCCCAAGAAGTAACGATCAATCGCCATGTCTGACTCAATTAGAAGCTGGTCATCCCCCAAAATTTTCACCAAATCACGGCAGACAGACTCCTTTTCGGGAATTCCGTTTATGAAATTCGAGAAAGAAAAAAGCAATTCCCGCTTCTGTCTCTGGGTGCACGCAAGCCACCTTTTGGCCTGATCAACCGAGCCTGTGTAGGAATGAAAGACGAGCTTTGGTATTTCTAGAAAAGAAGCGCTAAGTGCATCAAAGAAAGGTCCATGCGCTTTGACACAGTGGAGTGACACAGGCTTCTTCAACTCTTCGGCTAGTTGTAGGAGACTCTTGAATATCGCCATTTGGTGGTCCATGTGTGTTTTCGCAGGCGTGAGACCCACCGTCTTAGCCAGAGAGAAGGGGTTTCCGTAGAACCCGTTGGAGGGAATGCGGAAGAGCTTATCTAGGCCAATTTCGCCAATCCCATAAAGTCTACCTTCTTGCTCACATTTGTAGGCGAGGCCTTTGATCTTTTCCAAGTACGATGCGAGGTTGATGGGTTCGGGGAGGCTGCGAAGCAATTCATCGCTCAAGTTTGAGAGCACCTTGTTGTAATGGTCAAATTTGGTGGTGCTTTTTTCACACGAGAAGAGATGTGCATACCAGGGATGGATACCAAAATACGGCACAATGACATTATGGTCGTCAGATTCAAGTACATCTTCGAGAAACTGTAGGTCAAGGTGGTTGGTGGACATGAGGTTGAAAAATGCTTTCACATTCAGCCTTGAGTCAGACGTTACGGCCCGATAAAAATCATGTGGACTTTTCAAAACACCAGCAACATCGATATGGCAATGGCAATCCATAAGTTTCATTGCCTGCGTGAATGCTCCTAGTAGGACGAACGGCGGGGATGTTGCAAAGACACTCAAAAGGCTAAGCCATGGGATGAGTACCGAAGAGGCAAGCGATATTGGTGAAGTATACGTGATTCACCTGTTGCACAGTGGAGCACCAGTATGGTTGCACGTTGCTCGGTTCGGCCCAGACTCTGTGTAGGACGCGATTTTTGGGTGGTCTCGTGCTTTGTGAGGTGATTCACGACTTCACTTAGCAATCCATTACAAACTAGCTACCACACAATGACTGTCATAATAGGATCACTGTAAGTACTTGCGATCTACCTTATTGAAGCCTTCATATACTGACATCTAGTTTTTTGCCATACACTGTGAAGTTCGAGGTGAGCGAAGATGACCACGAGTGCTTGTCGAGTCCAAGTCTTGACTTCGAAAGCACCCCTAACTCCCAAGCAGATGCCAGTGCAAATGGAACACAAACGTTGATCGACAATTCCATTCTCCCTTCATTGAGTGCAGCGGCATCCCTGGGATCTATTCCCACCGCAATCAAAGGAGAGCAAGACCAGAATTCGCCGGAAGACTTCTTCCTCAAACAGGGCAATTCGGCTTCGCCAAGCTCTTCTTCTGCAGATACAACCAAAGAAAGACAAGGATCGCATTTGATTCAGCCCCGCCCAAGATTTCGTGCCCTGATTCCGAGCAGTCTGGTGGTGGAGAAAAAAAAGTCCGTGGATGGCATGCCAAGCTTGAAGATTAGCCGTTCGAGCACAACATCCATACAAAACAGCAGCTCTTCCAAACCAGGCTCGTTCTCAGCTTCTTTGGATACTGGAAAACTGGGCTCTTTCAAGCCGTTTGCGGGTTACACATTTGGAAACCACAGTAACAACTCCCTTGCGGTCTCTGACGGAGAGGATCACCCGCCTTCAAACAAAAGGAAAGCAAGAACTTTCTCACATTCCTACGAGCCCTTTGGAGACTCTGGTGTGATTGATGATGAAGACGAGGACGATGTGAGCGGCAAATTGGCTCCATATGGCGGATTCTCGAGGGCTGACTTGGAGGATGTGCTACTTAAGCACGACACACTTTTTGAAACAGCTCCGTGGAAAATTGTGAGCTCTCATAACGGCAATTCGTCTCTTTTCAATGCAATGGACTTGGTATCTGAAAAGGGTATTGTGAAGAATTGCAAGTGGGTGGGTGCTATATCTCTGCCAATCGACGCAATCCCGGATCGAGTTTTGAGTGACATTTGCCAGGACTTACATACAGACTACAATTGTGAAGCAGCTTTCATTGATGACTTTACTTTCCAGGGCCACTACAAGTCGTTCTGTAAGCAGATATTATGGCCCACTTTACACTACCAAATCCCTGATGATCCGAAGTCGAAAGCATTCGAAGATCATTCCTACAAATACTACAAAAAAGCCAATCAATTGGTGGCCGAAAAAATCATCGAGACATACAAAAGGGAGAATAATCACCTTTCGCCAGACGATCCAAATAACGTCATCTGGATCCATGACTACCATCTTTTATTGGTTCCACAAATGATACGTGAAAAGCTACCAGATGCCAAAATCGGATTTTTTCTTCACGTGTCCTTCCCTTCGTCGGAAGTCTTCAGATGTTTGGCACAAAGAGCACCTCTTCTTGAAGGACTTTTGGGCGCAGACTGCATCACATTTCAGACTGAGGAGTATGTCAGACATTTTCTTCAAACGTGCAGTAGAATTGTTTTAGCGGACTCAAATGAGATTGGCGTCATGTTCAAAGGAAGGCTTTCGAAAGTCAATACCATCCCCGTTGGTATCGATGCCCCACATTTGCTTCAGACGTTGTCTTCTGATGATGTGGAAACTTGGAAGAAAATGATCAGAGAACGTTGGAAGGACCAAACTTTGATTGTATCGCGTGACAAATTGGATAAACTTCGAGGCGTAAAGCAAAAACTATTGGCCTATGAACGATTCCTCAAGAGCAATCCCGAAAAAATCGAGAGCATGGTTTTAATTCAAATTTTTTTGGGATCTCCAAATGATGAGGACTATGCTTCCGAAGTTACCCAAATCATTTCACGAATCAACTCTCTAGCTGATAATCTCTCGAGTGCTCTGCCAGTGGTCGTCCTTCATCACGATATTTCCTTTGTGCAATACTTGGCTCTTCAAAGTGAAGCTGAATTATTCATAGTATCGTCTATGAGAGAAGGATTGAACTTAACTTGCCACGAATTTATTGTGGCTACATCACACAAAAAGTCGCCACTTATATTGTCTGAATTTACTGGATCTTCGCATCTTCTCAGCTGCAATGGTGACGGTGCTTTACTTATCAATCCATGGGACATCAGGGCCTTCAGTGCAACTATAGAGAAAGCTCTCAATCTAAGTAAATCTGAGGCCGAGGCCCGGTGGAAAAACTGCTATGAAATTGTCCTCAAACACGATTCGTTGGACTGGGTCCGAAACTGTTTGCTTTCTATTCAAGAAGGATGGAAATCTAATCAACAGAAAACTTCTACTGACATGAAACCTTTCACGCGTGAAGTATTTGAGTCATTCTGCAATGGCCAGAACAAAAATTTATACATCATATGCATTGATGACTTGGGTCATGGAAGCAGCAACGGCAAAGTACAAAGAAGCGCTTTAGAGCTTTCTCGGATTGCCACGGCTCTTTCCGATTTATTAGCGGATGAGAATTCTCGTGTGTTTTTTATCAGTTTCATGAGAAGGTCGGAGTTAAGTCTTATATTTAAGAACTTCCAAAACTTGGGCCTTATTGCTGAGTTTGGTGGTTACATCAAACTTCCTATGAAGGACACTTGGATCTCAATTAATAAGGAAGAGCAGTCCAAGACATGGGTACCCAGGATTGGCCAGATTTTTGAAGACAAGTCCGAAAGATTGCCTGGCTCCAAATTGACAGTGGATGATTGTACGATTAGACTCAACGCACATCAGTCTATGATACAGGATCCAAAACGGAGCTTGGATGTTATGGGCGACTGTGTTCAGTACGTGAACAACTTCTTCAGTGATGCGGAAGGATTGCATGCTACAATATTCAATGACTCGGTCATTGTGCAGCAAAAGGAGAAACCCGTTCAGGCCATGAAATTTCTTCTAACATATTATTCCTCACAGATGTCTCCAGCAGCTTTAATCGAGCGTTTTAGCTTGAAACGGGCAGATTCATACTCGGACGAGTCGAAGTACGACGGCAGCATGCAGGAGGCACCTAGTGTAAAGCTGCCGGTCAACGGTGGTACCACACAAGGCTTTTTTTATGCAGGTGGCTTGAATCCCATTGACGAAGACATATATGACTATATTGCCAGTCATGCGAAAAATCATGACTTGCAATCAACTCTCACTGTCGCCGCAAGAGATGGCATTAAGCAAGGCAGAACTTCAGCTAACTATAGCACTTTGGGGCAGAATGAGTTGCTTAGTATCCTTTCTCGGAAATAGTTCAAAACAAAGTCAGTTCGTTCACTTCTTATGAGAAAAGTGTACACTCAGAACTGCTTGTCTTTGTAGCTGAGAGCTGCAAGCCTGTTGAGTTCTTCGAAACTGGCGAAGAATTTTTCTTCCTCTGGCTCAGGGATGGCTTCGATTCTATTCCAGTAGTAGTTGAGGAATTCATCCTCATTGACAGTATTCGAACCACTTGGCCTGTTGACGAGCCAAAGAGACTCCTTTGATTTTTTTTGAGTCTCTCGGTCGTCTTCCATGCGGGCCAAGATTTGTTTTTTGGAGAGTAAGTTTTCGTTAACTTTTTTGGTAGCGTCATTTTGTCTGGAGGGTCGAATGACAAACATGTTATCCTCGTTTATTTTGCTCTCATCAAAGGGTCCATTTTTCAAAAGTCTAAGTCGTTCGTAGTGGCTTTGCTGTCTCTTTTTGAGCAAAATTTCCCACGCCTGCAAAACAGGGTCATTGTTTTCAAAAGTTAACTCTTCTAGCACGATGTCCGGGTATGGGATATTCATTTGCACATTTTCTAGTTCTTCAGGAGAAAGAAGAGAAGAAACAGACAAGAACCGGGCGTCATAAACTTCATGGTTCACGTTAAGTGTATCAGAGATATGCTTCAAGTTCTTGTAAATGTTGAATAGGTTGGCGTTGTTCAGCGTGGGCAACACCCTGATCATGATCTTTGGCAAAGAAGTTTTCAAAATATGCACGTAGGGGTAGTTATATATCGAGTTCAACTGCTGGGATATATTGAATGACTCATGAATCAATACGTCTATGAATTGGAAAATCGTGGACTTGGTATTCAACTCCACCTTCGCATCATCGAGAATGCCCATGATGGCATAAAACAAGTAGTCTTCACTCTCGAAGTTCTTGAGGGCGAAATGAGCCGCCTTTAAAAGAGCAGGCATCTGAGGCACCAAGCCCTTGAGGATCTGGACGAATTGGGAGCTCGTCTCGTAAGAGTCCATTGCGGTGTGTGGTCGTTGATGGTGGTGCATGAGAAGTGTACTCCAGGTGGTCAAGACATCCGTACACCAACTTTATTCTACGAAGAAACCAAGACGAGGACACGAGGCTTCGTTTCCATGCCTGAAACATGCTTCAAGGGTTTAGGCTGTAGCAGTGACGTGTGTGATGGAGCCGAGACGTTGCAGCAAAGCACAAGGTTGATTGCATGTCGGTACGCACCCTGTGGCTACTTAGCGGCCAGAGTGGCAATAATAAACCGTTTGAGTTTGCGGTTGATGGAAGCAGAAACACTTTTGCTATTCTACGGGTAGTGGTTCGCCACTCAGGCTATCGTTTGGCAACGAACCCGTACATCTGGCGGGCAACATAAAATTTTTCGTGTTCAACGCGCAATTTTCAACCACATACTACAACACAATGGGAAAATCATCCAAAGGAAAGGGTGGAAAGAACAGAAGAAAGGGAAAGAACGTGAATGGAGGCCAGAAAAGAGAGTTAATCCTCACGGAAGAAGGACAAGAGTACGCCCAAATCACCAAGATGTTGGGTAACGGTAGACTCGAGGTCAGCTGTTTCGACGGCATCAAGAGAATGGGTCACATCAGAGGTAAGTTGAGAAAAAAGGTCTGGATGGGCCAAGGTGATATTATATTGGTCTGCTTGAGAGATTTCCAGGACGACCAGTGTGATGTTGTGCATAAATATAACTCTGATGAGGCCAGAACCTTAAAGAATATGGGCGAGTTGCCAGAGACGGCCAAGATCAACGAAACGGATACTTTCGGTGCTGATGACGAGGAGGAAGTCAATTTCGAGTTCGGTGATGACGACGACGACGATGAAGACGATGACGAGTTGGATATTGATGACATTTAAGGTCATTAGCGCATTCTTTACATTTTATTTAATCATATAAAGGTAACTGGTTTCGAATAATGCAGCGGCGAGTATTTGCGAGCGACTTCCATGGGTATTGTAAAGAACAGGGGTTAGCATCTCTCAATAGGTGTTGGCAGCACTAAGTGCTGACATAATGGCCTCTACCATAATATAACAGCAAGCAGCTTTCGTGCTCTACAAATGCGCAAAATTCGATATATTGTACTTATATTTATCATATGCAAAAAGTTTAGTTAACCAAAGTAGAGGCAGTGGCAGACTCGTACTTCCAGTTAGGAGGCAAGACAGCGACGGTTCTGTAGTATCTGGCCAATCTGTGGATTCTGGACTCGATCAAAATCAATCTGAACTTGGAGTCCTTGTCCTTTCTGTTTCTCTCCAAGTGCTTTCTGACAGAGACAGCCTTCTTGATCAAGAAGTACAAGTCCTCTGGGATCTCTGGAGCCAAACCGTTGGATTTCAAGATTCTCAAGATCTTGTTACCAGTGACAACCTTGGCTTGGGAGACACCGTGAGCATCTCTCAAAAGAACACCAATTTGAGATGGGGTCAAACCCTTTCTGGCGTACTTGATGATTTGCTCAATCACGTCATCAGACGACAACTTGAACCAAGATGGAGCGTTTCTCGAGTAAGGAATAGCGGAGGATGAAATACCCTTTCCCTGAGTAGTTAGTATGTGTTTTCCTCAACGGAATTCCAGCACAGTATTCAGGCGAACCTGAAACATTGACGTCCCTGATATGCTGACCAGTGCCCTGAAGAGCGCTCTGGGCCACCACAAAGATATCATTGTTGGTCTACGAATAGCGGAATCGACCAGTGTGTATCACGACTCTACCCTAGTCCATGGCCCACCTGCGTGGACAATAGAGTGGGGTTGCGGAAAGGTATCAGATACCAAGAGCAAAACGAAGAGTATCCAGTACTCTCCACTCTTGGCAAGACCCTATTCCTGAGAGGTGCACCGGACCGACCCAAGTCACTATCTAACCATACCATGTCTTTATAGGAGAAAGATAAAGTCACATACAGATGAATGCATACGACCCATGGCTGCTGATTTTTTTTGTAGTTGTGGAAGAAAAAATTGAAATGTGCGGCTTGATGGGACTATATATGAGATAAAAGATTTTCACTTTTTCTAGCCCGCGCACTACCGATGCAAAGAGCGCGCAGCAGTCTGTAATTTGCGCGGTGACTCAATGTACGCCGACATGCGAACCAGGTGTTGGAAGTTAATTCAAGAGGTCCTCAAAGTCGTCAAAGTCTTCTTCGTCGGTAATGTCTATTAACCTGTTTGTTAGTAAGGAGTCGCTCTGGGGATGCGAATAGTTCAGGGCCATTTTGGTATCGGTATCGGTTGATCTGAACGTGCTGTGCCCTTATTGAACTCTATACGTACTGTGAAACGCCAGCTTTTTCACGAACCAACTCTACCGCACCTGCGTATAACATCTTTGCCTCCTGGCCACAGGTGGGAGGTCTCCAATAAAGGAGGACCAACGGGTTCTTGAGTCTTCCATCGGAAGTTTTCATTGGATATGAGAGAACAACGTATCTTGGGCTGTTATCGGGGAGCTCCTCGACTAATTCTTCGAAGGAGCCAAGTGGGTCCTCGGATTCCCTCACAATATAGTTTGAATCTTTCTGTATACAATCTAGAGTTAGTGGCGGGGTCGACGCATTTGCTGAATATACTTACAGATCACAGCTTGCATGGAGGTGGCTCTGCCGCTGGCAAACCGGAACTTCCGGAGATCAGAGAGCGTCTCCGAGCTGAAAGAGTATAGCGATGGGGCCTTCAGTTAGTTGTGACACGGACAGAAATCCAAGCAGAATCGGCCTACCGAGCGGATTAAGGCACTGCCAAATTCAAGGCACCGCCGAATCTCCATGGAGGGTGCATGAACAGGGTCTACATACCATTGTAACGTGTGGAGTAGTACGTCGAGTTCGCGTGGCTGGGGTCAGGTGCGCGCAAGCAAGGTCTTCTAACGTGATCTACATCAGTAAGACGCCAGTGACGCTTGAGAACAAAGATACACTCCGAGATAGAATCAAATCTTCAATTGAAACTATACTGCAGCAGGATTTTTGGGAGTACATGTTACGAGACTGTTGCGATAAGCAAGGCCGCCGTTGATCAACTCTTCGCACCCTGTAGTCCCAATCGGGCAAGGACATAAACACACGCTAAGTCGCTAAGCTCCAGGAAATGTTTTGTGCTAGCGCTCACCACTTCAGTCTTTCTCAGTAGCACACCATCCAAACAAGCGCCATATCGACCAAGCTTATTAATCAATAAAGCATTTTAATTCATCTATCCCCACATATTTCGCAAACACAACGCCGCAATGTCCAGAGCCCGACTGAGTATACCCATGATTGAGTTCTTGAAAAGTATGTACCCACGACATGCCCACGGCATAGATCTTACTAACATCCAGACCGTATATATCTTGGAGCCTATGACTTTGTTCCGGAAGACACCGCGGACTTGGTGTACTTCACGGTGGAAGACTCCCTCCCATACAATGCGTTCCACTTAGACTTTGGTCCGTTGCACATTGGTAGCCTCTACAGGTTTGCAGTGATATTGCACAATATCTTGAACGACGACACGAACCAGGGCAAAGCAGTTGTTTTCTACAGCTCCACATGCCCGAAGGAAAGAGCCAACGCTGCTTGTATCCTTGCCTGCTACATGGTGTTGGTGCAGTCGTGGGCCCCACACCAGGTGTTGCAACCAATCTCTCAAGTGGAGGTTCCATTCCTGCCATTCAGAGACGCTGGATACTCGTCTGCTGATTTTGAGATTACAATCCAGGATATTATCTACGCCTTGTGGCGAGCTAAAGAAAGAGGCATGATCGATTTGACTACATTCAACTTAGAGGAGTACGAGCAGTACGAGCGGGTGGACCAAGGTGACTTCAACGTCATCTCCAAAGACTTCATTGCATTTGCATCACCTCAGCAGAGCTCCAGGAAGCCAGGTGCTTTGAACGAACCCTTCAAAAAGGTCTTGAGCTACTTCTTGAGCAACAACGTGCAGTTGGTGGTGCGGCTCAACTCCCATTTATACAATGCCGAGGAATTCACTAAGCGCAACATCCAACACATTGACATGATCTTCGAGGACGGAACTTGCCCTACTTTGGATTATGTCCACAAATTCATCGGTGCCGCCGAATGCGTGATTAACAAGGGGGGCAAGATTGCGGTACACTGCAAAGCCGGCTTGGGGAGAACTGGGTGCCTTATAGGCGCTCATTTGATTTACACCCATGGCTTCACTGCAAATGAGTGCATTGCATATATGAGAATGATTCGCCCCGGCATGGTTGTGGGACCACAACAACATTGGTTGTATTTACATCAAAACGATTTCCGCAACTGGAGACACACCATGTGCTTGGACAACCGGCCGGATCTCTTCATTGGGGGACTCTTCTCCTTGGTTCCCTATGACGAATTCAAGGCTAGGCTCAAGCAGGAAGCCAAGCAAAAGAGACAGCAACAACAACAGCAGCAGCAACAGATGAACTCGTCGTTCAACACCAACTTTGATTCGTCATTCAATACGCCAATTAGACGCAGGAAGATAAGTGGAGCGCTAGCATCCAAGATCCAAAGCGTTGTTCCAGTGGAATCCCCAGGACAGCCCAGAAAGTACAACGAGGCCGTGTCAGCTGACGGACATGATCTAATAAACAACTCCGACGAAGAAAACAGCGGCGACTTGATGCAGGGAGTGGTGGATTCGTCGACCATAGTCGAGCAGGAAGTTCATAATGCCGATGGTAAGATCATGTCGCCAAAGCGAGATACCAGTGACTGGAGAGCCTTGAGAACCCTCTCCAACACGAACTACAACCTGCCGTCTTCATTGACCAAGACAACCACCACCACAACTACAAGAACAGTGAGCACGAC
Source organism: Metschnikowia sp. 03-147.1 (assembly GCA_002370795.1). NCBI lineage: Eukaryota > Fungi > Ascomycota > Pichiomycetes > Serinales > Metschnikowiaceae > Metschnikowia > Metschnikowia sp. 03-147.1. Next base: position 157,480 of record NKZR01001563.1, read on the forward strand.
TTTGACGCTGTCACCCACGTCGCCCAAAATGCCCAAGTCCCGCTCCAACAACAAGTTGAGTGCGGGCATTCTTCCCGGGAAAAACGCAACCCGGGTTCATTCTGGCGGCATTAGAAAGGTGAGCGGAAGAAAATACTGAGGCCCTCGTTGTGCCTTTATTCTCAATCTAATAGCTAATATGTAACTTATCCACGTGTATTTATTCCTGATACTCTATCTGCTGAAGGTGAAAGCCCAGGTCACCGTCATGCTTGAACACAATTGTATCGTGGTCATTGAAAATGACTGTTTGAATCACCAGGTCATCGTCAATGGGAACCCACTCATTCAAGTACGGATTCTCCTTGACCTTCGGAAGAGCAAGTTGGATATTCTCAGGAGACACCTGGGCTCTAGCCTCAGCTCCCAGGTCGATGGACTCCTCGTCCAAGCCCACGCCGGATGAGTTGATTGCACTCACTAGTTGGTGGGTGAGATGGCCCACTGTCTTGTTGCTGTTGTTATCAAGGCAGAGGGGCACCACATAGCAAGACCGCTCGCGCTTGAACTTGATAATGGTTATTCCGGGCTGCAGAGCCTTGCAGTTAGTAGGGCGCCTGGCCAATGATCTTGTGAGTCATACATACTCCAACCATTTGGTGAGTGTGGTCAGTGTAGAGGAGGCCTGCGCGTAGAAGCACGCGTTGCGTGGTCGCAAGCCTAGATGTGCATAAGCCATCGGTGAAGAGCTGCGACACTCATAGTGCACGAAATCGGAAAAACGATACGGCGTTCGAGAAAAACACTAGGCTTATGTTGAGTTACGGATGTGCACATTCGAGAGTCTCTACCACAGCCGATTGCGTAGACACGCAGCATTGCTGGTCGCAGAGAAGGTAGCGTCAGACGCAAGGTTTACGACGTGCATTCAGCAGCACAAGTTTTCTCTGGCACAGCCACAATGTCCATGCCAAGAAAGCATACGGGCTTCGGCCATTGAGTATGTGAGGTTAGGTAGGCCATCACCACAATTGCGAAGGTTTTAGAGTATTCCGGCCAATTTGCGGCAGAATTCCGGCGAAATTCCGCGGAAATTCCGTTGCAGGATGGATTTGCGATGTCCCGGGTATGCCACACCACATAAATAGCCCCCAAAGGACTTCCCTCAGGATCACCGTCACAGATTGATATGCTAGCTAATTCGGCGTCGCTTGCAGTTAGCCCCGAAAAGAGAGTCCACGTATCCGTGAACAACCTAGGGGTCGCCGTGGGCTCTAAGGATGTAGAGTCCGGCACCTTCAAGATATTGGAGTCTGTCTCCTTCGAGTTGCCTAAGAGCAATATGATGGCCATAATGGGCGGCTCCGGAGCCGGAAAGACCACGCTTTTAAACGTGTTGGCTCAACGAACTAATATCAAATCCGCTTCCTTGAAGTTCTCGGGCTCTGTCACCTACGCCTCGGATCAAGACAGACCTCGGGTGAACACCGCGTACATGGTCCAGCAAGACCTCTTCTTACCGGGGCTTACACTCCTAGAAACATTGATTTTTCAGGCGGACTTGAGGCTCGGAAACGTCTCCCGAGACTCTAGAAGGGAGTTGATCGCTACCCTCTTGAACTTGCTCGAGTTAGAGCATCGCAAAGATGAGATCATCAAAACCTTCAAGGAACAAATCAACTTATCGGGAGGAGAACAAAGGCGTGTGTCGCTTGCGATCCAGTTATTGAACAAGCCAGAATTGCTTTTTCTAGACGAGCCCACCACGGGCTTGGACACGTCGTCTGCACTCACCATGGTGTCAGTCCTCAGAAAGTTGGCCTCGCCAGAGATCGGTATAACCATCATCATGCTGATTCATCAGCCCCGAGCCGAGGTCATTGATCTTTTCGACAAGCTCTGTGTGTTGACCCGTGGTGGACGACTTGTGTATTATGGCTCTTTGGCAGAGTCTGTGCCTTACTTCACTCTCCTCGAGGAAAAAGGTGTTATTAGCAAAATCGAGAACCAAGGCCCCTTCCACACCTTGAACAGAATCATGAACCTGCTGGTGAAGGACACAAGTTCTGCGGAGAAAGAGGCCCACTCTTCAGCAGTCGCCGATAGCCTCGTGAACACCTGGAAACAGCACAATACCGTGGCATCCGTCCTCACACCAGAACAAGAGACAGCGCGGTTTCGTGATAATCTCAAAGTCTTCGAGCCTTCGGATCCCCTCCCACTTTACCGTGAGCTTTATGTGCTAGTGAGAAGAACTATTTTAGTGTCCGTGCGGGACCATTACTCACTCATGTCTCTCCACTTCGGTGCCCTCCTCTTGTCTGTGATAATTGGATGGCTTTTTCTCAAACCAGACCCAAATCTTTCCGGCATCCGGTCCATAACCTCTTCCTTGTACTCGTTACTCGAGGTTGTTGGGTTCTCGCCGCTTACTATGGAGATTTCCCGGCTTTGGTTTTCTGACGGCACGTTCTTCTTCAAAGAGTACCGAGAAAAATGTGTCAGTGCCCCAGGCTTCGTCATTTCGAGGCGGTTGGGAAAGTTGTTCGTTGAAGACGTTCCCATGGTGTGCATATTCACTATTGTCACTTACTTCATGTGGGGCTTGCGTCTTGGCGAGACATACCAGGACTCGGGAGATGGCTCCTATTTTGGGATTTTTTTCGTGCTCATCTTGCTTGTTGGTATGTGCTCCATGTCGCTCGCCACTTTCTGCTTTGCCTTGTCCTCGGGATTTTCCGGCTCCATCACTTGCATCAATGTTATCTACCAATTGCAAAACTGCGGATGCGGCTACTTCGTGAACTCTGCTTCCATGCCTGTTTACGTCCGTTGGATCAAGTATGTTGCCTTCTTCTGGTACGCATTCGGAGGTCTTCTTTCCAATCAATACACCAATTGGCTGGGAAACTGTCCTTACCCGTTGTCAGACTCTAGGTGTTTGGAGTACACTGGAAACTATCAGCTCCTGGTTCTCGGATTTCCTCAAGGTTGGACAGGGGCTCCTATCGGGTACTTGGTACTTTGGCTTGTTGGCATCAACACGGCTACTATCCTCATTTTAAGGTTCAGAAACTACGACGTTGAAATTGCGAAGAAGAAAAAGAATAAGATTGGGGGAAGCGACATAGACGCTGCCGAATTGAAGGGCCTCATGCTGTCCCCGTCACTGCTCGATGAGAAACATGCGGACATCAAGGGAGCTTCGATAAGCTTGCGTGACGTCACTCTATCAGTGAAAGTCAAGACTTCTCAAAACCCGCTTGCTAAAAAGGAAGAAAGAATTCTTTTGAACAACGTCACCGCTAACTTCAAATCGAACTCTGTCAATGCGATCATGGGCCCCTCTGGTGGAGGCAAGACTACCATGTTGAAGTTTTTGGCCAACCGTTTGCCAAGATCCGACTTTGCACGGAACGGGTCGGTACTTTTGAACGCTAGTCAGGAAATTTCCCCTGCAAAATTGGGTGTTATGTCAGCGTTTGTCGCTCAGACTGACGATTTGCTTATAGCAGAGTTGACCGTGAGAGAGACGCTCTTCTACCAGGCCCGTTTGAGACTCCCTTACGACGAGCACCCAAAAATCCCTCAATACATCAACCAGATCTTAAGAGTCACTGGTCTCTTGGACTGCGCTGAGACGCCAATTGGAAACGAAGCTATAAAGGGATGTTCTGGAGGGGAAAAGAGAAGGGTGTCCATCGCCATTCAACTTTTGAGCAAGCCCAAAATTTTATTCTTGGATGAGCCAACTTCTGGCCTTGACTCAGCATCATCTGTGAAGATCTTGTCTCTTTTAAAGGAACTTGCGCAGTCAGGGACAACCATCATCACCACGCTTCATCAGCCCAACAAGCTGATGTTCACGCTGCTTGATTCTTTGGTGCTTCTAGCTCGTGGGGGGCTTGTGGTGTACGACGGGCCCACAATGTGCCTCGCTTCCTACCTAGAGAAAATGGATCTCAAATGTCCCGCAACGGTTAACTTGGCTGACCATGCATTGGACTTGGTTTCGTTGAATTTTACTGAGACGAGAGAGCAGCTGCAAGCCAGAATAGAGTATCTCATCAAGGAATGGGGTGTCCGCGGACCGATCTACGAAGAAAAGGACTTGCTTGACCGCCCTGTTGACTTGAAGAGTTTCAAAAGGCCCAGTGTGCCAGTTATGGTCACACTAAAGGCAATTTGCTCTAGGCAGTTTGTCGTATCCTACCGCAACAAGAGTATCTTGGTATCGCGTTTGATGCAAGTTGTGATACTCGGTATTATCTATGCTTTGTTCTTCTCGCCATTGAAACACTCTCAGCAGGGCGTGAGCGACAGATTGGGGTTGATTCAAAACTTCACCAATTTGTTCTACTGCGGTTTGGTTAACAACTTGTCTCTATTCCCCTCGCAGAGAAACTTGTTCCACCAGGAGTATAGAGACAAGACCCACAGCTCTGTGGTCTTTTCGCTGGCTTATCTTCTTGTGGAGTTGCCGTTTGAGTTGCTTCCCAGCATCATATTCTCGGTGATGTATGTATTTCCCACTTACATGCCTAGATCAGCGGGAATGTACTTCACAGTTTTGTACTGTTCTTTTGCATTACTCGACTGCGGGGAATCGGCCGGGATCTTCTTCAATTCGCTCTTCACCCACATGGGATTGGTGACGAACGTCTTATCAAATTTGTTCATCGTGGGAATTTTTATGGCCGGTACCATGTCTTTGCAAATGCCCGAATTCTTCAGGGCCTGGAATTACCTCAACCCTTCGAAGTATGCGGTGCAACTCCTCACCAACATGATTTTCAAAGACCAAACCTTCAGGTGTGATGGCGGCCTGTGTGCGTTGTCCACCGGCCAAGCGGTGTTGGACCAGTACAAGTTGAATGCTGATATCAAGTCTGCCTTTGGGGCATTGACGGCATGCTTGGTTCTCATGAGAGCGATTGCGTTCGCCATGACCTGGGGCAGAGCAAAATGGTTCATCTAGACACATGCTACGTAGGGGCCTGGTCGCTGTTCAGGATTATTATAGATTAATGATTATAGTATTTAACTAGCTAGGTTGGTATTTGCTCGAAGTAACCATGTGCAGAGATGCCGCATCGGCTCACATTATGTATCGCATCAAATGCCCCAGAAACCCTACCCATGACCCACCACAGCACACATGGGTGCCACTACCGATCTCTCTTCCGAGCGATTTTACGTGGCATTGGGAAGATACGTCTCATCCCGTCTGCTGTTGGAAGCGTGCAATCTCCAAACAAGTTGGTTCAGCAAGAGGTCGCCAAAGCTTTGATCAACCCAGACTTGTATCATCGCCACTTGTTGGCTGAAATCAAACAGCTGGCTTGGGAAGAATTCTCCAAAAGTTCCCACCACCTAAGAGACGTGGCAATTCTCTCCAAGCTAAGTGCCGGGAAGACTCTCGTGGAAATACTTGGGGGTATCAAAGAACATCCCAAGGAGCCTCAGGCCTGGGGCCAGCTCATCGAAGCACTCGTTGGCTACAGAGCCAACCAACTAAAAAAGTACAATTGGAGACAACAGTTCAAGGAAAACAAACGTGCTATAGAAGAGGGTCGCTTGAAGACGCTACCTACATTGCTTGCCAAGCGTATTGTCTCACGTGAGCAAAAGGCCCAGAAATCGGAGCCCAGGTATTCGGGCCTCTCGGCATCACAGAAAGCCAAGGCATACAGCGATAAGCTTGAGCAGAGCAAAGAGAATGCCTCATTTGTCGTGAGAAACTATATCAAGCGGATGCAGCTACTGGGAAAGCTTCCTAATCCATATAAGCTACCCTACATGGGGCCAAAAGTATTAGCCCAGAGTCCTGACCTACCCGAGACTCGGGAGATTCTTCCTGGGTCAACCAAGTTTTCAGTCATGAACGCGGCATATGACATGCAATACATTGAGTCCATTACCAAGCGTGAGATCGAGTACAGCATCAATGAGCGTCACTTCCTTAGGAAGTACACGGAAATCGTTAACGAAAAGGGCCCCTACAAGGTACAGTTGAGAAGCACAATGTCTGGTACCATGGCTGCACACTACCTTAAGCTACCCTTCTCTCAATATCGTCAGCTCGAGGCCCTAGCTATGGATATCAAGAAGCTGACCAGAGCGGCCCTGAAGCAAATGGTGTGGAACCTCGATTCTGCGGCAGCCACCTCTATCAAGGTAAAACGGCACGGCGAAGGCTATGCTTTGCGAGGATCTGGTGGATTTTCTATCGAGGAAATCATGTATCCCAGATCATACTATGAGAAGTTGGCAGCTGAAGAAGCTGCGTGGGAATTTCGCATGGAGATGGTGCGCCTCGAGGCAAACTGGAATAGCATCATGGCGAACCTGCGTGATATTGACGAAAAATTGAAGTTGATCTACGAGATTCTCAGAAAGTCGTGGCAGGAGCCACTAGTGGTTGCAACACGTGCGGTTGATGACGAGGTGCGCCAATATCACAAGAAGTACTGGATACTGGAGAGAAGTGAGGTGTGGGACCGGCGCAAATGTCTTCAGAAAAAAATGGATGCCAGGTACTCGAGACTTGTCAAAAAGCTCGAAAGGCTAGCCTCGATATTACAAAAAAACCCAGTGTATGTGCATCTGGACCTATTCAACATAAACCGGTCTCGCGTCAAGCTCTACGAGACCAGAATCATTCAAGAAGAAAGGCTAAAGCCCAACCGGCGACGCGGGATTCCTGAAAGTTCAGGATCTGGAATAGGATGCACTTTAGGGGATTACATGGAAGAGGTCGGACTCAGAGGGTACAAGATGGGGGAAAAATTCGACCGAAGACTTAGTTTCGTGGTCCCTGTGACGTCAGTTCCCGAGACAGCAAAAGCCCACGAGAGCAGGCAACAATAATCTGTATATACTTTGTAAGTTTGTTCATTATATAGTGAGATATATGCTGGTCATTATTGTAATACTAATTGTTCAGGGTGCTGAACGCGTTCGTTGAATATCCCTCTACCACACGAGAAGACGTATCTCTGTCACACTCCATATCAGAATTGCTATCACCATCAACGCCGCCTTCTTTCTCGACAATTTCAAAGTCCTCGAGAAGCTTGACTAAGCCAGAAGTATCCTTTTCCGCCTCTGCTACGGATAATCCATTCATCATGGCGATCACATCGCTGAGGCTCACGCCCTCCTGCCGCAACTCCCTGTGTTTGGCTAGCACCTCTTCAAGACAGGTAATGCTGTTTTCGTACCAGGCTCCAGGCGTTTGGGCGAAGGGGGGGACGAGCAAAATGTTCTTCCGTGCAAACAAAGCTTCCACAGAGAGCTGGTTCCGGTAGAACATTGATGCCTGGTAGTGGTCCTTGCAGCAATATTGCGAAGAATAGGTGTTTGGAAGAATGAGCGACGGCTTCCTGTTGTAGATTTGAAATTTGGTGGATACTGCCGACGAACCTTTTAAGCTGCAGGCTCTCCGAACAGCGACTTCAGGCGAGGAGCTGCAGAGCAAGTATCCACATTGGTGTTCAATGTTTCTTTCTTCAATCACCTCGTCATACGATTGCGGTGTGAAGAATCTGCTCAAGAATTTGAGCAAGGGTAAGTCCACACAGTAATCCAATACTAGGACAGCCACCTTTAGCTGTAACTTGGAGGCTTCTGCCGGGGACAAGAGCTCCACTTGAGGTAAGTCCTTGATGTGTGGTAAAAAAGTATCAATGGTGAGAATGTTCATGTCGGCAATGTTTCATTGGCTGGTGGAGCTTGGTTGGTAACTGGTGTTTCATTGACTGCCTATAGCTTATCGTTCGTGCCGAGTGATGTTATATGATCTACCTGCATATAAGGGGCTCCGACCTGCTGTGCTGGTGTACGGGCAGGCTACAGATACAAGTCTACGAGGGAAATGCCAGCAAGGGAGTGCGGTAGTTTAGCCATTCTCCTTTTCCGTCGTTTTGGCGGCATTCATTGCACGGAAAGAACACGCATGTAAGGTCGCACGTGACCTGCCGGACAAGTACAAGCGCTATCATTCTCATCCTGGCATACCCCATGACGGATATGGAGGAGCCCAAATTAGGCCTCTCGTCTTCGAGCTCACGCCGGGGATCTACCAACAGCGGCCTACTGCCTGTCACGTCAAACTATGGGAATCGACTTCGATCGTCCACGACCACAATGCTCCTCAATTTGATCCACAACGGTTCGGAGTCAAACTTCGAGACAGCAAAGCCAAAGAAGCGAATTATGTCACTATACCGACTTCTAGTTCTCGAGCTTAATATTCCGGGCACGAACTCTACAAAAGCAAGCTCTGCGGCCGATGAGGAATCAATGGCCAGAGCTTTCGAGCAGCTCCTGGATATGATGAAAGTACCGCTTAACTTGGAAAAATTCATGATTTTCGGGCTTTTAGTCTGTTTGAATTCGTTTCTCACGTTCTTCACTCTTGTCCCGTTGAAGATCGGCATGGTAATTAGCTCAGCAATTGCGGACTACGCTAGGTCCTCCTTCAATGACTTTTCAATCATAACCCACAAACTCCACTTCATCAAGCGTGATCTAATGACATTAGTTCTTATAATTGTGACCATGATTATTTTGTCATCTCCGATTTTGGAAATCTCGAGGCTCTACCACGATATTCGTGGCCAGGCGCATATAAAGTTGTACGTCATGTTCGGAGTCCTCGAGGTTGCAGATAAACTTCTCTCCAGCACATCGCAACAAATTTTTACGGTCATGTTGGGCATTCCGCTTGGGGACTTTTCTATCAACAACTACATGAAGTTGGGGATCTTCTCCTTCTTCACCTTTGCATTTTTCGCCCTCCACTCATATGTGCTCATATACCAATCTGTGTCCTTGCACGTGGCTGCCAACTCTTACTCTAATGCACTCTTGGCGTTGCTCCTCTCGAACCAGTTTGCGGAGCTCAAAGGGTCTGTGTTTAAAAAATTCGAAAGAGAGGGCTTGTTTCAACTCTCCATGTCAGACCTCACTGAGAGATTTCAGTTATCCATTATGTTGGTAGTGATAGCTTTGAGAAACTTGTCCCAATTGAGCAGTACAGAACTCGTCCTTATTCCAGATAGCTGGAAGTCTTGGAACAAATGGCTTGGGGCCATATTTGGGCCGTCGGTTGTAGTCCTCGGCAGCGAGATCTTGGTAGACTGGCTCAAGCATTGTTATGTGATCAAATTCAATCGCATCCGGCCGAGGGTCTACAACAATTTTCTTTATGTCTTAAGCTGTGATTTCATGGAGATCTTTTCGCTGAGCTCGAAGACATATACACTGCATGAGATCTCCGATTACGTCATAATGACTAGGCGTATAGGCCTTCCGATCATCTCGCTCACAATCTGCTTTTTGAGGTTGTGTCTGAGTAATCTACACTCGGTGTTTGTCCCTGACTCTCTAAGCGTGGCGAATGTTATAGGCACCGTCTTGTTAATTTCCTTGTCATTCTTGGCATTACTCGTCACCAAGCTCCTCTTGAGTTTGTGGTTATTGAAATGGGCTCGGGTCATCAAAAGAACGCATGAGAGCTACCAATCCAAATTGCAAAGAGGTGACGTACCGGCAAGAGCGGAACACGCCAGCGAAACAATTCCCCAAATAGCAGTGAAACTGGAATGCCCTATGGAGGTGACTGAGTTTTCAAATATCAGCCATTCCAGCCCATCTAACTCTCTGCAATATTCTCTTGATGAAACCGACCCCTCAATCGTGGGAACTTCACACCTTAGCTGTGAAATTTCAGACCAAGTCAGCACGCCTACCCTCAGTGCTCAAGCTGATATCGAGACTTCATTTTTTCCTGGCATTCCAAACACCGAGCCCTCATCTATCAATCCCAACACGAGGCACCACATGTACGACTTTGGAGAGAGCATTCCACCGACTGTTGAAGAGCTTCGTAATACCCAGTTCTTGAAAAAAAGGAATGTTTCGGGAGCTTCACGCGAGAAAGGAACCCCTGACTCCCTTGATAAAGTGCATCGCTACGAGATGTCGAGCAAACGAATCTGGTAACGGGCGCATCCCTTTGAGACTCAAGAACTGACTTGTAGTTTTTCAAGCCTCTCACAGGGTAATGGTGGTTCCAAGTAAGCTCAAAAGGTGATAGTCAATTCAAGTAAGCATGTTCGTTAATAATTGAACAACTGACATCAGGCAATAATTCTATGTACAAGTAAGGTCGACTGATGATCATATATACAAGTTTCAACGAGCCTTGGTCAACTGCTCTTTCATAATGGTGCTGATGTATTGTACCGTCTGAGGTCTTGGCCTTCTCACATTAGCAGCAAAAGCCAAACACCCCGTGAGAAGGGCAAGCGCTCCAGCTTGGTGAGCGGATGCCAAAGGAATAGGAACGAGATAGATAAGAGTCGTGATACCCAACGACACCTGCAACGTCACCAATCCCATAATGATGTGCATGGTTCTATTGGCACGAGCCGGCACAATCGCTTTATTCCTCAGGACAAACAAATGACCGCCCAAAATGGCAAAGAATGTGCTTGTCGCTAAGATTCTGTGCACCAACTGCACAGTTGTAGGATTCTCGAGTAAGTTCCTCCACCACATGTCAGAGAGGTCCGTATTTCTTGCGAAAACTGGTGACATGAGCTCATTTCGAGAGGGAACATAGTCGTCCCCCATATGTGGAAAGGTATTGTATATCAAGCCAGCGTCCAAGCCGGCCACCATCCCACCGCTCATGGCGGTCAAGAAAGTCAATACAAGAAGACCAGCAGCGATCTTTCTTGACTTGTTCAAAGCAGGACTGTTTAGTTTCGCCAATGCTTCCGTCACCTTTTTTGGGTCGGTTTTCAAGCCCTTCACCCATGCATTCTCGTTGAAGATCTCCATGGCAGTCCACAACACACCCAAATACATAATGAATGCAGCACCTAAGTGGGTGGTTAATCTATATTGAGAAACAGTGGGCTTTGACCTCCTTTCCTCGAGCTGCTCCTCGTCCAAACCGGACTTTACCATCCACCAGCCAATCGCACCTTGGAGCCCTAGAAGACCCGTAAGGCCAATGACCGCTTTGGTCGTTTGACGACTGAATTTCCCGGATTTCCAAAAATAAAGCGCTGGTAAAATGAAGAACATGCCTATGGCACGTCCAAGAAGCCGATGGCCCCATTCCATACTGAAGATGAACTTGAATTCCTCCAATGTTATGTGAGAGTTGAGTTGCTTAAATTCAGGTGACTCTTTGTATTTTCTGAACTCCTCTTCCCATTCTGCTTCATTGAGAGGGGGGATTGTTCCGGTTACTGGCTTCCATTCTGTGATGGACAAGCCCGACTCAGTCAAGCGAGTAAGTCCGCCCACGACGACAATACCAAAAATGAGACCTGAAGTGGAGGCGAGCCAGTAGCCTGTAACTTTGCTCGAAATAAGAGGGTATTCCCTCTTGGTGCCCTGCTTGGCGGCAGTTGTCGCGTACGATTTGGCGGATGCTAGATTTCGTGTTGCAATGGACCATGACGACGGGCTTTTCCAGTAGTTTCTGACTGGGCTGATCCGCGTAAGTGGGCGAGTATTCTGGCTTTTCGTGAGCAAGCCGGACGAAAGCCTCGACAAATTTAGTACAGGGAGCTTAAACATACGGGCATATACGGAAGTAGCGTCGGGAGTATCGCCCTTTAATTTGAAGCGTCACGTGCGCAGTGATGAATAATCGGCCCACTATCCTTCGTCAGGCGCTACATCCGTGCATCTCGCGCGAGCCGTGGCTTGGCTGCGAGCACTTACGCACCGTGTTTTGCACCCACTCAGAGTCCGACCAACAGTACACGTAGGACACTCCTTGCAAACAATTATTCTGAATAGCTACATATTAAGTACCGGTTTGAGCTTTAGGATGATCCTAGATGAATCTAATACCCTTGCAAACGCAACATACATATACCTTGTTATTCTATTCACAGGCATTCTCGTCGGCTCTATTTTGGCATTCTTCAGAGAGTACATGTGTTCGGACAATCAAATACCTGAGGACCTAGAGAAAGCATGTAACTCTACGACTGAATCCGAGACGAGCGAATCCCCTTGCTACAGTGCAGTAGATGGCGAAGGGCTCAACTCTTCCATCAAACACAAACCCAAAACAGAGCATTTAACAAGAAATTACCTAGAACGGCTTCGATCTAAGAAGTCCTACAGCTCCGACTCGCGCAGGCTTTCTCAAGACGATGGCATCAGCACCAATCTCGCTACTAAGGACGAGCCGGAGCCTGGAATAGAACTCGAGAGTTTTGGCTTGAACACGAAGGAGCCCATTAGGTACACTATGCAAGAGCTTGTCGAAATACAGACGCAGGCTACGCAGCTTCCAGACAACACGGGCAAGGTCAAACTCTCAGCCTTGCTTCGTATGCAGGTGCCGATTCCGCCGGCAGTTCTTTTGTCGGACTCGGCCATGAAAAGTGCCCTCCGTGAGATTCAGGCGCAAATCAGCGAGCCATGTAAAGTCAGCAGCTCTATTGCTTTTTTTAAGTTCGTGAGCATATCGTCTTTCCGGGGGCCTTTCTCCAACAGTTGCCATTTTCGTGAGGAATATTGCGAACTCTTGACCATCTTGATTGACTCGCTCACTATATACAACGGTGCCATCATCCAGCCGCTTCTTCAACTTTCCCTCGTTGATATTGCATCATGCTTCGCATGGGAACATTGGAATTCAAAGTGGTGCGCCATGGTGCCGCCGGCAGCAAAACCCAGTGAAGAACATCTCGGTAGCAGGGAGTATTTGGATGCAGTGCCTGAACCCAGGCACGCGAACACTGACTTCATTAACGACAGCTACGAGCACAACTACACCGGCTTGGCCACCAGCATCTTGCAAGATACAGACGCCACGACGGTCTTACCCGACGCAGCGATTTTTAGGTTGCTTTGCAACTTGTACTTGGGCTCGCCTGCCATAGCCAAAAGCGTGAGGGCCCAAAGCGTCTACAAGTTGAGTGCGATTTTCCATGCGTGTGCTAGCAGAACCCAGTGTGGGCAGCACCGCGAACTAATTGCAATATTGGCTCAGGCAGTGGCTTCGGCGCAACGCGATAGCTTAAAGGCATTTTTCTACGAGATCCTCATCGACCTATTGCGGCCCCACATTCTTTGCTGCTTGGAAACCGACGATTTATCCGCAAGCGAATCGCCAATCTACGAGCTTATTTTCAAGGGATTATGGACGGACCAGGCACCGCAAGTGAGAGAGAAAGCGCAGAAGGTAGTGCTTCTTCTTAGCGAGAGATTTGCTGATGTCAAGTCGTGGACGAAGTACATGAAGCAGACCAACGCGGATCTTGGCTTGGGACATGTGGGAGCTCCGGGATCATGGCTGGAGTACAACTGCGACTAATGTTGGGGCGGCCCGGTCACACGCGCATGCATCGCTCCAGAGGGGAACCAACATGTGTCGTGTGCAGACCTCGGATAACCGAGCTTCACGTGATAGACCATTCCAATTCCCAGGACACTGATGTACGCAGACTTTGGCTGATGGAGCGTACCGAAGAAGACTTCGGAATATTCTGGCGTACCTGGGATATCATCCGAGCTGTTTGTGATTTGGCTCGGGCTGCGTGCTGGCTTCCCATTGCCCCATGGCTCGTTGTGCACCCAAGAGCTTCCCTCTTAAAGATACTTCCGCGCAAATTCAACGTGCTTTCATCTGACATGTGCGTGCACTCTATAAAGCCGCATGATTTGCCCGTTCCTGAGATAGTTTACAATTTAACGCCTGCTTAGTATCTCTCTTCTCAAATTGTTTCTCATCTCAGACCACATTACTGGTGCTACACTGACGTCCCCTCCACTTGATCACCTTACACCATGTCCGGACTCGAGTTAGCCGTTGCTGCTGTGGTGGGCTCTCAATTGCTCGATGCAAAATATCATCTCTCAGAGGATCTCAACTTGATTCGGAAGGTCATTGCCAAGTCAGTTCCACATGCATACCGCATGATGAGAAGCAGAGTCAGTTTCTGGTACATTTTCGAGAATTCCGTGGCCAAGAACCCAAACAACATTGCCATTGCGTTTCCTCGTCCTATACTGCTGCAAAACACCCAAACAGACTCTGAGGGATATCCAATATATGACGAGCAGTTCAAAGTCGAGACTTACACCTACTCCGAGTTGTACGACATGATCTTGAGGCTTTCTCACATCTTGAAGAATGACTACGGAGTCACTTCTAAAGATACAATTGCTGTCGATTGCATGAACAAGCCATTGTTCATCCTTTTATGGTTCGCCTTGTGGAACATTGGTGCATTACCTGCCTTTTTGAACTATAACACCAAAGGCAAGCCAATGGTGCATTGCATTAAGATTGCCGGCGCCACTCAAGTTTTCGTCGACCCGGACTGCGCTGGTCCGATTAGAGAGACAGAAAATATGTTGCACGAAGAATTACCTGATGTTGGCGTGCATTACATCAATGAACCTGAATTACTCAGAGTCTTGAGCGACAAAAGCAGACCAAAATACAGGGCTCCAGATGAAACTCGCCGTCCAGAGGACAAGGACTCCTCTTGCTGTGCTTTGATTTACACTTCTGGTACGACCGGCTTACCAAAGTCTGCAATTATGTCCTGGAAAAAGTCTTTTATGGCCTGGGCTTTCTTTGGAAGTGTCATGAAAATCACCAAAAAGTCAAATATTATGACTGCCATGCCGTTGTATCATTCAACTGCTGCTATGTTGGGCGTCTGTCCTGCACTCGGTAGTGGCGGCACTGTGAGTGTTTGTCAGAAGTTTTCAGCTTCTACTTTTTGGACACAGGCCAAACTTGTCAATGCCAGTCATATTCAATACGTCGGCGAGGTATGCCGTTACTTGTTGAATGCAAAGTACCATCCAGATCAGTTGAAACACCAGGTCAAGATTGCTTATGGTAACGGATTGCGTCGTGACATCTGGAAAGACTTCAAGAAGCGTTTCAATATTCAAGGAGTGGGCGAATTTTATGCCTCTACAGAATCTCCACTTGCCACAACCAGTCTTCAATATGGCGACTTTGGTATCGGAGCGTGCAGAAAGTATGGTACTTTGATCAGCAGTGTCTTGGACACAACACAAGCCATTGTTAAAATGGAGCCAGATGACGAAAACGAAATTCTCAGGGATACCAACACCGGTTTCTGTATCCGTGCCAATGCAAATGAGCCAGGCGAGTTGTTGATGAAAATTCTCAACGCTAAAAACATAGAGGGTTCCTTCCAAGGTTATTACGGTAACCTGAAGGCCACCAACTCCAAAATTATCAGAGATGTCTTCAAGAAGGGTGACGCCTGGTTCAGATCTGGTGATTTATTAAAAATGGATGAAGATGGATTGTACTTTTTTGTTGATAGACTTGGAGACACATTCCGGTGGAGGTCCGAAAATGTTTCTGCCACCGAAGTTGAAAACGAAATCATGGGATCTGGTGCTATTAAACAGTCCGTTGTCGTGGGTGTGCGAGTGCCCAATCACGAGGGAAGGGCTGGATTTGCAGTTATTGAAACGAAAGATGGGCTTAGTGATTCCGAAGCTCTAGCAAAGATTTACGCTCACGTTAAGGAAAGTTTGCCTAAGTATGCCATTCCTCAATTCATCAAGATTGGCTCTCACTACATCCAGGCATCTCACAATCACAAAGTGCCCAAGAATCAGTTCAAGAACCAGAAATTGCCCAAGGGTGATGATGGCAAGGAGCTTATTTACTGGCTAAATAATGGTACCTACGAGGAGTTGACCGAGGATGCATGGGCTCAGATTATGAGTGGAGCCTCCAAGTTATGATATTGCCTATCTTTTTACTTCTACAAATTCCATGTGGAAATCTGCAACTGTAATTTCTTGATGTAGACTACATTAGTTCTTGTTGGAGATAGCGACGACACCTGGCAATTCCTTACCTTCCAACAACTCCAAGGAGGCACCGCCTCCGGTGGAAACGTGTGACAACTTGTCAACGACACCGTACTTCTTAGCAACAGTGGCAGTGTCACCGCCACCAATGATTACGGTGTTACCGGCCTCAGCGGATTTAACAGCATCGTCCAACAATGACTTGGTACCATTGGCGAACTTGTCGAACTCGAAGACACCTGGTGGACCGTTCCAAACAATGGTCTTAGCCTTGGCAACAGCCTCGGAGAAGAGCTTTCTAGACTTTGGACCGGCATCAAGGCCCATCCAGCCATCGGGGATACCTTCCTCTTGAGTGGCGGTGCTGGTGTTTGCATCCTTGTTGAAGTCATCGGCGGTGACGAAGTCAACTGGCAAGACAATTTCAACATTGTTCTTCTTGGCCTTGGCGACCAAAGACTCGACGTTCTTGGCACCGGCCTCATCGTAAAGAGAGGTACCAATTGGCATGTTGTCCAAGACCTTCTTGAAGGTGAAAGACATACCACCACCAATGATCAACAAGTCGACCTTGTCCAACAAGTTGTCGATCAATTGGATCTTGTCAGACACCTTGGCACCTCCCAAGATGGCCAAGAATGGTCTGGCTGGGTTCTCCAAAGCCTTGGCGAAGTACTCCAATTCCTTGGCCATCAAGAAGCCGGCAGCCTTTTGAGGCAAGTCGAGTCCGACCATAGAGGAGTGAGCTCTGTGGGCAGTTCCGAAAGCATCGTTGACGTAGACATCGGCCAAAGCGGTCAATCCCTTTCTGAACTTCTCGACGTCTTCCTTGGAAGCCTTGACCTTCTCGCCGTCAACCTTTCTGGATCCCTCTTCCTCGATGTGGAAACGCAAGTTCTCCAACAAAAAGACCTCACCAGAAGAAGCACCATTGACGGCCTTCTCGACCTCGGCGCCGACACAGTCGTTCAAGAAAGTGATCTTCTCCTTTGGCAACAAAGACTCCAATTCCTTGGCGACTGGAGCCAAAGAGTACTTCTCGACTCTCTCGCCGTTTGGTCTGCCCAAGTGAGAGGCCAAAATGACGGCCTTAGGCTTTTGCTCCAAGACGTACTTGATAGTTGGCAAAGCAGCAACAATTCTCTGGTTGTTGGTGATGGTGGTGCCGTCGAGAGGTACGTTGAAGTCAACTCTGATGAAGACTCTCTTGTTGGCGAGGTCCAAGTCCTTGACTGATAATTTGCTAGATAAAGACATTTTGAGTGATTTTATCAATTGTGTTCTGAGTAATGTGTTAAACAAATTTCTCAAATATGCGACGGTGTAGCGCAACTCCTGGAGTTTATATAACCTTGATGGTGAGATCCTCTCCCCTCGGCGTTCATCCACCCGGGTGTCCAGGTTGGGTGAAAAAAGCGCCAAACTGCCGGAACAGCAACTCTCTAAGGGGGGTTCACCTGCCGATGGCAATAAATGTCACTTCCGCCAAACTCGCCCGTTCAAAAGGGCCAACTGGGCTCATGGTGCATATCGCAACCAACCTCCCGGACTTGAGCACCGGCAAAGTGGAAGGCCGCGTATGCGCTTATAAGACGCTCGGCCCACGTAACGCACACGCGCACGCTATCCACCCAGCCATGCAGCTCTGGCTTGCGACGGGCCGATCTTGTTCGGTGTCGTTTCTCAAGCGACGACAGCACTATTACAGCCGTCGTGCCCTCAAGCACCAAGCGTTTCGTGTTGTGGGCGGAGTTGCAAAATCTCCCGAACTTTCTAGAACGTTCTGTATACAAGCATCATCACCCAGGGTTTTTGATAGTATATAGCACTACACTCGGCACGGAGCCTTCGCCAGCAAAATGGAAAAGTTACTACAATGGTCTATCGCCCAGCAGACAGGGGACAAGGAGGCCATGGAAAGGATCGGGGCCCCGGACCCGGAAATGCTCAAGCAATTGTTCGGAGGCAGCGGTCCAGATGAGCCCACGTTGATGAGACAAGCCATCTATGTGGTGAAGAACAAGGATGCCGAGGACGAACACAAATTGGGCGCTTTGGAAAACTTCGAAATGCTCATTGAAAACTTGGACAACGCCAACAATATCCAGAACTTGAAACTCTGGCCGGACATCATCGAGCTTTTATCCTCGCCCAACGAGGAAATCCAAGTCTTGGCCACCTCCATTATCGCCACGGCTACCCAGAATAACCCTCCAAGTCAGGAAGCCTTCTTGAGCCATGAAGACGGTCTCGGCAAACTCATCAGTCTTGCTTCGAGCAATGACACGCCAAGAGAATTGCGCCTCAAGAGCATCTTTGCGTTGGCAAGTCTTATCAGAAACTTCGAGGATGGCAATCAGCTGTTTGTGAAGAACAATGGCTTGAACTGCATTGACCTTTCCACCAAAGGAAGCGACACTAAGCTCGAGCTCAGACAACTCTCTCTCATTAGTGCTCTCTTATCAACTGGCTTGGACCCCACTAAAACTGCTAAGTTTCGTGACGTAGGCCTCACTGGTTACTTGATTGATGTTCTCTCGGTTGATGGAAACACCACCTTAACAGATAAGGCTCTCGGTTTGCTCCTCAATCTTCGGCACCTGAAGTATGACTTCACCGTGGAGGAAACCAAGGCAATTAGCGCAAAGATCAACTCTTTGGAATCCAACCGTGGTCAGCTCTCCGAAGATGCCCTTGACTCTGCAAAGGCTGCATTCGCATAAGCAGCTATTACCTAGAATGATTGTAGTATTTTTCCCTATCTAATCCATTTATTCCGTTATTACCATGTCACAGTCATGTGCCGTGAGAACCCTCATCATGCTTGTGTTCACCGTAGGTGGAACGATCGACTTACCCTGGACCGTGCCTAGGTTCTGATGCTCCTTGTATCTGTCGTAGAGACTAGGTATTGACTCGTAGTACTGGTACAAAAATTGCGCTTTAGGATCGGTCATCAAGTTGAATTTCTTGACCATCTCTAGAAATGTGCTCTTTCGGCCTGATCCCAGACGCACATTCCCAAAGTTGGAATGACCGGAATTGCGCTCGTATTTATCGTAAAGGCTGGATCCTATCGTGTAAGTGAACGAGTGAAGCCAGTCGATAGTTTCCTCGGTGCTTTTCGTCAAAAAGATGTTGACTCCCAAATTGACCTCCGCCTCGACGATCAACTGAGATGCCTCGTTGGCTGTGACGTCAAGACTCTCCGCGGGTTTTGTTCTTGTCTGCGTTTCATTGAGCTGCAGTAATAATTTCTGGCGATATTGTTTATCTTCGAGCGCTTGTAATTTCCTCAAGTAGTCTTTGAAACCTGTCACGAGCACGACGACGTAGTTTTCGACCAATGGATCCTCCGCAAACGCTTTTCTTCGTGTGATGTCTATATCGACTTGAATACTCCCGTCCTTTATTTTCAGCACAAGGTCCGCAGGCTCATAGAGTAGCATCAAAGGTCTCTCGCATATCTCCGTCAATTCACAAGGGACGAAGATATCTTCCTCTCTGTTGTATCTAGCCTTGACTCGGCGCTTCCACGATATCACAGGCACATCTAGATAGGAGTTTCGAACCTGAGGTAGTTCAAACACCTCATTGAAGTAACTTGTTTGAATTTTCTCCTTGATGCAATGAGATATCTCTATGATCATTTCTTTGAGTAGATCATTCTTTCGCCGTTTTGTTTTATTTGCCTCGAGCCATTCTTTATTCGAGGTTGGTTTTTTCAGCGCCTGCTTTTTGCTTGCCGCCTTTTTTTTCGGTGAAGAAAACAAAGGGTCAGAGCCTTCTATCGGATCCAGAGATTCCATGGCTCGCTTGCTCGCTGGATGATTCACCCTCGTGGCGACACTCGACATTTCAACAGATGATCCAGGAGCTTCCCTCTCGATGTCTGTGATTGCCTCCGTCTCGCATTCCTGCAATGGCCGCAATGGGCTTCTTTCTGGTTCAATTTGGGACTGAGAGACGCGCTCGGATACTGGAGACGACAACAACACTTTCTTCAATAGACTAGCTCGCATATGCGATTGCACGGGCGTCTTATCCGGCATTTCGTGTAAATTCTTGATAAAAGAGTCATCTTCCGAGCTGCTGATCCAGTTTTTCAAGTCCAAAATACTTCTCTTCGGACTACGATCAGCATTCGTGCATGTCTCCTGTGTGTCAAATATAATCACCTCGTTGGAGGCTTCACCTGGCAGGGTAGCACCCATTTGAAGAGGGTCCCGCAACTCGCTAGCCTCGTGTTTGTCGACGCCCTTGGGCTGCACCTCACTGGAAAGATCGGCCTCATCTGTCAATCTAAGACGTTAGTAAACAACACAATGTGTCGAGATGGCGATACATACTCGATTACGTCATTTGCATGTTTTTGTGGTGACTCTCGTACTGGATTCTCAGAGGGGTCGCTCAGAAGCTCGATGATCTCCATTGTCAGCCGGTTATGGCTTCAAACGGTCGTGACGGTGATTAGTCTGCAAAATACACGCGCTTTGAATTGGATTGTATACAGTACTATAGCATACGGCGATGCCACACAGTGGGCTTTGCCATGAAACGCAATGGTTCAGATTTCAAAAATAAATCGAAGAACCTTGTTTCGAAATAACCAGCAAAAAGATTAATCAATGTGTTTACCGCTGCACGGCCTAGGTCACCTAGTGGGCCGCAGTGCTCCACCCGTACCTCACGCATTTCGAGAAACCGGATGTAAGGTACTGCAACTAGCTAATCACAACACCCCTCCTGCTCCCAATCCTTGAGTCCATATAGAACCAAGATGGTGGCTAATAGACATCGTGCTGTCAGCATGGCGTTCAATGGGTCGGTCTCCGATGTCGACAAACAAAAGAGCTTGCAATCTATCGCCGACCTCAGATCAGTATACAAGGATATCCGATACGACTGGCCCCAGCTAGTCCAAGGCGATCAGAGCCCTATCGAATTTGCCATCTCCTTTTTAGACGACACGTCTGTTGGGCTTGCTCATCGGAAAAACGAATTTGATGAGTTGTGTGCCACCACTGGCGAAGCGTTACGACTGGCAGTTGTGGAGAACCATGAGATCTTTAACAATAGTATAGGTCTGTACCACCAGCTTTTAACAATAGCCCAGGATTCCCAAGTTGAGTCCAACGAAATTAAAGAACTCATAGAGGTCAGTACCAAAGATATGAAAGATAGATCCACATTTTTGAAAGACATGGACCTGAGCTCAGCCAAATACTCGGAAATGATCGACATTCTCGATGCAATGGAGTATTTGCATGAAATCCCATCTCAAATAGATAAGCTTGTGGCTGAAAAAAAGATCCACGAGGTATACAATGTGATTGCTGATGGCCACAAGTTAGCTCTTAAATACAACTTGTGGTCTCTTTCAGCTATGGGTGCTACGCAGAACTACCTTGAAACACAGTCGAACAATTTGTATGATATGATAGTGGAGGAACTCAAGAACGAAATTTACTTGAAAAACAGCGCCTCGGTCAAGGAATCCTTGGCCGATATTTTAAGCTCCAACAGTCCTCAAATATTGTCACTCAAAACCCTCAGAAACCAACTGACCACTCTTGAACTGTACATTTACAACTCAGCGAACTTGGATATCGACGAGATCTCCCAGGTCTTGACTGAGAGCGGTCAAAAGTTCCTTGAGAAGCAACTACCGAAATTACACAAGCACTATTCCAAGCTGGCAAGCCAAAGAGTGGACTATTCTATTCTTCTTGATTCTGCACTGAGTTCTGCGTCTGAATCGTACCATTACATTTACATGCTTCTCTCGACGGCCTCAAAGTTGAACAAATTAGATGCGATAATTGAGATCTTATTCATCACTTTGCAGCTGGAGTTCAACACCATGATTGCCTTTACTACCGAAGAGTCCAAACTGAAGAATCTCCATCGTATTGCTCGTTTAATGAAAGTCAAGGCTTTAGATGATAACAGTCCCCAGGATAGATTAAGTGGCCACAGTCTCAATGATCAATGTGTGCCTGTCCTTCAGGATTTTGGAGGCGCTTTCTTTTTAAAGACTTTGGCAGTCTTGCAAAGACACAAAATTACATGTGCGATCATTGAATTGATCAAAGCCAGCAACGAAATCTCCGTCGTTCGCAAGAGGGACCTGGTTGTGGAAGCTCCACCTGCAACTTACAACTTCGACACGGTTTGGAGTACCCTAAAACAAGAAATTGATATCCTCATCATTAGCTATATTGATGAGGTGAGTGAGGGCACGCTCACACTCAAATCAGAGCCGACCTCTAACCGAATCCACCAAGTTTTGACAAAAAAACAAATCTTTCAATTTGATGATATGACCTACTCAAGCTCTAACAAATCATCCGAAGAAATGAAAGCTGTCTTGGATGATATGTTTCCTGGTTTCAATTTAAGCACTGACAGTGCTCTCGACCGGCAAAATGGCGCCGGTGATACACCTTACATCACCAATGAGGGACTCAACTCAATGGTCGAAGTTCTTGTTCCCAAAAACATCTTCAATATGCGAATTTTCATCGAGTACTTTCTTATTATGGTTTCTGGGGTCAACAAACTCTTCTCCAAACTGCACACCGAGAAGAGCTCTGACGCTTTGGCCTCTACGTTTTTCGTTGACGTCATGCGGAACTCGTTTCTTGTTCGCCTAAAGGATCAGGTGGACCATGCTTTCCAAGACTGTATCTCAAGCAATAATGGCGTCAAACTTAACAATGACACGAGCAGCAAGATGCCGATATTTAACCAGTCAACGGTCGATATACCTGAGACTGAGGACTTGACCTCCTTGAATCACTTGAAAGTACCTAGCGGCACCAAAATATATGCAAACGCCGTGAAGTTCCGCTCTATGTTCGCCAATTTGTGCCACACAATGAACACTTCGTTTACTTATCGTCCTGACATAAGCACTTTGGTCATTGATACTTTGCAGAATTTTGCTGACTCTTACCACGATTACTATCAAGATTTGCTCACAAATGGAGCTTTTGAGGATATAACTGAGATGAGCATTGTGCTTCCAGACCAATCATCGAAGCGAAAGCTGAAAATACACCAGTGGATGAGAGTCCCTGCCCTTTTGGAAGTCTCCGGTGAGTTGATACTGAAACTCGCACATCATGAAGATGTTAGTGATCTCATAAGGAAAGAGGTACAGCTCATGTTCTTTCAAAGAGACACCACGCAAGTATTTGACGTTACTAAAGAAGATTTGTTGGATGATGAGTGGTTCTTTCATGTCTGTTCTTTGTTGTTAACCGCATCATGGGTCCTTTCGTGGTTGCCAAATATGAGAAAAGAGTCCAACTATACCGATGCGTCTGCGCCCGGCAAGAATTTGGACGTGGGCAACTTGAAGCATGAATACTCTTTGTTGGAGAATGGACGGGGGTTGCTTGGGGGCGCCGAAAGATCTCAGAACATCTATTTAACTTTGAATCTGGAGAAAATAAAGCAGTTCGACAGCATCGTCAACACCTTCGAGGGTATCAGAGACAATGCGTTGATCGCATTGCGATACGACTTGAGACTCAAAACCCTCTACCACATTGGGCAATCATTCAAAGAGAACTTTATGTTGAGCACTGAGCCCGCCGACTCGGACGCTTTCATCAGCCTGTATAATCGCGAGATTTACTTCATTGGCACGAAGGTAAACGACACTTTGAGCATTGTGCAACGAGACTCTATTCTCGTTGGCATTACCTACTTCATCAACCACGCCTTCATAAAAGGAAGTGAGCTCGTGTCTGTCATCAACCGAAATGGGATTAAAAAGATCATGTTGAACATTTTTACGTCACAGCAGATGCTCCGCAGTGTCTTGAGAAAGGAAGACAAAGTTGATTTGAGTCTCTCCTCAAGATACTATGAATTGTTTACTTCCAAGGAGCAGGCTCTCTACGCTAAGCTTGCCCAGGACGCCGAAAAATACACCAAGACTGAGATTTTGAATCTTGTCAGATTGATCTATAGTGAGCGTCTCAAATCGGCCACGGTATCGTCCTTCAACAAGACAAAGTACGCAGAGCTCATCAAGAAGGTTGAGAGTTTATACGAATAAGACTTGCCATGCATTGATTATACTAATGACCCACCATCGCGGGCAATCCATCTCGCGTCAATCCCGAGTCTGATAGTTGTTCTGACCGGGCCGAAGACGGGTCTTGTCGCCGACTCGCTCGAAGAAGAAGCGCCCCAAGGCCATGCCTGTGACAACCGCAAAAAAGTAGAGCACGCTGAAACTCATGGCCACCAACATCAAGGCGTAGCTGAATGTCTCAATGACGAAGCAAAGCACTATCCGGATAATGTCTCTGCTAAGAACTGTGAGTAGCCTGGGGGGTTTCTGAGACGCTGGCAAGGTGTCATCGGTAGAGCTGTACACCTTGGGAGCTTCGCCGTCACACTCGCATTGCTCGATTATGGTTGTTTTTTGGGCGACGAGGTAGTTGGGGTTGTTCCACACCTTTTGCTCCAAATAGTTCTTGAAGAATTCCAAGCCTTTGGTGAGAAACGCCACGGCAAAGAACAAGACAAAGATTCCAAAGGCCTGTCCTCCATTAACCGCACTAAGACTCCTGAAAAGCACCGGCGTGTCGACAAACCTGGTGGTGAAGTACATGTTCATCGACATGTGAGAGGAGTCGTGGCCGTGGCCGCCGTGGCCGTGGCTGTGGCTGTGGCTGGAGTTACCCATGCTGCCCATGCTGCCCATGGTCAGGTCCATGTCCATGTCATGATGGCGAGCGACGTTCATGGAGCGGATGGTGTTAATCACCGCATCTTTCAATTGCTCGTCACTGAAGTGATATCCGGCCATTTGTAGAGAGTGACGCCGATGAGAGTGTGAGTAAAGAAAGTGAAGAAGTAGACCCGAGTCTTGGTATCATTTATATACAAACTGGACTATCATCGCTGGTGAGCAAATAATGCACCTAAAGCAGTAGCGTTAAGTTCTCATACTGCAGGAACGCTTGTTCTGACAGCGCGGTCGATAGAAATTTTCAGCCAAACTTTCTTCCATTGTCAAGATCCTTCACTACCGGACTTACAACAATGGAGAGCAAATTGCATCAGCTGGGTAGAACAGCGAGGTTAGCATTATTGTAAGAACCACTGTTATCGATTTGTGGCGCCAGATTATTGCTCTCGGCGAGCAATGTGCTCTCGGGCTTACTGAATAGTTCGGACTGGAGTGCTTAATCGTGCCATGAATTTGCTCGTCTATAAAAAGCTGCAACGGGTGGTAGTGTAGGTGCTGGCCGCAAATGTCTGCCCCGATTCGGCTACTGCTGACGTGACAGGAGCAGGCTTGACGTTGTAAATCTAATTTCGGTCGCCTCGGTATGTTTTTGTTTGGAGCATGCCACTAACGTAGCCGCTGTAAATCCAATACATTTTCTCGCGTATACTTGACCAGGACTGGGAACTTTGGTATCAGCTTTCATTAGCCGGGCGCGGCATCGAGCCCGCATCAGTGGAGATGGCGGCTTTTCGCTGCACTTCTCATCGAGCCGTGCCAGATCTACCCTGGCCATATGCACACCTCCGAGACCAACTGCTCACGCTTTCGATATCAAAGTTCCCACTTGGGTAGACTCTGCACAAACAATAAGGATTCGCAGCTTGCCGGGTGTGCATCAATGGGTCCTTTCGTCCGTGCCGGAGAACGGATTGTGCGTCAGATCACTATCGAATCCCTTGGCCTGACCACATTCCTCCTGGTAAGCACGTCGTATTCGCTGCAACTCATAGCACATCTCGCTGCTGTTTTCCGTCAAAATGTGCTTCTTGAGCCACACAGACCCTAGGAATTTCTGTCGACACAAGGAGCATTTGCCTCCGAAATCTACCTTGCCTGCTAGAGTATGCGCTAATTTGATGGTCGGGTCATCAAACTCAAAATGAACATTGAGCAAGTGCTTCTTATAGTCATAAGGCCGGTTGAATTTGCCCGATTTATGCTTGCAGTACCCAGGTGGAAAAATGCATTGAAACCTTCCAGCATCATCATGGATCCGGATATGCCTGGAATAATCTCTCGTGATATGTTTCCCACAAACAGGACAGACTGTCACTCTAGACGCCTTTCTTTTCTTCGCGTCTTTACCAGAAAGCATTTCCTCGGAAGCGACTTCAAGTTGATTTGATAAGTGCCCATCACTGGAGTAAAAACTCTTGACGTCTTCTGGAGCCCTTGAATTCTCACTTCCCTCCGAGTCTCTCGGGGGCCTTAACTGATAGGGCAGTTCCCATCTTCCATGAGCCTTTTCTTGGTTGAGCCCAAACGAGTCCCCTTGGTAATGACTAAATTGGCCGTCCCTGTTCATTAGACTTGACCCGTAGTGCTTTTGATTAAATACAGAGGTCATGGAGTATTGCTCGTCTTGGTATCCAGATACCACGCTATTATCTAGATTGTGAGAACCACTCCGCTCGTTTTGGTGTTGCTTGTCGTATCCACTGTTCTTGTGGTATTTATCCTCTAAAGGCTGATGAATATGATTTCGCTGATCATGAAGGTTGTGGGTATCATGAAGAGTCAGGTTGAACTGGAACTGATTTAAGCTGGCCTGATGTGCTTGTTGGTCAAACTTGGCTTCACAGTTGTAATGAATGCCCTGTCCGTTATCGTTGTTGTGATTGAAATGACTTTCGTGAATGTTCCCTGAGTGATCGTGAATGTCACCGTATCCACTGCTCGGGTGGCAGTTTCCTTGTGGCCCATGGGCCTCGTTGGGATGGGAACTTGACCTTCCCGGAATGTACTGGACAGATGCTTCTTCACTGTCAGTGTTGAGGCCAATGTCTTGTTCGCGGTAAGTAAGAAAATTGTCGTGCTCCAATGGCCTAGCTCCAAAATCATCTGGGTTCTCAAACACACGACCGGACACGTTAATGAAGCCTCCAAGCACAGTGGGCTCATTGTACCCGTTCGAATGATCACTATTGTTGTAGTCACCGAAATAGTCACGTTCCGCCGGAAGCGGGACAAGCAGAGGAGTTACGTTTTCGTGGAGATGATCAACCTCGCCGTCGTGGCCATGCTGTAGAAGAGTATCAGAGCCGAAGCTGTCCATTCTGGTGTTCGTCTTGGAGAGTCCAGACTCTGACTGAGGGCTTGGAAATGCGTGGGGCACGCTTCTGATTTTCTGGAGCGGGGAGATTGGGGGGTTAAACATATCAAGGTCGAGCCGAAAAGCGGGCTTGTTCTCCTTGAGCTTCAGCTTCAGGTCCTCTCTCTGTTTTTGCTCGGTATGTGGGTCGACAAGGAGTTGTCTGTTCTGCTCCTCATCAAAAATATTCGTATGCTCTCCGTCGTTGGTGAAAGAATGTGATAGGTTTGAGCGGTTCCTGATGCGGTTTGTTGAGTAGGTTCGGCGCTTCTGTTTGGCCTTCTCCGGCAAATGGAGTCTGTGATAGGACTCCGTGTTCTGGCGGGTCTGCACGGAATTGGGGTTTGTGTCAACAACGTTGGCGTCCGGGTATCCGACATCGAGAACACTGCTGTCCGAAAACAGGAGACTGAAGTAGTCTTCAGTGGACTGAGTCACTGCTGGTGCAGAAATTGGTCCCTGGTGCTGATAATCGTACAAATAGTGTGCTGGGGTGTTGGAGAAAAGGGCTACCGGCTCGTATTCATGGTTCGGAGCGTCGTCGTAGTCGTCGTGGGTCCCGCTGTCGAAAAAGTCATTATTGTTATATGCGTTTGATGGAAACATTGGTCAGCAAGCAATGTAGAGCTAATATCATATGGCTGTGTTATTTGCGTGCAATGAGCTGGGACGTGTAATCTGAGTAACTGACCAATTCTGGCCTGCATGGCTGAGGCAGGAAGCAATCCTCACTCCCTCGACAGTATAAGAGACTGCGCCTTAGACAAACAGATGATAGAACGCGATACATGAACATCTACGTACCTAGAGCTTCAAAATTCTTGACGGCAGAGCTTCGGCTCTGGCTTCCTACGTGATGTGCAGAAGAATGCATTCTAAATGGCCGTCTTGTTGATGGCCTGGCCGAAGCATCGCATGCTACAGGCCCTTATCGTAAGTGCCAAAACGCCGCGGCCAGATACGGATCAAAAGGTACCGGATGTGCACTGACACTTCGGCGTAGATGCTGTGGTAGCTTTCTTCCCAAATTAGAAAGCGAAAATGTTTTTTCTGGCGTGTACCGCCCATTGCCAGGCGAGGCGATGGCGCTTCGCTTTACCCCGCGCCTTCCGTGCATGCCTGTCTGGCTGATGATAATCCGGTCCAGTATCGCCACGTCACCCCTCCGACATAAAATGCCACTCGTAGCTAGTGGATGTCGATTGTTGGGCATAGAGTTGCCGGTGGACAATGCATTGGAAAATTCGGAACCAGTGTGTTTTCCCTTGCATGTTCATGCATACCTCCACATTGTCTGATGTTCTGGGCTCGGGTACGCACATCTCCCAGGGTTCAGGTCATGCTGAAACTTGCATTACTCGGGTGCCCGCAATAAGCACGGTGCACCATGTGTGTCATCTGGAGGCGCGCACATGCCCTACCGCCCTTTGCAAATGGGACACACTTGCGCACTCAAGCCATACTAATCGCCCCTGAACGGCTACCGCTCGCAGTCCACATGTCGTGTCTTATTTTCGGCTCTACCGGGCTCTGCGGAAAGGCTATCTTGGCCAATGCCGAGAAGAGCAATTATTTCTCCGGAATTACTACTGTCACCAGAAGAAGCACTGCGGCTAACTCCCCGGCTGTGAAGCTGATTGTGGAGCCTGACTCGTCCAAGTACGGTGCCTTGGTGGCACAGGAAAAGCCAAAGACCGTGTTCTCTTCTTTGGCCACCACCAGAGCTGCTGCCGGATCTGCTCAGAAATTTGTGGATATCGATTACGGAATCAACATCGAGATTGCAAAGGCCGCCAAGGAAGCGGGGGCGGATACTTTCGTGCTCATTTCGTCCGTGGGTGCTTCGGCACTGTCGCCATTCTTGTACTTGAAGACGAAGGGCCGTCTTGAAGACGAAGTGATTGCCCTTAAATTCCCAAGAACAATCATCTTGCGCCCGGGTGTTCTACTTGGAGAGAGAGAGAAGCCTAAAGGGTTTTTGAACGACATATCTGCTTCGGTGTTCAAGGTCATCCATGGCACCGGAATAGGATACCACATTGGCCAGCCAATCAATGGCTCGGACGTGGGTGCTTTGGCTGTGCAGTTGGCCACGGACACACCTAAGTCGACCTCCGAGGCTCAGGTCCAAATAGTCGGCTCCAAAGAGCTATTGGATTTGCTCAGGAAGTAGACATGGTGCTGTGATTGCTCTCCGATGCACCATGTCACGCATAGGCGATTTTTTTTTCTTTTTCGTCAGTGGTCAGTTTGTCAGTGTCAAGTTTGGAATGAAGCTTTGGAATTTAGCACCTGGCACATGAATCTGTGAATGTGGAATCTAGACTTCAATCTCACCCCACAAATTGTTCCCGATTTAATCTCCTTATGTCGCGGAAAATTACTGGTTTCGTAGTAAATCATTAATTCATTGCTGGGTTCCTTTATGTAGCTGCTTCAAATGGGGGCACTTTTCGTCTTCATTCTCTGTAAGAACATGGTTGTCTATCCAATCCTGTCCTTGGAAACGACGTCCGCAAGTGCACGTGCCCCAATGCTTCGACTTGTCTCTCAACGACGGAGTCCTCTTGATGGACTTGGAGTCGAAAATAAAATGTTTGTTCAATAAATGCTTTTTGAAATCGTAGCGACGATTGAACAGCCCAGTTCTGTGCTTGCAAAAGTCCTTGGGGTACACACAATTGAAGCGCTTGTGCTCCTGGTGTATGCCCTGGTGTCTGTTCATATCACGGGTGAAGCGCTTTTTGCAAATATTGCAGATGGTGTGATCAACAAATGTCGACTCCACCATTGGCGCATCCACGGTGCTATCCGAGTTAACCATCGTGGTCACATCTGGGTAAATGCCAAGATTGCGTTGGAGTGGAAGCTTTTGAGCGACCGCGAGCGGGTTCTTGAACTCAACACCCTGGTTTTCGTCACATACTGGCTTTTCACTAACTGTAGGTACAGCAATTGGCGGAGGGTAGGCCTGCTGTCTGACCATACTAGGGGAGTGGTCTATGTCTTGGCTGAGCAGCGAAGCCACCAGTGAGTTAGACGGGTAGAGCATATCATCTAGTTTGGGAGAAGACTGCTCGGCCTTGACATGGGGAAAGGCTGCGCCCATAACATTGATCCTCTCCTGGCTCGAATCGTAGCTTGGCTTGTGAAGAGAGTCCTGCGATCCTAGAACCAAGTGACTTTGATTGGCAAACATAGCATGGTACGAGTCTGCGGTGTGTTTCAAGTCTTGCAGGTGTTCGTAGCCAGAAAAGTTGGACCCGGTATGCCAGCCATCTCTCTGGCTGTCCTCGAAGTCATCCCACATTGGGTTTGCACGGGGCAAGTTGTGTCTGTCACTCATGGTGTCGAAGTATGTCTCTGGTACATACTTCGGAAGAGCTGAGGGCGAAGACTCAAATACTGCAGCACTGTTCTGAGGGTAAACCTGGCCACAGAAGGAGCTTAATTTCGAATTCATTCAACTGAGGGTATTATCTAACTGATTGTCTGCGTGAAACAAGAAGATGCTGAGGTCACCTTGCTATCCCACTGAAGATAAGTGAATGACTGATGGGAAAGTAATTAGGAGGCAGAAGTGCTTATCGGAGAGACCCTTTTACAAAGCGGCTGGGGAAACGTACCCTTATATTACTGTCAGCATACTCCACTACTCTAACAAGCGAGTTTACGGTACAGGTATGCATTAAGATACACTGATGCACATCGGCTAAATACGAACTAAACGTGCATATGCACCAGTATGTGGTGGCCACCCGCATAAAAGATATCTTGTTGTTGTATACGCCTCCTTGTTATGAAACCGGTACAAATATTCTTGGCCTAGAAGCAGGGGAACATTCTCCTCTGATAATGCCGCATGGACCCGTTGAGTCCTTAACCTGCAGCATGCACGAGCATACT
Source organism: Metschnikowia sp. 03-147.1 (assembly GCA_002370795.1). Lineage (NCBI taxonomy): Eukaryota > Fungi > Ascomycota > Pichiomycetes > Serinales > Metschnikowiaceae > Metschnikowia > Metschnikowia sp. 03-147.1. The sequence continues at coordinate 188,346 of NKZR01001563.1, forward strand.
GTGGATGTCTTTTACATTTGTAAGCCGAAACTACTGTGATAACACATCGAACTCAGCCGCTTTTTTAGTACGTCTGTGTCTATGCTTGTGCTTTCGATCTGGTTAAAGTCGACAGTAGCCTAGAAAAACTACTCAGCCTTACGGCGGGAGCGCGATCCTATGCAGCGTCCTAGATCGAGTCCTTGGGCTTGCTTCGGGTGTGATACTTTATTTGGAAACAGTTTACGGATTTACTCAACGCTTATTTTAAATTTTTTTTTTTTTGCAGCGAGGCTCGGGTCAAATGCCGGATAAACTTGCTTGAGAGCTCCACGTTTGCCTGCGGCGATTAAGCATAATGTTGTTTGCTTATGTGCAACTTCTGTTTTCCTGCGCACAATATTCACCGAGTTGGCTTGATGCATGCTCTTCGCCTATGCGTAGCCGGCTGTTCGCAGTAATCTAGGGAAAAAGCAAAAAGCAAGACTCACCTTGAGACATTCTCAGATGAAATTATCGGCTACTCGCCTCTTGTAACGGCAAAGCTTAGCGATGTGCGTTTGTACCTGCACCATTTGAAGATTTAGGATTGCTGCAAGTCTCACAAGAAATCAGTTATGCACATGTAGAACGGCCGTCTCTATCTCCTCTTTGTCAGCCTCATTGTTGACACATATCATTTCAAGATCTCGCTTTTCTGGGCGTCTTGATGCTGGAATGGGCGTCGGGGTCGAGGAGTATTTGCATCTTGCTGTAGCCGTCTTATCTTTTGACCCGCTGAATTTGCCTTCAGGAATGTGGCGTGGTTTCCTATCTCTAAGCAGGATGGTGGTTTGAAGAAGTGACTATATGCGGGCCGAATTCGGATCGCGCCCTCGGTACCCTCGGGCCAGGTCGGTACTGCCACAAATAACGCACATTCTGACATGGAGCGAGTAAAAATGTGGTTCTATGCCGCATCGCTAAAATGCAGCCGTGAAAATTCCGCCATATAATCCCTCATGCGGGCGGCCAGTGCTCGATCTGTTTCGAGAGCCCTACATTTCAAGGGTGTCTCCACTTTAGACCCTTTTCGGCAATTCTCGTAGAACCACCGTAGCAGTGCATAAGCGGCCAAAGCCGCTTCTTTAGCCCTGCACTAGACCTCCACAGCCCATTGCCCATCGGCCTTGCTTGCCCGTCAATGCCCTCCCACGTCCCCCACTCCGAGAACAATCGTGTTTCAAATACACATGGCAGATAAGCTTTCTCAGAAATGCATTTCCATGCAGAAGTTCGTTTCGAGCCGACAATTTTTGCTCTGGAGAACGGCCTGAGCTATGCGCCAAGCTTCTTTCTCGCAGCTCGCGTGGCCGTCGTACATGACCGACGCCTCGCGAACTAACGAGAACGTGATTCTAAGCGATACCGCGCCGAGGGTGCGCGCACGTGAAATCGCAAGCCCTATCATGTGAGAAGCCCTAATCCCGGTGTCACCCGCACCGTCCTGCAGGTGAGCGATTGCATCCTCGCGCGAACTATCAACCACCTCTGGAAAATTTTTACCTTCCCATCACGAACCACTAAACCACAATGGGTGCCTACAAATACTTGCAAGAGTTGCAAAGAAAGAAGCAATCTGACGTCTCCAGATTCTTGTTGAGAGTCAGATGTTGGGAGTACAGACAAAGAACTGTCATCCACAGAGCTAGCAGACCTTCCAGACCTGACAAGGCCAGAAGATTGGGCTACAAGGCTAAGCAAGGTTTCGTGATCTACAGAGTTAGAGTTAGAAGAGGTAACAGAAAGAGAATCACCGCCAAGGGTGCCACCTACGGTAAGCCAACCAACCACGGTGTTAACCAGTTGAAGGCTCAAAAGTCTTTGAGAGTTACCGCCGAGGAGAAGGTCGGTAAGAAGTTCGGTAACTTGAGAGTCTTGAACTCTTACTGGGTTAACCAGGACTCTACCTTCAAGTTCTACGAAGTCATCTTGGTGGACCCATCTCACGCTGCTATCAGAAGAGACCCAAGATACAACTGGATCGTCAACCCAGTCCACAAGCGCAGAGAGGCTAGAGGTCTTACTTCCGCCGGTAAGAAGTCCAGAGGTATCAACAGAGGTCACTTGTTCAACAACACCAGCTCTGGTCGTCGTCACACCTGGAAGAGACAAAACACCTTGTCTCTCTGGAGATACAGAAAGTAAGCGTTCTGCGTTTAGCTTCTGTTTATCTCACTTTGTTAGGTTTATTTAGGTATTGAAGTAATGAACTTGATGAGCGAGTATGCGCGTAGTTGCTTGAAGTCGCCTTTGCCAGATCCGAAACGTCTGCATTGCGGGTGGCCTGTAAAGAGTTCCGAATTAGGCCTCGTTCGAGCTGCCTCCTGCAACTTCACCACTCCTTAACCCACCGCTCTTTGCTGCCCCCACTCCTCTTGCGCCAGAGTCACTGGACCTCATTTTTGCGAGTGACTCTTTCGCAATTAATGCAGATACGCAATACACCCGTGCACCAAGATAGATGCATGGAAAAAATGTTCAAGATACCCCCCTATCATTCTATCCTCACCATAGATCCTTGAACCCCAACCAAGTTAGAATTCTCTCTCTCTTGATTTCTGGGCAAATCAAACTTCTGATTTATTGAATACATAGGAAGCTCTCGAGAATGGCACACGAGAAAACGGCGATTTTGTCCGTTTACAACAAGACCGGCTTGTTGGACTTGGCTAAGGGTTTGGCCGAAGCCAATGTTAGAATCTTGGCTTCCGGTGGTACTGCCAAGATGGTGCGTGAAGCGGGATTCCCTGTTGAAGATGTCTCCAAGATCACACACGCCCCTGAAATGTTGGGAGGTAGAGTTAAAACTTTGCACCCCGCTGTGCATGGTGGTATTCTCGCCAGAAACATCGAATCTGATGAGGCTGACTTGGCAGCACAAGGCATTGACAAAGTCGACTTTGTTGTCTGCAACTTGTACCCTTTCAAGGAAACCATTTCTAAGGTGGCAGTCACAATCGATGAGGCAGTTGAAGAAGTCGACATCGGTGGTGTCACCTTGTTGAGAGCTGCTGCCAAGAACCACGCCAGAGTCACCATCTTGTCTGATCCCCAAGACTACTCCAACTTCTTGGACGAGTTGAAGAAGGGTGAAATCTCTCAGGACACCAGAAACAGGTTGGCCTTGAAGGCTTTCGAACACACTGCTGATTACGATGTTGCCATCTCAGACTTCTTCAGAAAGCAGTACTCGGAGAACATCTCTCAATTGCCTTTGAGATACGGTGCAAACCCCCACCAAAAGCCCGCCCAGGCTTTTGTCTCTCAAGGAGAGTTGCCATTCAAAGTTTTGGGTGGTTCTCCTGGTTACATCAACTTGTTGGATNTTGGGTGGTTCTCCTGGTTACATCAACTTGTTGGATGCTTTGAACTCTTGGCCCTTAGTCAAGGAGTTGTCTGCCTCCTTAAACTTGCCTGCTGCTGCTTCTTTCAAGCACGTGTCCCCAGCTGGTGTCGCCGTCGGTTTGCCATTGTCTGATGTTGAGAAGAAAATTTACTTTGTTGAAGACATCGAGAACTTGTCGCCATTGGCCAATGCGTACGCCAGAGCTAGGGGTGCTGACAGAATGTCTTCTTTTGGTGACTGGATCGCTTTGTCCAACATCGTGGACCTTCCCACCGCTCAGATTATCTCCAAGGAGGTTTCCGACGGTGTCATTGCTCCAGGTTACTCTGAGGAAGCTTTGGAGATCTTGAAAAAGAAGAAGGGTGGTAAGTACTGTATCTTGAAGATCGACCCTAACTTCACCCCGGACACCACCGAGTCTAGACTGGTTTACGGTATCACTTTGCAACAAAAGAGAAACGATGCCATCATCAAGGGCTCTTCTTTCAAGGAAATCGTGTCCAAGAACAAGAGTTTGACGGAGCAAGGTGTCGTGGACTTGGTCGTTGCCACGATTGCTTTGAAGTACACTCAATCCAACTCTGTTTGCTACGCCAAAAACGGTATGGTTATTGGTTTGGGTGCCGGTCAGCAATCCAGAATTCACTGCACTAGATTAGCTGGTGACAAGGCTGACAATTGGTGGCTCAGACAACACCCAAGAGTTTTGGGCTTCAAGTGGGCCAAGGGTGTTAAGAGACCCGAGAAGTCCAACGCAATTGATTTGTACGTTTCCAACCAAATCCCAAAGACGGAACCTGAGAAGGGCGAGTACGAGAGCAAGTTTGCTGAGCTTCCGGAGCCATTGACCGAGGAGGAAAGGTCCGAGTGGTTGAGCAAGAACTCCGAAGTCGCTTTGTCTTCAGATGCTTTCTTCCCATTCCCAGACAACGTCTACAGAGCCGCTAGATCCGGCGTGAAGTACGTTGCCGCTCCATCTGGTTCAGTTATGGACAAGGCCGTATTTGCTGCCGCAGACACCTACGATATGGTTTACGTGGAGAACCCAATTCGTTTGTTTCACCACTAAAATATTTTCACACTACCTAATGTGAGATTGCGAAGTCAATCCCAATACATATTATCGAGAACTCCAGTAGTTATGTTGTCTCTGACTTCGCACCTTTACATCCCCAGCCAAAATTTTCCATTAACGTGTCGTTTCAATATGCAGCACCCGTTCTCACTCAAGTACAGCCGACGACAGTTCCTCCATAATTATACTAACACGATATGGCTTCTGAATACAAGTATGACGAGGGCTCCGAAACCTGGCCATATTTTGTCTTGGCTGTTCTAGTCTTCATCCTCATACCAACTACGTATCTGTGGCTCTCAGGGGCCTTGTCTTCCACTGAAAAGTCAAAAAATGTCAGGGGGAAGATACTGGAGGACCACAATACTTTGCAATTACCTCATTCTACAGTCATCAATAAGCTCCTGTTCCGTCTGAAGTCGGGCGCCGTTTTAAATAAAAAATTGCTTCTTATTCTAATCGGGTGGGCTGCTGTCATTTACATTTGGAAAACGTACGCTCAAGAAGTCAGTTTGTTAGGATTCTTCGATCCACACACCATCTTGGATATTCCTTACACTGCGACTGACAAGGAGATCAAGTCTCGTTACAGAAAATTGACTTTGAAATTTCACCCCGACAAGATTGGTAAAGACGTCACCGAAGAGGCCAAGAAGGAAATGGAAGCTGCTTTCATTCGCATCAATCTCGCATACAAGGCATTGACTGATGAGGTGACTAAAAATAATTTGAAGTTGTACGGGCATCCAGATGGGCAGCAAGACATCACACATGGGATTGCAATCCCTAAGTTCTTGGTCGAGGGCAAGTACTCTTCGGTCATGATCTTGTTTTATTTCCTCTTGATTGGTGTGGTCTTGCCCTTTGTTGTTGGCAACTGGTGGAACAATGTGAAATCCAAGACCAAGAAAGGTTTGTACGTGAATACTTCGTCCCTTTTTGTCCACAAGTTGACAGACAAAAACCCGGGCAAAGTGTATACCCCTTACGACATTTTGGATTGGATCTTGAAAGCTGATGAAATCGAAGCTATCAAAGGAAAATTATCCACTGAGGAGGTCAAGCAGTTGGTTTTGGATTATCTTAACAGAAAGTTTGACGGCGACCAAGAACTTCTCAAGCTCAAGGTGGTGGCAGAATTGCCCAAATTGATTAAGGGCTTCATTGATATTGCCACAACTTTCCGGGCTTTGGATGTCATCTCCGCAGCCGCTGAATTACAGAAGGCAATCATGCAAGCATCCTCCCCCACTGGTAAGCACAAGGAATTGTTGCAATTGCCGTTCGTGAACAGAGAAACTGTGGAAGCACAGCCCGTCAAAAAGCTAGGCAAGTTACTCACCTTGTCTAAGGAAGAGGCTGGTAAGGTCTTGGGTATTTCCGATCCCCAGAAGCTAGATACTGCTTTGGGTGTTGCAAGAAAAATCCCATTTATAAGAATTTTGGATGCCAGCTTTAGAGTGCCTGGAGAGAAAGACGTCGTACCAAACTCTAGCACACATTTGGTGATCAAGTTTTTGATCAAGTCTGCCGGGCTCAAGTCTTGCCCAGATGTTGAAGATTCGAGGTTATCCGAGGAGGAAACTTTCGAGGATTTGAAGAATCCATTGAGGTCCAATGAGGAAAATCCGTTGTTACCCGTTGCTTATTCGCCATATTTTCCAAAAAGAATTGACAACTGCTGGGAGGGTTACATTGTCAATCAGAAAGATAATAGATTCATTGAGGGCACTGAAGCAGCTGTCTTGGATAGAGTTGATTTGAGCAATTTGGAGTTGCTGCAAGAAGAATGGATCAATGGAGAGGAAGGAAAGCTAGTTATCAGCACTTTTAAGATGAAGGTATCTGTCCCTGCTCCAGGCAATGTTGGAAACTATCATTTCAGGTTGCTCTTGACAAATAATGCCTACTTCGGTAATGACGTTGATATTCCTCTAGAAATGACTGTGTCTACTGTCCCTATCAATGCAGCTGCCGTCAAAAAAGCTACGCAAGACAATTCGGATTCGGATGATTCTGACAGTGACATTTCTGACCCAGAGGAAGACAGTCTCGCCGGAGCATTGGCACAATTGAGAGGGGGTGCTGTTAAAAAGTCTGCCTCATCAAAAGATTCTGATGACGAATCTGATGATGAAAGCGTGTTCACAGATATTAACACGGACACTGAGGACGAGAGCTAAGTTTTAAGTAATCATGCAGCCGCTCGGCAAAACGAAAGCAATGTCTACATTATTTCATGAAATGAAACTCATTATTTTTATATGTACACCTCAAATAGTTAACGTGAGCAATACCGCGTCCGGGTTGGATAAGCCTTGTTGTTTGTAGTAGTCCGTGACCACCTCTTCAGAGAGCTGGAAACCTCTTTTCAAATACCAGTCAATGACATCCTTATTGTCAGCCTGAGTATGCAACAAGATTTTGTGAACGAATCTTTCCTTAGTTTGGGCAATGAGCCAGTTGAGAAGTTCAGTTGCAATGCCCTTTTTCCTGTAGGCCTCTAGAACTGCTAGAGTTTCAATGTACATAGAATCCGGAATCAGGTTCGTTACTAAATTTGCAGACGAAGCAGCCTCAAATGTACGGATATTATGCGTGCTGTTGAAGAGCTTGCCTCTGATAGCGCCCACAGGCAATTCGCTGTAGAAAGCTAACTGGACGACATGGTCGCCATTGAAAGAATTCTGGTACCATGAATCCGGGTACGTTGCAGGCAATGACACCTCGTTGATTTTCTTTAGAACGCCTAAATTATTTGTCGTCAAGTCGTCAAGTGTGATGATATTTCTGCCCATGTCGAATGCTGCCTCTAGCTAGACTAACGCTTTTGACGAGGATTTCTATAAAGCGGTGCTGCATATGGGAGAATTTATTGCATGCCGAGACCAATCCACAAAGAAAAGCAATAGCATCTTATCTGTGAAGGGGTTGATTAAGGAAGAATTTTGGGCTCGGCCCAGCACCTCCATCGAATTCCCCTGGTAGAAAGGTGATGTGATTTCGGCGTGTGGTTATTGGACTGTGTGGGGATGGTGCGTCCACGACTTCAGGTGCAAATAATCACCTTACATCACATGTCAATTGAGTACACATACAGCACATGATTCTTACAATAATAATTTTTTTGATCATAGCCTATCTTGTTAAGTCATTGGTCTCAGACTTGGTGACCAACCCGGTAACTCTATCTGAGGCGAATGAGCCAGCTGTGCTTACCGATTTCGTACCAAAGACGTTGGCTCCGTACAACGGCGTGGACAACCCAAAGGTTTACATCGGTATCAAGGGAAAGGTCTATGATGTGACTGCTGGTAAGGCCTTCTACGGACCAGGCGGGCCATACGAAAATTTTGCCGGGCGGGATGCGTCTCGAGGATTGGCATTGAACTCCTTCGATCCATCGGTTTTGACTCCGATCAGTGAGCCACTTGACAAGCTTCAGGATTTGAGTACCGAGGAAGCCGAAAGCTTGGACAACTGGCAGACTCACTTCGATAACAAGTATAAGGTAGTTGGCACTCTTAGCAATCCAAACTAGAATGGTTATCTTGCAAGCAGGTATAACCGTGATGAAATTTGATTTCATGACACATGTCTTTGATTATTAGAAATTAGAAAATGCTCAAGGGGAGTGGCCAATGGTTATTTTGTAGTTAAACGGTTTATTTCCTCGTTTTAGGCTCCTGGAAATTCGTAGTTAATTACGTTACTGCGCTTCCCAAGCATATAGAGATTATCGACCACTTTCAAATCTTACGAGTGACGGCAAAAATACAACATTTTACGGAAACTCCTCGAAAGTCCTGAAGTATATCGAGTATACATTAACAGTAAGCAGAACAGTCTTTAGAAATATCCACCTCCATCAGCTAAGCTATGTGCCAAATTAAGGCAAGTAGTACAGGAACCAGCTCGAAAAAATCTTGTGCGAGAAAACCAAGTACATCTCAATACTCACAAGCATCCATAGACTATGTACAGAGGAGGACGGGGATTCCAAGGCAATAACTCAAAATCCCCTCAGAACGAAGTGGAGGTCAACATCCTAGGATGGAATGGATCCACACCGGGCGAGTGCATTAATTTTATCGCTAGAAAATGCAAGATCACTGTCACCAACTACTCTGTTGATAATCAATCAGGAATTTTAAAAGGAAAAGTCAATTCGGAGCAACAAGCCAACAATTTGCTTCAATGGTCCGGGGTCAGGTTCGCTGGACAGTCTTTAAAGATCACGAAAGCGGCCTCATCTGGCTTGGGATTCAAGTCACAGAGCAACTCGGGCGAAAGCACCATAGACACGTTGAAATTGTTCTTGAAGTCCAGGTACAATCCGGAAATTAAGCTTTTGAATTTAAGCGGGGTACAGCAAGACCAGACTTTGGTGTCTAAGGGTTACTTCGGCTCTGCCAATACTTCGTCCAAGTTCTTTCCGGCATTAATGACAATTGCTGGCGAGCTAGGCCTCGAGGTCCACAGTGCAGACCTTTCCAACAACAACCTATCCGATTTGAACAATGTCACCACTTTAGCGCAGTCATTCCCTAATTTGATCAACTTATCTTTGCAAAACAACAACATTGCTAGGATCAAGACCTTCGATGTTTGGAAGAAGAAGTTCAGTCACTTGAGAGAACTCATTGTGTTAGGTAATCCCCTTTTCAATAATGCTAATCCTGGCGACATTATGACAACGAAACAAGAACTAATGAAATACTTCCCCAGACTTGTTGTGCTCAACGGGGAAGTTGTCCGCAATGAGCAGGCACTTAACTCATTTTTGAAGTTTGCTTTCAACCTGCCCCAATCATTGTTCTTTCAGGACAACGAGGTGCAAAACATTTCCGCAGGATTTGCCTCTAATTTCATTAATCTTTGGGACACCGACAGAGCGGGGATCATGGGGTTGTACCAAAATGAATCCCAATTCTCCCTTCAGGTGGACCTGTCACTGCCTCACAACGCCGACGATCATGCGGATTTCGGATATTATCTCCCTCAGTCGAGGAATTTGACCAAAGTTCTGTCAGCCAAGGCAAAAGAAGGGAAAGTCCATATCGGCCCGAACCTGATCTTCAAAGCTTTCATGCAGCTACCCACATCCCGGCACGACTTGATGACTAAGCCAGAAAACTACAGCATGGAAGCTTACAGATTGCCCCAGATGGGTGCTATCTGTATTACTATTCATGGTAGCTTCACAGAAACAGATGCACCAAAGGCAACTGACAACAATGCTCAGCACGGAAGAAACAGAAACTCTTATGGTAGAAAAAGCAAGTTTGTTTTGGGCACGAAGAGTTTTGACCGTACGTTCATTGTGATCCCTGGCCCTAATAACAGCATGGTTGTCGCCTCAGACTTGATGTGTGTGAGGGGACACGCGGATCCCGAAGTTTTCAAAACTAAGCCAATAGCTACACCTAGTGGCACAGCTTCTACACCAGTGCCCAATGTGAGCAATGCACCAGTCCCGCAGACAATGGTACCTGGCAACATAGGCCAAGCAATTCCACAGCAATCATCCAACCCAACGCCTCTGGGCGTCACTGCAGACTTGCCTTTGGAGATCAAATCTCAATTAAATGCCCCTCAACAGGAGCTCCTCGTTCGGGTACTTTTGGACACCAAGCTCACTATCCAGTACGGGCTCATGTTGTGTGAGCAGAGCAATTGGGACTACCAGGTGTGCACTGTCAATTTCAAAAATTCGGCAGCCTCTCTACCCAAGGAAGCATTCAGTGCATGAAAATGGCCTATCCAGGCCCCATTCTATAGTCATTCATAAACATAAATATAATCATGAAACTCGTTTAATATGCTGTGAGGGAACTCGCGCAGCCATCGAAACGCGATCGTTACATCAAGCTTCAAGTCTTCTCCAGTCACTATGGCTTCTCTCAACATAGCGATGGTGACAGACTTTTTTTTCCCTCAGCCAGGGGGGGTAGAGTTCCATGTATACCACTTGGCTCAAAAGCTCATTGACCTTGGCCACTCTGTTATAGTTGTCACTCATGATTATGGCGACAGGCGGGGTGTCAGAATGCTTACAAACGGACTACGAGTATACTACATTCCTATATGGCAGGTCCATCGCAGTTCGACTTTTCCAGCAATCTTTGTGTCATTCCCCATCATACGGAATATCCTAATAAGAGAAAGCATTGATATCGTCCATGGCCATGGGTCGTTCTCAAGTTTGGCCGGTGAAAGCATTCTTCATGCCCGTACAATGGGTCTTAGGACAGTATTCACCGACCATTCATTGTTCGGATTTGCAGATGTCAACTCGATTCTAGGCAATAAGCTTCTCAAATTTACCCTCACTGATGTTAGCCATGTTATATGCGTGTCCCACACGTGCAAAGAAAACACAGTACTTCGAGCTTCACTAGATCCACTCAATGTATCTGTGATACCGAATGCGGTGATTTCAGAAGACTTTGCTCCTGACCCGAGTAGACAAAAAGAAATTTCTCGAATAGTGATCGTGGTTATATCTCGACTCTTCCCCAACAAGGGTGCAGACCTTTTGACTGCCGTTGTGCCCCGAATTTGCAATTTGAAATCCAATGTGGACTTTCTCATTGCTGGAGATGGGCCCAAGTTCCTAGACTTGGAACAAATGAGAGAAAAATACTTTCTTCAGGAGCGTGTTTCGTTGATTGGTGCAGTCAAACATGAGGAAGTGCGAGACGTCATGGTGAAGGGCAATATATATCTCCACCCTTCGCTCACTGAAGCATTTGGAACGGTTATTGTCGAAGCTGCCTCATGTGGTTTGTACGTTGTCACAACAAAGGTGGGTGGTATACCCGAAGTTCTTCCGCAGCATATGACTAGTTTTGCGGAGCCTGAGGAAGACTCTATAGTCGAGGCATTGCTAGAGGCAATAGACAAAATGAGTTCGGGCGAGATAGATACTTCAATGTTTCACGAAGAAGTGAAAGCAATGTACAGCTGGAGGGACATTGCCAAACGAACCGAAAATGTCTACAACTCCTTGTCTCAGAGAAGCATCAATCAGCCATTACTCACAAGACTTCTGAAGTATTATTGCTGTGGCCCAGTGGCAGGTAAGCTTTACGTACTATGCGTCGTGGTTGATATCATTTTACTTACTATCTTGGACTGGTTGTTTCCAAGGGAGAACATAGATAAAGCGTCCAAATGGCCGAGAAACGCAAATGAACTTATAAGGGGAGGAGATGATTTTGAATAACAACATCGTCTAACATCTTTGTCTTAATGAAAACTTTTGCTTCAGAAGCGCAATGAAATCTTTTTTCTTCTGTTTGGCAAACAGGAGAACTGTATAATCGATACTTGTTTCATGACTTTTTCGTCTCAGTAATGGCCTTTTAAGCCATTCATACTTATCAGTTCCGCCTGCGGAGTTGGACAAGCTAACCATTTCTCGAAGAAGATTTATCTCATCAACAATAACCATTTCATTCATGTACTCTCTCCTCTCCTTAGTTGAATTAAAGGCAGGGACTTGAAAGAAGACTGTATCAACGGCTTTTTCATTGAGCGAACTCAATTCAGTAATAAGAGCCGTCTTCTCATTGATCTCTCCTTCCAATTGCATTTGCAAAGCTTCCAACTCACTTTGTAGTTTTGAATTTAGCTTTTGAGCAGCATCAATCTCGTCCTGTTTTCCTTTCAACGATAAGTCCAGATTCTTTTCCAATAATTCGAGCTGAGTGGAAAGATCCCTCAACATCAGCTCTTTTTCCAAGACTTTCGAGTGCAAAGTCGTCTCCTCTTCAGGAAGACACTTGTCGGGGCTCTCTCTTGAGTTGAAGACTGGCGAAAATATGGTGTTCAAATTCTGCTCGCCAAATTGTACTTCAGTTGGAACACGCAGTGAGATTTCTTGTAGATGGATCGTAAATTTGCCAAAATCGATCTCTAATTCTTTGAGGTAAGTGATCACACTGGAATGATCATAATCCGATTCATCTTCACATTTTTGCAAGAACAATATCAACCTGTCATTGAATGCAGAAAGATATGTGTTATCTAGATCGACTTCGTTAGTGAGATCGAATATTGATGTCTCGAACTTAACGAGAATAGGACTTATAAGGGCCCTAAGGGAGTCTATTGCATCAAAGCTTCCCTTCGGCACGAGCTGACTAGCTCCATTATCTCCTGTGGACCCAATGTACCGAGTATCAACAAAAGCAAGGATCAGCTTGCAGCTTTCTAATTCCACATTCACGCTGTTGAATAGCATAATCACCTTGTCTATGTTGATGGTTCTATCTTGAGGAAGCATCCCGTTCATCTTTTCTGTGAAACGAGAGACAAACGAAAGGTTCAAGTCTTCAAAGTCGCCCTCTTGGCATTGATCCATAACTGTTTTGATATCCTGAACCGCACTGGGAACGCATTCATTCAAGGAATCACCAATAAGATCATGCTTCGCTATGAGGGAAATGTAGTGAGCAGTGCAATACAATCTCCTTAGCAACAAAACAGACTTAAGAGTAGACGGGGAAGATGAGCATTCAGTAATCTGTTTCATTATCACTGAGCAATGACTTGTTATAACCTTTGATTGTAGTAACATTTCAAATTGCGGCTTGAATTCTTCGTTCACTAACTGTGCCTGTAAGCGAGATATGGCATCCGAATAAGATTCAAGGAATGCATTGGTTAAATTGAGATTAAACATTTTTGCTTTTGATTTTCTGACCTCGAGGCGCATAACTTCCAATTCATTCTCTTTGTAGTTACCTTTGATATCCGACAACTTCTCATGTGCTATTTTTGAATCTGCAACAAGCTTCTCATTGATTGATTGCAAACGCAGGACTTCCAGTTTTTTTTTATGAACTTCCTTCAATAAAGACTGGATTTCATGCTTCAATTTGTCTTCAACTTCGAGCTGACTATCTTCAATTGAGTTTTCAAGCTGATGTAACTCAGAAAATTCTTTCACAGACTGGGTAAGCTCTTTCACTGTACTTTGCAATTCCTCATTTTCTATTGTAAGGTGCTCGATTATACGATCCAGATCTGCAACGTTTTCAAGTTGTTCTTGGAGCAGTTGAGCAACAGCTTCAGACGCAGCAAGCTTTTGTTTTAATGCCTCCATGGAAGCCTGGATAGCAGAGTTTTTAGAAAGTTGCTCTTCGAGCTGTGAAATTTGCAGCTTCAATCTCGATTCGGTCTCGGCTGAAATTTTCTTTATGGATGAAAGCGCAACCTCTAACCTCTTGTTATTCTGAACCAAAACCATGAAATCCTCTTTTGATACTGCATCATCAAGTTCCTGAGCTTTAATAGCTTCCTCCAAATCTTTGTGTAGATCCAATTCTTCGCGAAGAAGAGAGTGATCATGCTGAAGCTCCTCAAATTTCAGTTTCAATGAATCCAAGTCAGCTGAAAGAGTTTCATTGGTAGATTGCAACTGTTCTTCATTAATAGTCGACTTCTCAAGAGATGCCTCAAGGTCCTCTGCTAGTAGTTTGTACTTGGCAATCTCAGCGTCGAGGCTTGTTACTGTGGCTCTGTATTTGCCTATCTCCTCCACGGCAGTCCTTAGCTTAGACTGCAATTTATTCACAATGTGTGTGACATGTGGGCTGTTGGTATTCAGAGTGCTGTCATTGAGAAGTGCCGGCCTTACAAATATCCCATAGTCACCTGGGTTTTTGCAATCAAAATATTTCACGCCTTGTACAGTACCGTTATTTCTTCCTTGTGGGGTTTCCAACTCGATTCCGACCCAGTCACCCGGCGCAAATTCTGTGGCACCAAAGAAGCGCACTACGCCGGAGAGTCCCCTGACGGTCACTTGCTGACCTAAAGTGACGTCTGTCATTATCGATTAATCGGGCAAGCCAAGTCCCCCAGATGCGAGCAGCTGACAATCAAAATCAAAAGTTCAAGTTTTTAGAAATCGATTCGGGAGAACAATGGGCTGTTCATTTCAATCAAGACAGCTTTCCACGAGGAGCGACAAGAATCCAATTCAGGCTCAGTTGAACAAGCGCGTCAGCTGTGCGCACCATGAAATGAAAACAAAACATTATGGTCCACACGCCAATTTACTTCATACAAAATGTCTTCCACTGGACCGAATAATACCATGCAGAAAAAGGGCTTGGGTAATCTTAGGGCCGAGTTACTCAATGAGCAGAAGCAAGAGATCAGAGAGGCGTTCTCTCTTTTCGACATGAACAATGATGGTTTGCTTGACTACCACGAATTGAAAGTAGCACTCCGTGCTTTAGGGTTCGAACTCAGCAAGAGAGAGGTTTTAGACATAATCCATGAATACGACAGTGATAACAGTAACCTCATTTCATACGAGAATTTCTTTCATGCTGGTATGTTAAATTTATCTGTGCAGTCGAAAGACCCATACTAACAAATACAGTTGGCGAGAAAATCCTAAGCCGAGATCCCATGGAGGAGATACGAAGAGCATTCAAGCTTTTTGATGACGATAATACAGGAAAGATAAGTTTCAGGAATTTGAAGAGAGTTGCAAAAGAGCTTGGCGAAAACTTAACAGATGAGGAGCTTCGGGCCATGATAGATGAGTTTGACCTAGACGAAGATGGAGAAAGTATGTATAAGTTCCTGCAAATCCTATCCAGACTGAGCCGGAAAAGAATTGGAGTCTCATTCGAGATCTGCAAATGCCCCAACATTTACTAACCTCAAGTCAACGAGCAGGAGTTTATCAGTATTTGCACTGACTAGGCCTCAGTGGGAGCGCGGGAGGTGATAACGAGGATCACGTGACTTCAAAAATTTTTTCAAATTACTCGTTCGGTGTAGCGCACTAACAATCAATATACGTAACAAGAGAACCATACTATGTCTTGGAACACTGCTAAGAAGCGGTTCCAGAAAAACATCGACAAATACCCGGAGGAGCTCCGCCGCATTCTTTTACAGCAGACTCTGAAATACAACTTGCCCACCCTTGAATCGGACGTCTCAACATATGTTCCTAAGCATGAGAGACTGAGTAAGTTGGAGGATGTCGGCATTGCCACGGGTGACATGGTCTACATCTCAGAAGGGAAGCACAAGGGCAAAATCTCGTCGGTGCTTCAGTACAGTGCCCAATCCGACTCATTTCTCTTGACCGATGTGCTTAAGAAGAATATCATACCTAAGGCCTTGTGGATTCCAAACCAAACGAGTCATCTTATGGACTATCCCGAGTCCATCCCCAAGGCGCATATCAAATTAGCTGCAAAAGACAGAGATGAAAAGGGCAATGTCTCCTACGTCGTTGCAGACAAGGTCGTAATGAAGGGAAGATATTATGATGATAATTACAAGAGATGGTTGCCACGAAGATTTGTCAAGCATCACCCCACCATCGAAATTCCTTGGCCTAGACCGCCTTCACAACCTGAGGATGATGCATTGTCAACAAGCAAAGAAAGTGCTTTATTGAAGACCCACGAACTCCAGACCATCGCCAAGTCGCCTCTTCCGGCAGGACTCTTACGCGAGCTTAGAAACCCTTACTCGTCGTACAAAAGAAAGCAACTTACGGAGACCCAGGCGAGAAAACTCAATGCCCCACAAATGCCGCTTTCGACGGAGCAAAAGATCTACTTGGCCAAGAAAGCTGCTGCTCCTAAGAAAACCGTCAAACCCATGTCGGAGGAGGTTCAGGAATTCATTGGATCCAAAATGGCCGAGCACTTGTCCAAGATCCAAAATCCAGCTCTTTTGGCACATTTGGAGGCTTTGTCAAACTCGGGAAAGAAGACTTCGAAAACCTCTTTTAGAGATTCGGAGTAGTTCCAATCTCGGTCACCCTCCTGTTGCATATCAAACGCATGTATATACACTAAAAAGACCCTTTCACCATAACTCGACCTTTATTTGTAGTAATCGCCCTGCTAGCCTCTTGCTGTGATTCTACATCATTGACTGTGGAAAGGCGGATATTCATTTGGGTAAATTCAATTACAACTTCTCGTAGTCTAGCTTACCCTCCAACTTCTTGACGTCAGCAACCTTTCTGACAGCCTTCATCAAATCGTTTTGGATGATGTAGTCTCTTTCGTCTCTGATTGCGAAAAAGCCAGCCTCTGTTATGACATTTCTGATATCTGCACCATTGAACCCATCACTCATTCTAACAGCGGCCTCGAAATCGAAATCTCCCTGTTTGGAGATCTTGGATGTGTGGATTTTGAAAATTTCCAATCTTCCAGCTTCATTTGGCAAGTTGATTTCAATTTTCCTATCCAATCTTCCTGCTCTCAACAAAGCTGGATCGAGAGTGTCAGGTCTGTTTGTAGCCATGATGACCTTTGTTTGGCCCAATGTATCGAAACCATCCATTTGATTCAACAATTCCATTAACGTTCTCTGGATTTCACGGTCTGCAGACGTACCTTCGCTGAATCTGCGCCCACCGATGGCATCTATCTCATCCATGAAAATGATACATGGCTCGTGCTCCTTGGCGTAGGAGAACATCTCTCTGATTAAACGTGCAGATTCACCGATGTATTTATCCACAATAGCAGAGGCAGGCGAAAAGATGAAGTTAGCTCCAATTGTAGCAGCCACGGCTTTAGCTAACAATGTTTTACCCGTACCTGGAGGACCATACAACAAGACACCTTTGGGGGGTTTAATACCCACACGGGTAAAAAGCTCGGGATTTTTTAAAGGCAACTCAATCACCTCTCGCAACTCCCTGATCTGTTCAGTCAAACCACCAATTCCGTTAAAAGAAATCTCACCCGGCTCAAACGTGGTCATGTTGTACACCAAGGGGTCGACTTCTCTGGGCAAGATACGCATGATGGTCAAGGTGGTCATGTCCAAAGACACACGAACACCGTTTTGTAAGCTCTCCTTCTTGATTGTGTTGCGACATCCCACGATGTAACGCGGCCCGCTGGAAGCTTTCACAATGTATGTGTCATCTGTTAATTGCTTCAACACCTCACCCACTATTTGCCCGACAGATTGCAAAGCTTTGATATCATTCTCAGTCTTTTCGTAGTTCTTTTCCATATCTCGCATGCTCAAGCGCAACTCCTTGAGTCGGGCGTCCCATTTTCTGTGCTCGATCAACTTGTCTTTGAACTTGGATAATGCCTTATTTCTTTCCTGGTCTTCGACAGATTCTTCGACTTCATTGGCTCTAGGCTGCTCATTTGCATTGCTGTCGCCGTTTCCTCCTTGCAATGCCTCCAAAAGGGGGTCATTTTCCTCGCTCATGATTGATTGTTGTAATAATCGCCACTTGCGATAGTGGCTGATTGAGCCTGGAGAGTGGTCGTGCGCGCTCGAAAAATTAGTCGGGTTAGGGTAAACTGGGGATTGCAGATTTTCATTCAAGCCAATTGTAAATTTCGTAACTTGGTAACGTCTGCACGGGAATATGAATTATGAGTAAGACAGGAAATTCACCCATTCCACTAGAAAGGCTATGGCAAGAATTCGACATGTGGATCTGGTCACATGACCTCCTCTATCATCACGAAAAAATCTGGATCTAACGTCTTCTTGTACGGTCAAAGCTTAGGATGGAATTTCACGCCATCATATTATGTGGGCCAGGCAAACAGCTCACGCCTTTCTCGAAGGTTCGCTCGACAGGCGTGCCAAAGGCCCTCATGCCTCTAGCCGGCAGACCAATGTTTGAATATGTCTTGGACTGGTGTGAGAAGGCCTTCTTTAACAGGGTCACGATCATGTGTAATGATGAATCCGCAGAGGAAATTGAAGGGTCTGTGAAAGTGTACAAGAGTCAAAAATCGTCATCAGAAACTTTGAACAGCTCTGGATCCGAAAGTGATTTGCAGAGATTTGTCAACTCAATATCAGTGACCAAGTTTGCTGGCACATCGAGCGGCGAAATCTTTCAATTTTTGTACAAAGGCGACAATATCAAGGTAGGTGAAAATTTTGTGTTGCTACCATGTGACTTCATCACCAATTTGCCACCACAAGTGCTAATTGAAGCCTTCAGATGCAGAGAGGATACCGATTTGGGCGTGTTAATATACTACAAAAACAATTTGGACATCGAAGACAAGAAAAACAAAATATTTCCCAAAAATTACACTCTTTACGCAGATTTGCCCTCTGGAAGGTCTCAATTCTTGGATTACTACTCCACAGATGACGTGAACTTCCACAAGGGCTTCAAGATCAGAACGCAATTGATGTGGTCACGCCCCAAGACAATTGTGAGTACTGAACTCTTAAACAGCTCCATTTTTTTCGGAAGCTCCGATCAAATATTCAAAGTTTTCAGTGACAGCGCCGAGAAGTTCACCGAGTCGTACTTCTCGTCCAGGCCTCTAATCAAGGTCATTCGTGACTTGGCCAGAAAGGAATGGCAGAGTCCAAGTTGCAGTAAAACCGTGGGTTTTTTTGTTACACCCGACGAAGCAAACTTCCTTAGAGCTAATACGTTGCCGGTTTACATGGAAGCCAACAGAGCATTCTTGAAGGTGCAAGCAAGAGATAAAAACGCAGGTGGAAAGACGTCAGCCTCCAAAGACAAGTTGGTTGCGATCATTGGTGCCGATGCTATGGTCGGTGAGAATACAGTGATTGGCGAGAAGACCAACGTCAAGCGCTCCGTCGTTGGTGCCAACTGTAACATAGGCAAGAGAGTCAAGTTGACAGGCTCCATAATTCTTGACAACGTGACCATCGAAAACGACGTTCAACTAGAGAACACTATCGTTGGTCACGGTGCTTGCATTCAATCCAAGTCCAAGCTTACAAACTGTTACGTCGAATCAACGCATGAGGTTGCCAAGGGTACACAGTCTAAGGGCGACACTTTGCTTTGCTTGACATTGGAGGGATTGGTCGAGTCCGCTGTGGAGAGCTCTAGCTCGGATGAGGATGGTACAGATGAAAACTTCGATGACTATGACGAAGAGTTCGGAGATAATTCTGATGGGCTTTTTGGATACTAGCCCACGAATAGACATGCATTAATGGAGTAAATATATGATCTTGTAGATCCGGCCCAAAAAATCACTTAATCCAATGAATCGAGAAAGAATTCACTCCGCGTCACTTGAAGAGCCCATTTTTCTTCGCTTGAAGGCCTCGTGATGTAAATGCGGCCCCCGTCTCTTTTTGACCTCTATTTCGTCACTAGAATCAGTGGCCTCGCTCTCATCCGAGTAGCTGCTGCTGGCATCATGAATTATTCCCTTCAGCTTCAGCCTTGTCTCGGGACGATTCTTGCGCTTGTATGTCACGGACAAGGGAGGAAAGCTGGGCTTGAATTGCAAGCTGGAAGACAATTCCTGGGGGAAGTCGAAGTCAAACTCACTCGAGTGGTCAATATTTAGCACATCTTGCGGAGATACAGCAGCTCCAACGGTGGGCTCTTTGTTCTCTTTATGCTTGTACATGTTCGTGAGCTCTGCACGTTTGGTCAAAACCCAGTTTTCAATGTCCTCGGCATTCGTAATTTTGTCAAGCAAGTCATCTAAGCATTCTAAGTAACCCTTGTGCATCAGGAGCACGTTGGAATTCGAGCTGTACCGATAGAGGGAGGCCACTGCCTTGGCAGCATTGGCGAACTCGCTCTTTACCTCTGCAGGATCGGCCCCCTTTGCACTGTACAACGAGGCAACTGACTTGGCGGCATTTTTGAATTCCCCCGTGAGCTCCTTGCTCATTTCTCGAAGAGAGACTTTCTCAAGAGACTTGGATGGCGGAAGATTAGTGGATAGGTTCGACAAATCCATTTTGGGACGATGGAAAAGTGTGATATAGCTAGATGTCTGTTGAGAACAATGCTAGCATAGACTAAGGATTGTGTATCCTCAGAAGCGGCGCACACGATGAGAGCCTCACAAGTAGATCATGTGACGTGCATCTAGATGCGGATGCGAGGCCCTCGCTAGCGAACGACAAACGATAACAAGTACGTGTTCCCGCACGCACGCCTCTATCGCTATGGTTCAATCAACTCTCATTTACAGATACGATGGTATGTCGAAACGCTTAGGGTTGTTGAATTCCCCTACTAACAATTAGCCCTCCCCCTTTGTGGGTCAGTGGACAACTCTGCGGATCGTGAATTAAACGAGCAGAAAAAGAAATGCAAGATCATCATAAGCAGAGTGACACCCAACTCAGAGCCGCAGGCCACCATTGAGTCGGGCTCCCACAACATACACTATTTGATCAGCAACAACATCATCTACCTCACTATCTGTGACAAATCATACCCGAGAAAGCTAGCCTTCCTGTACTTGACCGAGATCAGCAACGAGTTCAACCACATCCATGGCCGTGAGGCCTTGAGCAATACCGCCAGGCCGTTTGGATTCAGCTCCTTTGACAACTTTTTAAGCAAGACCAAGAAGATTTACCAGGACCAAAGGGCGCAGTCGAATCTCGATCGCTTGAACACAGACTTGGCGGACGTCAAGAAAGTCATGACCAAGAATATCGAGGACCTATTATACAGAGGCGATTCTTTGGACCAAATGAGCGATCTATCTTCTAGTTTGAGGAACGACTCCATCAAGTACCGCAAGAAAGCGCAGCGGATCAACCTCGAGGCCTTGCTCAAAGGGTACGTGCCAATAGTGGGCGCAGGGTTGTTCTTCGTATTCATCATCTGGTACATGTTTCTTCGCAGATGAAAGCACACTGCCAGAGTGTAGAAGGGGCGCAATATTATGATACGAGTTTAGTGCCATGCCAGTTCATGACTACTAGTGCAGTAAAAGACATGTTTAGTGCCGACTGTAAAGTCGCTGGTAATGCCGCTGTAGAAGCCTCAGTACGCTATCTCGATACGCAGCGCGCTCCACAGATCGCTCTCACAATGAAAGCGTCTAACCACACGAGTGACATGCCCTTCCCTGAGAACAAAGACGCAGATGAACTCCATGTCAATCCTATATTAACGAACAACTCCATTCAAACGTCTCCCAACCTCCTTCTGGCAACCAACTCGCATGTCTCCGGTGCGACCACCGCAGTGACGCTAGCTAGTGCCCAGCAAGCAGAGCTCTCTAATCTAGAACAAGATTTCCGACTAGACCATACGGCTACTTCTCCAAGAATGACGTCCAATTTTGGTAGTCCGGCATTGACCAGCGTGTGCTCCTCAGATGACGATGTGCTATCAGATACCCACGACAGAGGCCAGTTGGCGGACTTTTTGGGGAGTTTGATCCTAGACTCCCCGAGTCGTCCCAAACAAGGCGAGGGGGAAGCCGATGCATACAATGTATTCAGCGCGGACAATACTAGACTCGACGAAGAATTTCTAAATCGTGGCATTATCATTGATAAGCAAAGCAGGTCCCTCAATGAGAAGTTCAAGCACTTCTTCATGCTTTCTACTGCGGGGAAGCTAATATACTCCTTAAATGGCGACGATGAGGTACTTTTAGGATACATGGGGCTCATAACTACGATTATTTCAAGCTTTCAGGAAGGCTTGGGTAAGCAATTTGAAAAGATACAGCTGCGAGACTTCAAGATGGTGGTGATGGTCAAGTCGCCTTTAATTTTAGTGGCAATTACCAAGATTCCCCACGAGATGTTTCCCTCGAATGTGCTTACAGATTCAATTCTTCAAAATCAGCTCAGCTTTCTACACAATTACATTCTAGCTGTGATCAGCGAGTCTATCATAGTCAAAAACTTCAAAAGAGGCATGAATTTCGACCTTAGGAAACTTTTGTCAGCCCAAGACTACACCCTTCTTGATACGTTGGCCATGCTTCTCACCTATGGGTTCTATACTGATGAGGATGGTCACTATGTCCTTGGCAGCGCCTTTTACCTAAGGTCTCTTCTAGGTAACGCGATTCAATGTGCAAGAATCACCAACACTTCCAGAATGAAGCTCAATGAAATATTCGCCTCAATAAAGAAAATCAAGCTGTCTGAAAAGGACTCAGATTTAGCATCGGTGTTTCATGGCACTTTCGGTGTCAATGCCGACGATAAGTACTTGGCCTCGGATCTTTTGTTTGGTTTCGTTACGCTTGAAGACAAGGTGGTTTCTTACTTGAGGCCCAAGAACCACGAGCTCTGCGGCGAGGATATTTCAACGCTATTGGTGACTACTGGCTTGTATTCTCAGACCCTTTCGCACGAGAACTCGATGGACTTGTGGATCCCGATATGCATGCCAAATTTTAATAGCTCTGGGTTCCTCTACTGCTATTTGCGGCGATTTCTTATCAAAAACCTAAGCAAGCCATTGACGTTGATTTTGTTGAGCGGAAGCAAAAACTCGTTCTACGAGATGAAAGAAGTTGCTGACTACTTGATCGTGAAAATAAGCAAATCCAAAGCCCTTGAGCCTCGCTTAGGAAAAGAGCTCTCCCAGAATCTGAGAGTAAATTGGGTATTAGACTATTTGAAGATCTCGACAATAAAGCATTTCATATACAAACGGGAAGAATTTAATCAGATTTATATGGACGACTACTTGCAAACAGCAGAGTCTGCTAGTTTTGACACGTTAAAAAGCCTGTTCGAGTTGATTTACCTCTATACGAACTTGATAAACTCCACAAGCTACAAGGATACAGATTTAGGAAATGGCCGCAAATTGACGTATACCAGGTGGCAACAAGAGGACAATTTGATAACAGGATTTCTACTCACGGACGAAAAGTACCAGTTTTATTGCTTGTGCACAGGATCGATATCTTCAAAAGTGATAATTGAGCATAGCTTGCGAATAATTCGCTGGTGTGATAAACACAAAAAAAGGTTGTTTGTTCGGCAGGGAACGATTTTTTAGATCTGCAACGTCCCAGTGTCCATTATCTCACTTCAATATAGCATCCTCCGCAGCTTTGAAAGTGTCGCTGAGCTTATCCACGAATTTCTTGTGTAGCTTCTCGTAGTCGTTCCAGAGCTTTTGTTCTGCATCTGTCATTTTCTTCTTCTTGGCTATTTTGTTTTTAACATCGGCCCTTACTGCAGACAAGGTACTGGTGTTCTTGCCTGAGCCTCCCGGACCGTTTTTGAACTTTTCAAATGCAGCCTTCAACTCTTTGATTCTCTCCTTCTTGGATTCTGTGGTGACTGGAGGAATAGGGGCCTTTAGTAATTGCTTGTTCGAGGGGTCCGCTATGGGGTTTAAGTTCAAATTTGAAGCCAAGACTGCATTGATTACGCTGCTCACATTTGCTGGGTCAAAAACAGTCATTAGGAAGTTGCGGCCCTTGATGGTGGTCTGCGCAATCGCAGTGTATGGAAGGTCGCCATCGGCCGTTTTCACCAGGAGATGGTCGAAGATCTGTGGGCTTGTTTTGCCCATCTTGTATTCGCCGGCCTGCTTGACAAACTTGTCTACAATCAGCTGCAACTTATCGGATAACTCGTCCATATCAAGCAGCGGAGGCTCTGTAGACTCTGCCGCTTCCACTTCGGCCTTCTTTCCTTTCTTCTTTAAAGCTACAGCGGAAACATGAAACAGACGAGCACATGGTGCAATGTGGATTCTGGGCAATATTGCCGTTGGACGGACATTAGCGATTGTCAATTGGCGAAACATGGTAAAGAGATGTGCACTCTGCTGAAAGATGCTGTGCACTGAAAAAGACCACCTGCGCACGTGATAGAATATCCACCTTACAACAGAAATAAAAATCGGCCTATTGTTAAGAATCTGGCTTGTATTAAACAATCGATTACGAATTGCCGGTGCCGTGTATTTTGGAATTGAAGCGTTGGTTGGAGCTTCATTATGCTGTTCTTGATATGAATGATTCTCTGGGCCAGACTACTTGTGGAAGAGCTAGTTAACAGGAGCAGTTTCCTTCTCTAGCTTCTCCAACGTTGCAATGCATCCTTGCGCTTCTTTGCCCAACTCACCGCCCTCTCTGACCACGTTGAAGAGATTGGCTTTGAGAGGCGCTGCAAAGATATCTAGAGTTATTTTCCTTCTCGTTTCTTGGTCTTCAGTGGATATGCTGTCGATGTCGGCAAGGGAAAGAGATCCCTCTGGAGTCTCGGAGCTCACGCTGGCCGGGAGCTCGTCGACGTAGAGCTTCAACTGTGCGTATGCCTGAGGATTCGAGGGAATCATGAACTTTGGCGTCTGCCAGTGTATCGTGGCACACTTAGACCAGTCGATGGCCAACGCATCTGCAGAGTCTTCTTCCTCAAAAAGTGAAGCCTTGAGAAACTTCCGAAGCACGCTCATATGGTTCACGCGGGCCTTCTGCCCACGGCCTTCTAGCGAATCTGAGCTGACGGCAAGAGACACAGACTGACGATCTTTTCCAAGGTTCCACGACATCAAGGAAAAGAAGCTTCGGAGGGTCTTGACAAAATGGCCGCGTACCAAAGCCTTCGGAGATTTTTCTACCAACACACCCAAAACCCGGGTCGAAGTGCTGCGAACTGCTACCTGAATATGCGTCATGGCAGAATGGACGAAAAGGACAATCGAGCGCATGTGCAACTCAAGAAAGCCTGGCTGCTTGTCGGAACAGGCGGATAGAAGTGACACGAACGCCTCTCGCACAGATTGCGAAGAGTCCGTGACCAAAGATAGCGTCAGACTGAGTATTTGCTTGTAGAGCGAGGTGTTGGAGGGCAAGTGGGTTTCGATAAAATTGAGCACTTCCTTTCTCGTCGAAGCCAGGTGGTGTTTTGTGAGCAGAAGGTGGTGGCTAAGGTCCACGTCGGGGTTGCCAGGGGCAGTTTCGGCGGGCTTCCTGGCGATGGCCTGGTTGGGAAGCGAGATGGTCCTTGCTGTGAACGAAGTGTCGGTGTAGTTGTCGGGCTTGGCGGCAGTCTTACCCACCTTAAGCTTGCGCTTTTGGAAGTCTTTCTTCTTCTCGTCTCTCTTCCTCTTGGATCCCATGGTACCGGCTTAGATTACGCAGTTGAAATTTTGTTGTGCGATGCGCATCTGAGATTCATGTTCATGCGCGTCTAGCGGTGCGCTCCATCTTTCACACCTCCCCACTTGGCAGCACGTTGGTCGACTGAAACCTCGTCGATTGGACACCTTGTGCATCTGCAGTGAAATGGAGTTTTTTGATGATATCGGTGCTGCCATACACTCGCTATCCATCGGTGAGACGGGGCGCTCCACCCAACCAGACATCGCAGAAGTTCACGACGACTCAGATGACTTGATGGATATCGACAGCATCGAGGGGTCTTTCAAAGAGGAGAGCATTTACCAAGCAGACGATACAACCACAGCAGACCGAGATGCGGACCGCCGTGAGGAGGAAGGAAACTCACTGCTCTTAGAAACACTCAATCCCACAGAGCTAGGTGCCCGATACGCTCTTATGCCCCGAAGGCTTCTCAAAGCAACGCCACACGACCCCTCCGATAGCGAACACGATTACGAATTTGACACGTCCGATGGCAACACCACCTCCAACCACTTCCAAACGAAAAGTCTATGGGGCCATAGTGTTCCCCAAGACCAGGGGTGGAACAGAGCGGCTCCAACGAATTATCAAATACCCCCCGTCGAAAACACCATTTTTGGGGGCTTACCGGGGTCAAGCTCGTTGCAGATTCATCACCATCACTACTACAGCAACAATCAGAACGACCAAAACAACCTAATGAGCACACCACCTGTGCAGCGCATCTCGCAGAGGCTGAACTACTTATCCCCTAGGCCTGGACCACTACTGCTACATAAGGACACATCCAAAGACTGCAGCCGCGAGCAAGATGCTGATCTGCGCCAGGTTACATTCCGGAGTATGCTTCCACTGCCTTGGGATTCTGCCGCCATGCCTGCGGAAAAGACGCCATACGTCTTGTCATCATACTTGCAGCTCTTGATCAACTTGTTTCTATCTGTCTATGCGTTACACGTAGTGGTTTCGATGATCCAGGCTGTCCGTGTGGATGTTTCCCACAAGATGGAAGTCGAGGCCAACAACGTCCTAGTGGAAATCGCCCTGTGCGAGAGGTCTTACAGAGAGAACAATTGCTCGCCACATTTGATAGTTCCAGCGCTTGAAAAGATGTGTGCCCACTGGGCCAGGTGCATGAATCAGGACCCGTTCAAAGGGGGCAACCGGTCGCTGATCAGTGCGCAGACCATTGGAATTTTGCTCAACTCATTGATCGAGCCACTCAGTTTTAAGTTTTTATCCGTCGCTACTTTCTTGATAATTGTGGTATTTGCCTGTAACTTCGGGTTTGGCTACATTAGGGCCAAAGCTTACTATGGGTGGTCCAATCAATGATAGAGCTGCCGCACGTGCAGCTTTCCATCTCTGGACGGACGGTAACGACGGTTCTGCTCGGAACAGGACAGTTGTGAATAGTTATGCTCGGAAGATGCTTGGAACGTTCATCCTCAAAACGTTCATTCTCAAAACGTTCGTGGTTGAAACGTCATTGCCTGAAACATCAATTATGAAGCGACACCTGAAGTATGGTCTCTGAAGACATGATGCTTTTGCTCTCCAGCTTGTTCATACGCATCGGTCATGTTATTGCGGATCTTCCCACCGCTGGCGGTTTTTGCAATACATCTGTCCATATCTGACACTGGTGCGTATTGATACTTCGACGATCAGGTAGTGTACCTCACTGAAGATGATGCCGATTAAAATAACTCTCGGAGAAATGTTACTACAGCTCTAGCAAGTACAAAAGAAAACACTGGAAAGTTTACGATGTAAGATTCACATGAAAGTTTCAGTAGATTGTGTGTTCACCCAAATACATATGACCTCTGAAATCATGCGACATCAGATGATTACTCATCTGCCCGACGCTTCAATCCCAAGTCTTTGAAGGTATCATGCAATACATCCCTGAGCTTGAATAGGTTAAGCACTCTGAGTCTCTCGTCCTTAAGATGAGCGTTGTCACTTGCTTGCCCACATGGTATCTGCGCAGCTGGTGCAGAAAATGCCTTTTCAAGAAATCTGATGGAAGGAATGGAGCCTCCCTCACGAATGAAAAGAGGTTCTGGCACTGAAGCACCCCAATTCTTCTTCATCTTTTCGAAGAGAAGCTTGTATACCAATGAATTGGGATCGCCCAACCAAGGCTCCGCTTCGTGGAATATATCAATGGAAATCTTGTTCTCAGAATTCAATGCAGCGAAGCGCTCGTTCAAATATTGCACTAGCATTCTCTTGATTTTTGCCAAATCCTGGTTGGGCACTATCCTCATCGAGATTGAAGCTCTGGCGGTCTGAGAAATCACTGTGTTGTTCACGGGCCCAGACACATCCACCCTGTGCACAGTGAGAGATGGATTCCTCCATTTTGCCAAAAGTGAGTCCAAATTTGTTTCCGGAACACCTCGCTTCTTAGCAGCTTTCCTGATTTTCTCGAAGAGATGCAACTCTGAATCTTCGAGCGGGAGTATGTCATCATAGAAGCCTGGAATTTTGATCTTGTTTGTCTCTGGACAAGCTAGTTGACCCAAAATTTGAATCAAATCCATTGTAGGTTCTCTTGAAACACCCCCGTCGACGCCCGAGTGACGGTCAGGCTTCTCAGAATGAACGGAAATTGATGCATTGATAACTCCCCGCAAGCCGTAGTTCAAGCAAGGAATTTCATCGTCGAGCCAATACGAGTTCGACAACAATATCCAATCGATCCCACCAATAACGTCTTTATGCTTGTTGACAGCTGCTTGAAAGCCGACGGATCCACATTCTTCCTCTCCTTCTATAAGAAAAACAACATCGGTGGAGAGCTTTCCTTCTCTCTTGAGCTTGGCCACAGCGTAGATAGCCGCAAGAGTAGGTCCCTTGTTATCACTTACACCCCTCGCATAAAGACGCCCGTCTTTAGCAGTCAATTTGAAAGGGTCGTTGCCCCATCTTTCACTGTCTTGAACTGCGTCGACCACATCATAGTGACCATACCAGAGCACTCTATTAGGCTTTTCTGAAATGCAATCCATGTTGTCTCTTTTGAAGCTGGCGTAAACGATAGGGTTGCAATCTGGAACGGGAAGGAGTCTGGTCTCAGAAGCTTCTAGGTTGATGAAAAGCTTACTGAAAAACCTCGCACATTGCCTGGATTCCTCTAGATATGAGACAGGATACTTTGAAATTGTCCTGAAAGCAATGACTGTTTCAAGCGAGTCTAAGAGATGCTCATTACTCAAGTCATCAGAGTGAGTGCTGTCAGAAATTAACTCCGATTCTCCAGAAGCTCGAGAATCATTTCCCACATTGGTAATGTTCCATAAACATAAAGATCCAGTGCCTCCTGATATCAAATATGTCGATCCTGACAACTTGAAGGTTTGCACAGCAAAAACAGAATTTCCATCGTGTTCGTCCAAACTGGCGTCCGTCAAATAGTCCAAATTCAAATCCATCAGGCAACTTCTAGGATCCTTAGAATTAATGCTCCTATCACGCAGGTCTTGCTTGGCTGTGAATTTACACAAGCCACCCATATTAGTGGCTTTGTAAATGAAGCCGTTGAATATGCATAGCGAAAGAATTTCGTCGTTCTTTTTCGAGCTCGAGTTAAAGTGAAACGATCTTGTCAATTGGTAAGTGGTGAGATCCCAAATGTTGATGCTCGAATCCACCAAACCAAGATAAATAGACGAATCGCACACATACATAGATAAAATAGACTCATCATTTGTCAAAGAGGCCATAACCTGAGGGCGTGAGATTTCGCGGTCACTGGCAGAGATGCCCCAGATTTTAAGGATACCATCTCCCCCGCAAGTAGCCAAGTAAGCACTGAACAGATCCTTTTGTAGATCACAAAACCCTGGGGCATTTTTCAGTGACAAAAATTCCATGCAATAGACATAACCATTGTGGGCAAACTGAATAATGTGTCCGTTTTCGATTTCCACCAAGAGGGGACCTTCTGAACTCTCTTTATAGTCCGAGTGTAACATGTGATGCTCACTTTGAACCCTATTGAATGTCCCTCCTGGTCCTTTAGAATCGAAAAACTTATCAAATCTCATGTGAGGAAGTCTATTGATAGACTTTGACAGCTTACTAGAGCACTGCTCTTCGAACTTCGGCTGATCTCCGGCATAGAGGTCAAGAATACACCACAGGATTGAGGCATTCTGCGCTCCAATAAACAATGCAGATAAAGAGGAAGACCAAGATATGGAGAAAATATCCCCTATATCCACAGAGGAGTACACCAAGTGAGTGCATTTGATGTCATAATGGGGCGCATGTTTGTCTTTGAAAGGGCGCAAATCCCACACTTTAACCAAGGAGTCCGATCCAGCGCTGAACAAAAAGTTTTCTTCAGGATCCAACGTCAAACAGAGAATTGATGCGCTATTTGACCGTTCGCCGTTGTTCACAGTATGCTTCAAGGCGAAAGTGGAAATCTCAAAGAAAAGAACCTTCGAATCCTGGGTGCCACATATTATGAGATCTTTCGATGGAGCTGCCACCACACTGAGTATAGAATGGGTGTGAGACCATTTGTGAACCATTGGGATGACCTGATGTAGATCAGAGGCATTTTTGTCTTTGTCGGCGTGCATGGTGGGCTCCTCAGGCCTATCTGTATCTCCATCTCTGTTACTTACTGAGAGGGAAGGCAGCATCGAGCGAATTGAGGTTTGTGCTGATACCGCATTGGTGACTAGATCTATGGGTAGTTGCGGCCTGGCTGAGGCCGGATTGAATTCGCCCTCATGTATGTTTCCCGAACTAAATCCTGGCATCTGACTGAAGCGGTTCTGGATCTATTGAGGCGGCGAGTGACTGTGGGCCACCTAGCGCGTTTCTAGAAACATCACGTGATACTTCAATCTTATCTCACCGAACGTCATGGATGGTCATCAACTTGAGCGGTTTGCCCGTTGGACTGACGCCAGCGCAGCAATCAGAGGGGCCGGGGACCGCAAGATCACATCCGCCTGCTCGAATACATTGGCGTGGGTCGGGCAAAAACTTGTTGTAAGGCAAATGCACGCATCAGAAGCGGTCGAGAACCCCTGGGATAGACTACACTAGGGGCCGAATGATCACTGGTATCACGCAGACACGGCTTTGCATAGCGACGGCCTGATCGAATGTGATGCCACCAACTTAGGACGGTACACAGACCGATCGTCAGCGAGATATTACATGCTCCGCGCGATGGACCTGGCCCTCCGCATGCGGACGAGTAAGCGAAAGGCGTGCGATCTTATCGATAGCATCATGTATACCTGCTTGGCTCATGTCCATGTAAGTTTGTGGGTTGAAAGCCCATAAAGCTTGATTCTAGGACTGCCGGAAGGCCTCTACGACAATATCGCGATGCAGTTTTCCTCCAGAATTGACAGCAGCTTTAAGCGTTGGAATGCCAAGCAAAACACGTGACCCATTAATTAAGTGATGTTTCCGCACCACGTGGGCCTCATTTGCATGCGAGCTGCACGAAAGCCGAAAAAAGAAATCAAATTAGGGCTCAAAGCCAGGCATTCAAGAAAAATTTTAAAGTCACACGAGTGCTTACGCTTTCAGTCCAGAAAAGAGAATTGTGGCTTTTTTGCAGTCCGATGAAGTTCTCTCACTCTTTGAAGTTTAACGCTGTTCCTGAATGGCAGGATTACTACTTGAATTATCCTGCCTTAAAGAAGGTCATATACTTGGCCCAGCAAAAACAGTTGGAAAACGTCGAGCCAAAAGACGGCTCTATCCTAGTCAACCATGCATCCATATCCGATTTGATTGCAGCCCTTCGCAGCACCCAGGACAAGAAGGAGGGCAACTCCAGCTCAGAAACCGTTGATGACGAAGAGTTGAGCGAGAGATTCAACCCCTCCAAGTTGATCAACAAATTTAAAAAAAGAAAGCCCGCAAGACCCGACGAGTTGGAAAGCGGCTACAACGAGAAGGGTCATGCAGGAAAAGCCGACGAAGAAGTTTATCTGATTGATCTTGACCAGTCCACGATTGCTGGTTCCATCGATGGCGATGCTTTGGCAGCAGCAGCAGCAATGGTTTCCGGCGATAGCCCAAACGACCCGTTGCCTGTGTTTGCCAAGGAATTGCTCAACGAATTGAACAAGATTGACAAATTCTACAAGGGCAAAGAGACTGAGATTCTCAAACAGTACGACAACCTCATCAAAGACTTGGAGGCAAACAGCTCGCACATCGATGACTTTTTGTTCACACAGGCTTACTTCAACCACGCCTCCGGAGTGTACGAGTCCAATCCACATCGCCAATACAATGTCAAGTCAACGTTGGAGAGAACCACGACGAACGCTTCCGTTTTCGACACCGTGAACCACTTGGACGTGAACAATGATCTCGAGAAGGGAGAGGCCGACGACGAAGACGACGAAGAAGATGAAGAAGATGAAGACGAGCATAACTCTGTTTCCAACTCTGCATTGTTGGGCAAGGATGACTTCGATATTACCAAGCAAAAGCGCATAACTTTGAAGCGAAGATCGCTCTCGTTGTTCATTGCGTTGAGTGAGTTGAAGTCATTCATCGAGTTAAACAAAATCGGTTTCACCAAGATTTGCAAGAAGTTTGACAAGACCTGCAACTACGCCATCAAGACTGATTTTATCGAGAACTACTTGCCTCTGACCTCTAGAACCTTTTACCCTCAAACATCTGAAAACCTTGACCACAACATCGACCACATTGTGAAAATCTACGCATATCTTTCAGACAAGTACTCTTTGGAGTCCCCTCATGACTTGAATGCTATAAGAGATGAATTGAAGTCTCACTTGAGAGACCATATCGTCTGGGAGCGTAACACTGTCTGGAAAGACTTGCTCTCTTTGGAGAAGAAAAATTACAATTTGCATCTTGACGACGATGCTGTCAGAAAGAGCAAGATGGGCGACGAGGGTTACCTTACCACTTTGGTCCACATGAGAACCAGAAAAGTGGCATTGCCATTTGGCTGGACTCTTTTCAATCGTGATCATATCACGGTTCCTAGCTTCTTGTTCACCTCTCAAATGATCAAGATCGCGTTGGTTGTCATTGTGTTCATTGTGTTGATGACCGTCCACACTATGAACGACTTCCAACAAGCTCGTTGCTTGGCAGTCTTGGCTACAGCTGCCTTGAGTTGGGCTACTGAAGCTTTGCCATTGTGGGTCACTTCGTTCTTAGTTCCTTTGCTTGTGGTTGCATGTAAGGTTTTGAAAAACGAAGCTGGAGATGGACCCATGGACGCAGCCGCAGCCTCTCTGTACATTTTGGGTCAGATGTGGAACTCCACAATCATGATTTTGCTCGGTGGGTTCACATTGGCTGCTGCATTATCAAAGTACAACATCGCCAAGGTTGTCTCCTCCTACATGTTGGCATTTGCTGGTGTGAAGCCTCGTAACGTTTTGTTAGCCATCATGGGTGTCTCTTTGTTTTTGTCGATGTGGATTTCAAACGTGGCAGCGCCTGTCTTGGCATATTCTTTGATTCAGCCTGTTTTGAGAACATTACCCACAGAATCTCCTTTCGCTCAGGCATTGGTTTTGGGAATTGCACTCGCCTCGAACATCGGTGGTATGGCATCCCCAATTGCTTCGCCACAGAATGTTATTGCCATTCAGTACATGAACCCAAATCCCGGTTGGGGAAAGTGGTTCGGTGTTGCAATTCCGGTCTCTATTGCATCTTTGTTGGGCATTTGGTTGGAGATGATTTTGACCTTTAAGGTCTCCACTGCGAAAATTAAGGCGTACAAACCAATCAAGGAGAAATTCACAACCAAGCAATACTTCGTTAGTGCAGTGACTGTGTTGACTATCATCTTATGGTGCGTGGAGAGTCAGCTCGAGGATACCTTTGGGTCCTCGGGTATCATCGCCGTCTTCCCAATCGTCCTTTTCTTTGGTACAGGGCTCTTGAAGGTTGACGATGTCAACAACTTTCCATGGAGTATCATTTTGTTGGCAATGGGTGGTTTGGCTTTGGGCAAGGCAGTCACCAGCTCAGGCTTATTGGCTACCATCGCAACGTCGTTGCAGAAGAAAGTGATGGATTTTGACGTCTATGCCATCATCATCATTTTTGGTCTTTTAATCTTGGTGGTTGCCACCTTCATTTCTCACACTGTCGCCACAATCATCATCGTGCCTTTGGTCAAAGAGGTTGGTGACTCCATGAAACATCCTCACCCATTGATTTTGGTTATGGGAACTGCATTGATCGCATCTGGTGCCATGGGTTTGCCCACTTCCGGCTTTCCTAACGTCACCGCCATCAGTATGACCGATGAGGTGGGCAAAAGATACCTCACGGTCAATACTTTCATCACTCGAGGTGTCCCTGCCTCTATTATTGCTTTTGCATGCGTTGTGACCATTGGTTACGGAATCATGACCTCATTCTCTTTTTAACTAGCATGATGCATCTGCTCAGATCCATAGCCCCTGCAATTTTAAGACATTTTGGGAATTGAGTCGAATTGAATTTCCGTAGGTTCATGACCGTGATTTCATCGTTTAATTCGTTACTTGCATAATATATCATTAGTTATTTAAGCCATTTAAGGGCCGTATAAGTTAGCTCGTATCTGATTGTTGACCCCCCTTTGTTCAAATCTCAAAAATATGTTCCCAATCACGTACGACCATGTATCATTTTCAAAAATGGCTTGGGTTTGTTTTGCCAAAGTTCCCTCTCTTTTAAGCTTTTGCAACATGTCATTGAGAGGGATTTGGTCAAACACACCATAATTGTAGAGCTTATTGGCGATGAAGCCGACCATTTTTTGAATCTTGCTGTCTGCCAATGACGCCTGGATTGTGGGAACAATCACCCCACTATTTTTGATTCCAGTCAAAACACCTCCAATGGACTCTCCGAAAACATCAGAGCTGATTGCGCTTCCTACTATGTTGTTAACGAAGGACAGCAAAGAGCCACTGTATTCAGAGGAGTCATTGGATGCGTCCCTCTTGTACAAGGTCTTGTACTTATATGTGTATGACGTTCCGTTGAAGCCAGGGTCTTTGCTCACAGTATTTCTTGCCAAGTCAAATATCGTTTCCCACGAAATTTTTCCTGTATCACCAACTGTGTACATTAATTTTGGAATCCACGTATTGTTCACCAAAACCTCGCCTAGATTGTCGGCGAGCTCATTTCTCTCGTCTTCGTCTAGCAAAAGGCCTGCCACGGTATCCTCCAAAATTCCCGAGGCCTTCACTTCCCCCAAGATCTCTGTGATGTTGACGGTGATGTTAAGTCCACTCATGGCGGTATTCGTCAGCGCGGACACCAATGCCTGAAAGATGTAGTTGGACAAAGTGTTCATTTGCTCTGGAGAGTCGGCAATTTCATGTAGAACTTGGATAATCACACCTGAGTTGTTGAGTGCACCAAGTAAACCGGTCAAAGAGTCCAGAAGATCTCTTTTAGCGTGAGCACCTGAGTACGCTTCCATGATTTGATCATACAAGAGGGAGAAACTCCTACTCATGGGCTCAGGTGCATCCTCGCTGTAGTCAACGCTGTAGACTTCGGACGCTGGAGTAATCACATCGGCCATGCATAATGCAAAAAAACTGGGTATGAGAAGAAAAAGCGATGTAAACTTCATGGCTTATGTTTTTTAATTAAGTTTGCTGACCCTAGGTGAAATCAGTATTTTGCAGCAGATTTGGGTATTTTAGATTCCGCACGGAATAGCTTCAAGTAAAGGAGCAAAAGAATGAATTAAATTGAATTGACCAGCAGAGCTTGTGGCAGCTTTCAAAGACAGCAGTAGCTTTGCCAAAAATTTCTCGCCCTCCGACCCGCCCAGTACTTCAACTATATAAGGACATGATGCATTTTAGATATCTTTTCCTATTCGGGTGACTTCTCACCTGCGGAGAATGCGGCATGTACTATACACAGTACGGATTTCATCAGTTAGCATCCGGATGGGTATGATGTGTACTGAGTGTGCCAGTTGAGGTGCCCGAGAGTTGAGCGGTGAAGGAGTCTTGGTTACGTTTATTTGGTGCTCTTGTGTTCTGAATTAACAGACTTGCTAAGTCCCAATTCTGGCATGGTGGTATTCAGCGAAAAACACAATAAAGAGGACTTCCATATAGGGAATAATGCTACATACAGGCACAATTTGATTTCCCGATGTGGAAACCGCGCCGGTTTATTGTTCGCACCACTAACGGAAGCGGAAATTTTGCACCCACCAAGCTTCTTCAACGATGGCTCGGCAAAGCCAACTTTCCTAATTAGTCAAATGCATTGCACTTTTGCTACTTTCCGCAATGCTTCCAAGTATATATTGGACATCGCCCCTCTTTTCCTTAGGCGACTTCTTTTTATTATCCTATACATATTATTCCCTTGAGAGGACCAACTTCGCTCAATACAATCCATACCAAGGTACATCGCAAACAGGAATGAAGTTGACTTGGCTCCCTGCAGCATTGTGTGTATCCACATCGTTGGTGAATGCCCTCCCTACGGCCAAGCCAGTCGAAGAAGCCACATTCGAGGTTAGAGAGGTGGTCTCCGACCTCTTCGAAAAGCGGTTCTTACACAACGAGGTTGAAGACTTCAAGAACTTGATCCAGAAAAGAGACACAACGCTGACTGTGGAATCACTCATAAACCTTTTAAACAGCTCGGATATTCTATATGATGTGTTAGACCAGGTAGCGTACAGCCCTAGTCGTATTGAATACATTGCAAACATAACGGGCAAGTTACTCGGGAATGTGGACATAAAATCTTTCACAGATTCTTCCTCCAACTTCGTCAGCGGGGTGAATTTTTCTAGAATATATGGTGCAGTCATGGACTCAGGTGTTGTCACCAGCTTGTTGGACGGAATTTTGTTGGATGAAAGCTTTCAGCCAGTTTTAGTGAACATCACTTCTCGTCTCTTAGAAGGCAACAAAAACTTCGTGAACTATATTGTCAAGGACCTCTTCAAGTCTCTGAAGAGAGACACAATCGAGAAGCGTGCAAATGGCGGAAGCCTTGAGATGTTCTTGGGCAACATTATCACCACAGTTTTGGACTCTAGCTTGGTCGCTGACACTGCAGAGGCCGTTCTTGTTTCTTTGAACAACACCCAATTCCTCACTACCACAGCTAAGACTTTGATTTCTAACGAGGGCTACCAAAATATGACCGCACAGTTGGTGATTGACGTGATCAACACCGGAAACATCAAGATTGACTCCAAAGCCATCAACGTCACCGATATTGCTAACATGGCCCTCTCCAAGCCGGCTGTTATTGTCAACCTTGTGAGCAACTTGTTATCAGGAAACGCCAAGTTCCCTGCATTGGGCAAATACTCAGACGCGATCAGCGACATTGTCAAGAAGGTGGAAAGTAAGGGAGTCTTCGCAGACTTGAACAAGTACGTTTTCTCTGAAACCCACTCCGTAACGAGACCAATTATTCCCACCGGACAAATTGTTGTTGCCAGAACAACCTCAACTAAGACAACCAAAACCACGGGGTCTACTAAGAAATCAACCACAACAAAGTCAAAGAAGACCACCACGTCAGAAGACCTCGACGATCTCAGTGGCTACGGTTCTGGTAACTGGGCAACCGACTCAGCAGATGACCTGCTTAGTGGATACGGCGCCGGGGTCTGGAACACCGATGCAGATGTTGTATCTACGACTACCTCTCGCCGGACCAGAGCTACCACTACTCGTCGTTCCAGAACCACTGCCACTAATGACGATGACTTGAGTGAAAGTGAATCTGCAGCACAAGTGTCCTCGATACTCTCCCAATTAAGAGGCGGTAGCTCCGTCAGCACCGTCGAAGTCACTTCCAGCTTCGATGACGGGGAATCCGCTTCTTCCACTAATGCCGGTGGACTCCTCGCACTCCTTGGTGCTTTGGGAGACACCAGCACATCCAGAAACGTGAAAAGGGCTGAGGCCACTGCTACTGCAACTGCAGGCAACGCTGGTGCCTCAGTGAAGTCTTCAAGCCTGGTTACGCGCGTCTTGATAGGCGCACAGGCACTTCTTATCGGTGCAATCTTAATTCTTTAGCGATTGTTCCTCATACCCAGCATTCAAGGTATTTGCGTTTAATACCTCATTCAAAGCGCCCAAACGCCTGATCTTTCAAAATTTTCGAATTAAAACATCTCACAACCAATTGTACTTTAATGTAGTGCGCGGTTTAATGAAAGTGTATTATTACTATCAGGGGACGGAATCGGAGTGATTTGCGAAATGTCAATGCTATCAACAAAATGCTACTGAACGTCACGCCCACCAGTAGTCGCTTACGTTGAATCCACTTTTTGAAAAATTCCACAAACGACTTACATCGCCTTGAGAAATACCAAAGGACACTATGAGATTCCACGTCCGAAGTAATCACTTATTTGAACCTTCGATATTGGGTGTACTGATTTTATATGCGAGCAAGGTCTTATCAATTCTGTGAATCTCGCTGGCGGGAAGTTGGATCACCACGTTGTGGGTCACTCGCACCGACTTTCCAAAAAAGCGCCACAGTGCAAATTCTCTGCATGACACTGAAAAGGCTGTCAATTTCCTCCCATGAAACGGTCGGCTCTAGCGAACAGAGTTTCAACATTCACAAGAGCGGAAAGCGCACTGACAATCTGGAATTGCGGGGCAAAGGGGAGCATCTTCTGAGAAGTGTACCTGAGTTCCGGAGACCTGAATTAGGTTCCGAGAATGCGTTACAACGGATCAATTCGGAAAATAATGAGCCACGGCGCTCTAGTTTTCTCTCTCCGAAGACTTGGATTAAATTTCCGAGGGGCATTCGAAACAAAACCGTCGCCAAAAACCCCTTCGAAGATTCTTACCAGATTGAGTATTCTGTTCTTGCCAGTATTCCCCAAGCTTCTCCGATCAAGAATGAATATGATCTTTGCGAATTCTCCTATAAGCTTCTTCTAGAACAAGATATCCATCCTGAACGTGGAGAGTTCCCAGAAAACTACATAGACGAGCTGCATTTCAAAAGTATGGTTTTGGAAATCAAGAATGGCGTGGAAAACGATGCGCAGCTCAAACCCCAACGCATCAGCCAAGGAAGCTCAGGTAGCTACTTCATATACGAAAAGGTGGGCGCTATTTATGACTACAAAATCCAGAAGAGGGGCATATTCAAACCCAAGGACGAGGAGCCATACGGACCACTCTCTCCAAAATGGTCTAAATGGCTCCACAGGACCTTTTTTCCTTGCTTTTTTGGGCGATCTTGCTTAATCCCAAACTTGGGCTACATTTCTGAGGCGGCTGCATGTGTTTTGGACAGACTGCTTCTTTCTTACATTGTGCCTTACACGAATATTATTTTTCTTGAGTCGGAGCTGTTCTATCATTCTTTTTGGCAGCGAACAAGACATAAGTTGTCTAAAAAGGTAGGTTCCTTTCAAGTCTTCTTACACGGATATGAAGAAGCCCAGTCATTTCTTTCCCGCTTTCCCATTCCCAATTATTTTGAAAGCTTGCCTGAGGCCACTACTCACTTAAAGCTGACAGCAAGCGAGCAATATGAATTTTACTGGAGTAAGAGTCTTTTAGACCAGTTTCAAGAGGAGTTAGAAAAGCTAGTTATACTTGACTATCTTATGCGCAATACTGATAGAGGAGCTGATAATTGGATGATCAAGGTTGAATGGAATGAAGTGGAATCTAACGCGAATATGGTTGAGGCTTCAGTCAAGATAGGTGCGATTGATTCGGGCCTTGCATTTCCCTGGAAACACCCAAACGAGTGGCGATTGTTCCCCTATGGGTGGCTTTTTCTACCCTTTTCGATCATTGGCCGATACTTTTCCACAAAAACCAGAAATCATTACCTTCCATTATTGACATCTAAGTATTGGTGGGAGCAAACAGTTGCCGGATTGAAACATGTCTTTGAGCAAGACACTGAATTTAGTGAAAGAATGTGGCGCAAGCAGATCGCTGTCTTGAAAGGACAAGCTTTCAACGTTATTGAAGCATTGAAAAGCCCTACTTCTGGTCCCCTTGAATTGACTAGAAGAGAGAATTTGTTGATCTGGGATGATTCCATGACTATCCCTGATGGTTTGAGCAATGTCTCTGTGAGTGAGGCAATTCAGAGCAGTATTTATGAATTACCTAATGCACCTAAACCTCACGATGGTCAGAATAGTACGGAAACAACTTCTCTCCTTCATTCAGGCTCAAAAGCATCCCTCAGCGTTAGCAAAGCACAACCTCAAATGTCTGGATTTGACTACAATATGACAAGAAATAATGCACACAAGTCTTTAGATGATATTGATAAAGTCAACACAAAGTCGGTCGTCATCGAGAGACTAGAGAAAGTGCAAGGAAAAAGGCCCGTCTTTACTTGGTGTTAAAGTTATTTACAATATATTCTATATTGTTCTAATGCATCAAGGCCAAAGCATCTGGCTAATATCTATTAAAATGTCTAGTGGTTGTGCTCGGCGAAAATCTGGGGATAATCGTCGCTGTTTCTGCCTTTGTAATGAGCCTCGTCAACTTTAATGATACCCTTTTCTTCTTTTAACTTAAACTGTTTCATCTTCAACAACTGATACACAACGGAGAGAGTAGGCGTTGGCACACCGTTTCTCTTAGCAATTTTCAAAGGATTTCCAAGAATGACCTCAAGTTCAAATAGCTGCTTCTTTCTAGAGTCCACCAACATAGAGGGAGAGTAGAACAAGCCATCTCCAATGTGGAGAAACTTCTGTTTGGCTTCCTCCCCAAGTTCAACTCCTTCACTTCTTGCAATGGCAGCCACTTCATCCATCGCCGGCCCAAACAAAGTTTCATTGGACCCATTTATCTGGCATCTAGAAACATCAATACCGGCCAAAGTACTGATCGGGTTCATGACCGAATTGTAGACAAGCTTCTCCCATCTAGATCTACGGGAGTCTTTCTCCAAAACAACCTGGTTGATCAGTTTGTCAGGGTTTTGGTAAATGGCGGCAAACTCTTCTGCTTTTTGATATGCAAATTCCTCAGACACATGGGGATTGGCGAACGGACTGAGTAAAATAAAGTCTTTGTGCAGATTTGCAACGACGCAATTAATATTGGAAGATCCGATTAAGGAAATCCCAGAAAGAACCACGTGACCAGGGAAGGCCTCAATCATGGGCACTTCTATGCCTATTCCATTTTGAATCAACACTATAACCGTACCCTCGGATACCGCTGGTCTGATGATATCTTCGCAGGACATGGGACCATCCGGAATATTTTTGGTTGTAAGAACCACATAGTCAAAAGGACCATTCAGGTCTTGTGCTTCTTGTACGCTTCTTGAAACATGGCGAGGCTTCCAGTTATCAATGTTTCCGTAGGTGACGGACTGGATCTTGTATCCGTGACTCATAACGTGGTCATAGTCCGAACGAACCACCAACGTAGTGTCAATCTCTTTATTTAAATTAAGAGCTAAGGCGGCAATTGCACCTACGCCACCGGAACCGACGACAAGCACATTTTTGGGCATTGTTAGTGAATAAGCTAGTGCAGAAAGTTAGATTACATTTATCGACAGAAGAGTGGTATGTGCAGACCGGAATGTAAATTCCGCGAATACAGACTTGACAAGGTACACTACCTTGACACATGCGTTGGCTAGCACTATAGAGTAGATGATTCCATGACTCCATTACCGGAGTAGCCATAAAACTCGCGGGCTTGTATGATGCATAGTTCGAAGAACCTCATTGAAGAACCATCGTTGATTTTGCCTTGAAGAGCGCTTTCATCCATTCCTGCGCTATACTCTAGGTGCATATAGTCGCAGTACTTCCTGAGGCCGGTGTTATGAGTCAACTTTAAAACGTCAGCCATGATTGTTAGCACTTGATTCACCGCGAGGCTCAAATTGTCAGAGTTGGCGTGGAATTTATCCACAAGCAATGCAGTGAATAAATCACCCACCCCAGTGAAGTACGATTTGATTTCCGGAATGTGAAATAGGTCGATGCGTTCACTCTCCACGGAGGATACAGCACAGTAGAGAGATTCTGAAGAGGTCTCATGCGTAAGCGGAAGCTTCCCCGATAAGCTCGAGACCACAATGTGCTTGACATTGTACCTATCATGTATGGAAGACAACGCCGACACCAACTCTTCTTTGGTATTGATAGCATAACCGCAGAGCAACTCAAGTTCGAATTGATTGGGCGTAATGACATCCACGGATTGTGTGGAGAGAAGTTTTTTGTAGGCCTCAACGCAGGACTTGTCAACGTACAAATGCCCTTGGTCGCCCATGACAGTATCGCATACATACAATAGATCCGGGTTCTGACTCTTCAAGAAAGAGACATTTTGGGCTAGCACCTCTATCAATTCAGCACTCGGTATGTAACCCAGAATTATCGCATCGTAGCGGCAAGAAATGTCGTTCAAGCCCTGAAAGAGGTCTCTCATCTCAGCACTAGTCAATGAGGAACCCTTCACTCGGCCATATCCGGTATGGTTTGAGAAATTGACTGTATTAAGATTGTCGACATCCCAGCCAAGAAATTGGAGGGGAAATGTTGCAGCTCTGCCTCCCACATATCCATGCAGAACATGCGATTGTACAGAAAGTACGGACTTCATGGAAAAGATAGTGGAATGTAGTTTTTTCTCACCTGGAGTGTGAAGTCATGTGACCCACTTTGTAGCAAAAAGTTATGAGCACCAAAGTCGCGACAGGCCCCCGCTTACTTCAGGCCGCTTACCTCAGGCCGCTTATTCAGGCCGCATATGCCAGGCCGCATACGCCAAGCCGCATGACTTCCTGTCTGACAGTTTTCTGAAAGTGAAGATGCAGTTTGCCTAGCCAACAGTACTTCGTCTAAGCCTGTAAATTGAAATCCAAAAATCCCAGCGTGTGACAGAATACTCCAAAAGAAGGTTTGACAGAATGGTTGCGACGATGTGGAGCCCCTTCACACTGGGCCTCTTTCGGCAGTTCCAACGGTTTCCAAATCATTGCTTCCACTGGACTGTATATGTCGCACAAAAGGTGCACGCGAGCGGCGTAAGGAAAGTGCTTCGCGCCAAGAGTCAGGCATCTGAATACACATCAAACAATAAGCCTTCAGCCCCATGAGCGCAGTACAGGATGCTGCCAAAAAACAAGGCTTTTTGATACTTTCTGATGGTATTTTCATCTCTTACTCTCCTTAACAAGAAAATTGTTAGAATCGGCTAAGGTTCGGGGCGTAGATCAACAATCATCACAGGTGACATCTTATGTGACTATTGCATATAGTCACCCTTCTTCTTTGCATGACCTGAAATGTCGTTGAAGGATTTGAGGGTCCAGCGAAAAGACAATCGAACGAGAGAGACACTCAAATTTTTTTGTGAAAGGAACGGCTTCTCATCGCCCGTTTCAGGTGTGTAACGTTGAGTACTGCGCACAATAATGGAACAATGGGGGCGCATGGCCTAGAACGCCATAGCCGGCTAAGCGCACCCCTGCACTAATTTTAAATGGCGTCCGACTAGCCCACGCGCATTGCCCTGCAGGTTCACGGCAAGAGTTTTTTCTATATTTAAGGCGGCGTTCTCGCCCCAACGACTTTCTCCCAAATTGTTCCATTCCAACTTCAAATTTCAAATACTCTGGATAATGGCTTCATTGGTTGATTCACACTTCAAGACTTCTTTGCCCCCTCGTAAAAGGGCGAAGACAGATGAAGAAAAGGAGCAGCGTCGGGTGGAAAGAATTCTCCGCAATAGGAGAGCTGCCCATGCCTCAAGAGAAAAGAAGAGAAAGCATGTTGAATACCTCGAAGCGTATGTCCTTGCGCTCGAGAACAACATGCTGGTACTTGTATCCAACATTCTGAAATTGAAGGATAGTGTACCCCAAGATTCCATGCCCTCAGATTTGGGAACTCCTGAAGATTTGTCAGAACTAAAAGCCAAGATTCATTCGAATTTAAGCTGCTCTTCTAACAATGACTCATGCAGCAACCAATCCATGGATCTTCCTGACTCTTGCAACCAACTGACGCTTTCTTCTTTAAGTGATGAAATGGAAGACAGCGATCTTGCTTCAAAACTAACACTTAGTTCGGTCAAGGTGAAAGTTGAGGAGACCGATGACTTTCAGTTATCGAATAAGCAACAACCACAAAGCTATTTCAATTACTTGAGTCCAGTCTCGATAAACTCTTCTCCAAATTCTCCTATCGACTTAACCATGAAGCAAGAACCAACTTTCCCAGAAGCCGCCTCCATGGCTAGCGAAGGCTTCACATTGTCAGCTATATCGGGGCCCGAATATATGGCGCAAAATCCAGCAGCGATTTTGTCACCTGAGGTATCTGCCAATTGAGTTGTGCTTTGCTCGCGCCATTTGATATGGCAGCGAGCTTTTGTCAAAGTTCTCTGCTTGCTCCCGCCTTTCCTTACTAGTAATGGCATCCTGTAATGGACTTATTAAATTAATTTCTTGCAGGAAAGTGGCGGGGGTTTATAGCATTGAAGTAACTTTTTCAAGGGGCACAAGTCATTGGCAGATATCTGGTCCGCAGCACCAGTCGGACTCGATATACATGATAATGTGTTAGTCAAGCAAACCGAATATGAGAATGACTTTGACGTCTTAGGTTCTCACACGGATGGTTCCAACTCAACCCTATCAAACTACTCTGTCACGGAAGCAAATGTCGATGGCGATGGTCTCGACATCAATGACTTTTTGTGCTTTTAATTCAATTCTGTTAAGCC
The DNA here is from genome assembly GCA_002370795.1 of Metschnikowia sp. 03-147.1. Lineage (NCBI taxonomy): Eukaryota > Fungi > Ascomycota > Pichiomycetes > Serinales > Metschnikowiaceae > Metschnikowia > Metschnikowia sp. 03-147.1. The sequence continues at coordinate 232,410 of NKZR01001563.1, forward strand.
AATATTTAGGCAAGTTAATGTGGGTGGTGTAATACACCAAATTATGAGTATCTTAAATTTACGAACGGAAGGAATGATTCGAAAATAAAAGGATAAAAAAGAAAAAAATAGAGGGATCTCTTGGTGTTATAAGAACAACTGAACATATTCTGTCCGTTTGGAAGACACGATGCAATTGCAAATGAAAATATGAAAAAACCAAAAAAAAAATCAAAAAAGTTAAAACCAAAAAAAAAACCCCTTTAACGCAAAATGAAGGCTTTTTTTGGTGATTTTTGGTTAATATTTAATTTGTGGCGTTGCATGTCTCTAAATGTTGACGTTTATTCATGATTCTAGGCTATGTGCTACAATTTGACGTCATAAGCAGTTTGGCGCTCCTGATCAGTTTCGGTTGCAGCGACGACAGCATGTGATTTGACGAGTTAATAGCATCCGCCGAATACATAACACTGTGTGTGAAATATTGCAATGTAGCCTGCTACCACTGTAAATTCTTCAAATCAGCCAGGTTTTTATGGAACTTAATTAGTTCTTGGTGCGCCTTCTGCTTTGCAAAGTATACCTTACAGTCGCTGTTAGCACAGTGGTCTTTGTAGCTTGCACCTGGAATTTTCTGGAAGTTGGAGGAGCATAGCGAACAAGCTTTGTCATAGTTGTGATAATTGGATTCCTTGTCCTTACCGATCATCGAGAGATTGAGTACAAGTCCCATCTCATCCAGCCTGCAATGCTTGCAAACTAGCTTGCACCCCAGCTCTAGCACCAGCCCACACTGTGCACACTCTTTGGTGTGCACGATTTCACTTATCTTGAGAATATCTCCCTTCTTGGACACGTCCAGCTTTGTTGACTTTGGTAGGTCCCTATACCACTCTTTAACATTGACTCCCATCAAGTTGAAGATCCTTTCTAAAGGGGGAATCAACACCCGCGTGATGTAATATTCATAGTCTAGTTCCATAGGATTATCTGTGTTGGTGGATGCCACGTACTGCTCCGGAGAAACACACCGGTCTTTGATCCTCTCCTTAGAAGAATCCTTGGTTACCAAGTACGGAACCCTCTCTTTGTATTGTGGCTCACTCCGTGGATCTCGTTCGATATTTTTCTTGGCTAATACGGCACCAGGCGGAAGATACTTTTCATTCTTGTAAGTTCCATGACGAACCATTTTTGCAAAGCAAAAGTCGCTGACATTAACTCTGTTGAGCAAGATTTTCCAGAACTGCTTGACAACGTAGTCTTTGACCTTCAGAAGGTTTTTACTTTCAAAAAGTATGCGAAGGCTCTTACCAACTATTTTCAGCTGAGCAGGAACTCCATCTCGGCGAATTGTCTCAATACCCTTAGCCTCGAAAAATGGGGTTGTTTGCTTCTCAGATTCATAGCAATTGCCCACATATCTTTTCTTTGCTAAGAGAACACAGGGGTGATAGACTTTCTCGAACTTGAGCTTCACTGGATCTGGAAACGCCTCTGTGACCTGATCAGCTAAAAGTCTTCCATGCTCAAAGGCAAATTCCTTCGTTCTCCCAGGGAAATAAACAAAGAGCGAATCTGTATCTCCGTAAACGACTTTAGCGTTATATGAACTGGACTCGATCATTTCAATTGACTGAGTGAGGATCTCTCGTCCGGTTGAAACAATTGCATCGGCTATATCAGAGTTGGGCATTCGCCCGCTGAAAGAGGCAGATGTGTAACCATAGGTAACATTGGCTATTAGCTTCAACGCTAATTGCTTCGAGTTGAAAAGCTTACCCAATTCCTTATCGTCCTTAAATTGAGAAGCAACTGCTTTTATGTTGATTCTCGAATTTAGAATCTCCTGCAACATCCTGGATAGGATTGATTTGCGAAACTTTGAAGTGGCAAACACCAAACCATTGGGAGACACATTGAGTCCATCGTTTTTCTTCAAAATGTCAATAAGGCCATGAGGGAGTGAGTGGTGGTTCATGTATCCTATGGGGTTTCTACTCTGCTTGAAACCGTCTAATTTTCCAAGTAGTGTGGAATAACAATAGTTGTAGGCAATCATGATCGAGGGATACAAGGACTGGAAATCCAACACCACTAGCGGAGACTTGTAGAAACTAGAATCTGGCTCCATTATCAAAGGAACCACGTCCAAAGCCCTCATGTTATGTACTTGCGTCTTGGAAGGCGAGTTTAATAGAATGTTTTCGGGCTTTGCAATCCGTATGAGAATGGATTCCACTTTATATTGAGATCCTCTGTAATAGTTCGAGTAAAAGTCAACTCCGATAAGCCTTGACAGCTCAACATTCCGGATAACTAACTCTTGGTTTTCAATAATCTTGGTGATGAATCCTAGTTTGATCTTGTGATAATTGAATGCCATTAAGAGCTGGTTAAAGGAACAACTTCTGATCCATGTTGAGATTTGTTCATCCAGGATTTTTGGCACACTCCGGTGAAAAATGTTGAAAATGACGTTTTCAAAAGAGTAAGACGTAAGCTTTAGCTCATCTCTTAGCATTCTCCACACGTTCATCATATGCCGCCCATTAATCTTAATCTTAGATGTATGTCGATAGCCCCACACGTCCCCAAACTTTCCATTACCTTTAAGACTGACTCTGCTCAACCGTGGAAGGAGGTTTACATCATGCGCAACTTTAAATCGTTCACATAAGTAGCCCCAACTCAGGGAATTGACTTCATAACCAGATAAAATGTCGGGGTCATAGAGGTCTAAAAAATCCACGAATTTTTCAACCATACATTTCTCTGACTTGCAGATAATTATTTCCGTATCAATGAGCCGAGCCACACGATTAATCATCTTTTCCGATGAGGCGACTCCCTCTGAATTAAGTAGTATTGTTGTTTTCGGTTTCCCAGACTCGAACATGCCATTTGCGTTGTCAAAATAGAAAGTTATAAAAGTAATGGCATCCTCGTTTGGATTGGGTCGCATATTGTTCTTAGTGTTGACGTGCAATTCCATGCTGAATAAAGATAAATTGAGGAATCCACTAGGTGCTCTGACGACGCTTTCGGCCTTGAGCGAATACTTGAAATTGTTAGTTCGTGTGATAGCTGGCTCTATTTGGGATCTGAACTTTTTAAACTTATAGCTTTCTCGAGTACGAACTTGTGAATTCCAGGAAGCCATAAGTTCCTTTGTAGGCGCTGGTGGTTGATATTGCCAAAGTGTTTGTTCCAGCACACTACTGCGCTCCTTGCAAGAACTATCATAGTGAAGGTTTCCTATACCACTGAGTTGAATCTGAGGAATAGACTTTTCCGAAATTAAAGGAACAGGGATCACTTTGTTTGCAAATATTAAGGGACTTGGGTGCATGTCTTCCACTCTATGGTACGAAGGATCTGTATAAGCGTGGTCTAATATCCCGTGGCCGGCAAGGGATAATGGCAAGAAGCGTTTTCTCAAAGACTGAGGAACGGCCATCTCGAAGACATTATGAGGCTCTTTGAGAAGAAGATCAGATACTTGGCTCAGCGAATGACCTTCACTCGATCCCAGTTCGGTCTCATCGGCCGCACGCTTCCTTTTTCGTTGCGTTGATTGAAATATATCGATGTCGCCATGTTGCAATGTCAAAGTGGGGCATACTTTCTGCGAATCAGGTGCTTCCATCTCGCCTGATCGTGACTTGGTCGGGGAATTGTCCAGACCAATTGCATCTGGATAATGATGTTCATCCTTTTCGATTTCGATTTGGATTTCGTTTTTGTTTATGATTTCATTCTCGGTTTCATTCTCGGTTTCTTTGGGGGGTTTCTGTCCCGATGAAGCGGCTCTAGTGGGGCTTAATAAAAAACTGGGTTCGTGCGGAGCCTTTATTTGAAATAGGCTCTCATAGGATGTCCATTTGATCAAGTCATCACGATAATTTAAGAGGGGAACATTTTCGAAATAGGTAAGCGACAAAGTCTTAGACACAAGATCGAATGTGGTCGGAATTTCTTCCTGAGGAAGATTTGGTTCGATCATAGCCTCATAATAAGACTCCACACTAGTGTGTGCGGTTGGCTTGTTAAGTTTGGCAGCATACTTGAGAGACTGCTCGTGGTCTTTTTTGCTTTCCCAGTCAGTTCCGCCGGCTTTTCCAATGTTTTTGAAAACCTGGGAATAAAATTCATGGAGAATGTTAGAAGTATCAGGCACACCTCGAATTCCACATTGAAACTTGAGGTCATCGAAAGTAAATTTCAATGAAGATAAGTATGTTTTCTGATCATTTTGAGAACCTAGGTATTCTGAAAAATCATTATGAACCAGCCTTTGCTGATAATCTGCCCTATTCATGATCATTTCACTGTGTACATCGATTTCTAAGAGCGACCTCGACAAGCGAGGGTAGCTGGTTGCAAGCAAGACATTATTTGCATGAATGCGGGTCTTCAAGTATTCTTTCAAAGGTTCAGTATCTAGACCACTCCGATTCAAGATTGGCGTCCTGAAGAAACTACCACTAAGCTTTAGCCAAGCACATGGATAGAGGTTGAAATCTGCCAAAAACTGGGCATAGTAGTTTATGTGCGCTTCATAAACATTGATGTCTGGGTTCTTCGAAGTTGAAAAGTTACTCCAGTCAATGGAGTTCAGCGATATCAACTTGAAAAGCCTGGTTTTATACAATGGCAGCAAGAACAGAATCTTCAACACAGTGCGATAACCGACACTGTAGCCATAGACTTGAGACCCTTTGCAAAAAGAAATAGAAGAAATGTATCTCAAGACATGCTCATCTACTCGAGGAGCAGCCTCTTCGACGTCGGAGTCGGAGGGGTCTTCGTCTGGGTCGTAGCGAGAAGCCTTTTTCTGGAAGGATTCACTGATAACTTGCTCCAAGTGCACGGCAAGGCGGGAAAGATAGTCATCAGTTAGTTTGGATGGATCTTTCTGAGGACAATCGACGTAAAAGTATGGGTAGACATTGTGGATATGCACTAGTACATTATATGCTGAGACTCGCGAGTTCGAAACTTTGATCGCACCATAAACACGAATAATCGGGACCTTTGGGGCTTTTTGGAATTGGTCGAGATGCAGCGGCTGCAGATGGTATGAATCAATATCACTTATTTGAATAAGGAGCTCATTCGACATGGGTTTAGCATCAGGTCGAAAGAGGCAAAGCGCAACACTTGAATTCACGTCACTTGCGCGGAGTGCATCAAAACGATGTGTTGTGACTGCAAAAAGTTGACGAAGAGGTCATTGTTCCGAAGCTTGATGCATAACCTAAAAGAGGCTCGGAGACGAGGCTCATCGGCAGTCATTCCTCTCTTCATCCAAGCCTTTTTCTCGAGAACTACCGTATCCAACAGGTGACTTTCAATGCGAACGTGTGCCATGGCACGAGGTTGTGCCGTTGCTAGGGTGAGTCTACAGAACTTTCTTGCAGTCTGCACTCAAACCTTAAATGGAGCACCAAAACAGCAATACCACGTCAAATGGAAGAATCAGCACCGCGTCAAGGCGCTGCAAGAATACCGTGACTAAATAGCCGAGAAGCAACTTGTTGTCGCCAAACAAGCCACTATACTACGCTGGTCACCCGCTACAAAATTCAAATAAAGCACCATGACTGGCCATTAAAATTGCTCTTCATGCGCAGGAAATCAATCTCTTTTTCGCACTGGTTGATTTGGAAATTGTTCAAAAAATAGCCAAATGAAAACGTTAGGCGAGCATTCGCGCTCCATGTCGCCCCGGCTGAAGTGAGTGAACACACTTAGCGACAATGTTGCATATGTCGTTATTCTTCCGTTTTTAAAATGCCCCTGGGTACTCTCCCACACCTTCCAGCCCACATTGACAGTGGCCACGAAAGGTGTGCGGCGCTTCGTGTGGTGGGGCGGACGCGGCCATTGCTGACATACCGAAGGTCTGGACTGCGTGAAACCTACGCAAAGCTCGTAGATTCTCCTGACTCTCAGAAAAAACTGTAACATTTTAGTTCTTTTATATTCACACACCAAGACAATTTCGACCTCCTCGCCTGAGCAAGATCCTCACACCGGCCACTTGAAGCCTTTCAGGAAGAATTTGCTCATAGCACCTAAACATATTGTGTACCTAATATCCGTCACCCACCTTTAGCAACAATCAGTGCGTTCCTTTAACACTCCGTCAATCCTTCAAAACCCATCAAGTGCACTGCTAAGCTCATTTTTTGACGCAATGCCAGGAGAAAAAGATCTCATAGACACGTCAGCCAAGTTGGAGAGGCTTGGCATATCCTCTTCGCATGGAGCATCCTACGACGGATCTCACTCTCCTCCAATATCCACGTCCCACGGACACATCAGCAGTGACATACAAGCCAGAATCATGGCCTTTCAACAGAAGCGCCAAACTGCGGTAGCTACAAAGGATTCTGTGAACAAGCCATTGCCCTCGCTTCCGAACAGCCAGGCCAGGCCAACTTCCCAATGTGAACTGTTGAAGTCAGGGCTATTATCCTCCCCTTCTCTTGACGCCGCTCCAAACGCCACGCCTGATCCGGAGCTTTTTATCAATGCCGTGCCGCAGAACAACACCATTGCTAGTCCAATGTCCCCCAAGGTCAATGAGTTATCTAAGAAGCCATCTTTGTCTCAAAGACGAGGCATGAAGCTCAATATAAGTGAGGCTTCTAGTCCCCGCGTGGGGTCTGAATCCGTGAATTCCGGGGGTGAGTTAGCGCGTCGTCTATCAGAGAGAAAGAGCCGCCCTGAGTTCAAGTTACATCTCAATGGAAACACATCTAGTCCAAGCTCGAGCGATGGTCTGGCCCTTGATAGCAAGGAGACCTCGGATCCCGCACCCGCGGGTTTATTTGCCAACTACTCTAATTATGTTGATATCAAATCGGGCTCATTGAACTTTACCGGAAAGGCTTCACTCAATTCCAAGGGGGTAAATTTCTCCTCGGGCACGTCCTTTCACATATCTCTCGAAGAATTCCAGCTCATTGAAGAATTAGGAAGGGGAAATTACGGAACAGTCTCTAAAGTTTTGCACAAACCCACGGGCGTCTTGATGGCCATGAAGGAAGTAAGGTTGGAATTGGAGGAAAACAAGTTTGCTCAAATATTGATGGAGCTAGAGGTTTTGCATAAATGCGATTCTCCTTACATTGTTGATTTTTACGGGGCTTTTTTCGTGGAGGGTGCTGTTTACATGTGCATGGAGTACATGGACGGAGGCTCTCTAGATAAAATCTACGGTGAGGGTATTCTCGACGAGGACTGTCTCGCTTACATCACCGAATGTGTCATCAGAGGGCTTAAAGTCCTCAAGGACACTCACAATATCATACACCGAGATGTGAAGCCCACTAACATTTTGGTGAATAGCTTGGGCAAAGTCAAGTTGTGTGATTTCGGTGTTTCCGGGAACCTCGTCGCATCCTTGGCTAAAACCAACATTGGTTGCCAATCTTATATGGCACCCGAAAGAATAAAGACGATGAATCCTGATGATGCCACGTACTCGGTGCAATCAGATGTGTGGTCACTTGGGTTAACTATATTGGAGGTAGCTAAAGGTGGCTATCCATATCCGCCTGAAACATTCGATAACATATTTTCGCAATTAAGCGCTATTGTCGATGGAGAACCTCCCAGATTGAATGAACAGCACTTTTCCAAGAATGCTCAAATGTTTGTCAAGGCATGCTTGACCAAAAACCCGGAAGCAAGGCCTCCATATGATGTCCTCTTGCAATTTCCGTGGTTGACGGAACACAAAGGTAACGAAGCCTTAATGAGCCAGATCGTCAAGGCCAATTTGGCCCAAGGATCCCCAACAAGGAAAAATGTCGCAAAGGCGCCCGTGGCCAACGACATGGCTGGCGATGTCAAGGTTCCTGGAAGAGAGAGTGTCAAGTCATTGCTTCGAAACAAAGTCAATGCGCCTGCCTTGCATCGTGGTGGTTTACCGAACCAGAGAGCACGCCGATAAATTAATGCCAAAGCATTTCCTCGCGCCTAAGACCAAATCTAATAAACGAGTGGATTTTGCTAATCTGATGTAAAACTAATTTCGGAATATTTAGACGAGGATGTATCGTCTTCAAACTGGCTCAGTAAATCTGTCTCGAGTACGTAAAGCATTGAAATGACCGATACTAGTAAACTAGTGGTTAAAGATGTTGAAGTTTCTAGTTTCTCCCTCGATTGAGCAAAATAAAGTTCATGTGTGGCAAGAAGAAGTATAATAAGAAGTCTTTGAATGCGGTGTGTAGTTTTTAGGAGCGTCCTCATAGAACACATTTTCGTAATGTCAGATAAATTTTCTACAGGAAATATGAAGGCCAAGAAAACGCCCACGTCAATTGCAGCTGAGTTGCTTTGTAAACAAAACAGGTGATAGAAGAAATCAATTCTGCTGCAAAAAAGCAAATAGCTTTGTATCATGTACTATAAGATTCACAAATAATGTGTCTGAAGCTCACCAGTGGGACGCAACCGCAAGCCTTGCATGCAGTACTACCCCGAATGTTCGTGATATGAGAACGCTCGCTCGATTAAGCTCCCAGAACAGCCCATTATATACACCGTCGTCTTTCCGCAGCAAAGCCTCAGCCCAAAGTTAAATAAAGAAGATGTTGCAAATCGACCAACACAACCTCTTGATAGAAAAGACGTTGTCGGAGCGTATTTTCCCGGACGCAGAATTCCAATTGAAGTCGTTGGACAGAATTATTTCCGATTTTGACTTCACAAACTATCACATTTCTTCTATCACGGACGACAAAACTGTTTTGTTGCTTTCTGTCTACTTGCAATGCTGGGACGATTTGGTGAACTATGGGGTGAATGAGCACTTGGCAAAGAAGTACTCAAAGTTCTCGAGCTGTTTAACCATCTTGCCAAGCGACCAAATTGAGCTGGGCTACAACTACTCGTTAGTGTTGAATACTGCAGAGCTTGAGGCCGAGAACGATGAGTTCAAAAAGAACTTGATTGACGAGTTGGCGCTATTGAAGAGACATTGCATGGCCTCAGCTTTTGAAAAGGCTTTCGCTCGTTACGACGAACTCTCTGCCGCCTACTCCAATTCCAACACCTATTCCGAAGAGATCCAAGCGGAACTATTCAATGAACCCATATTGCAGATCAAGTACCGTGGCGAAGAAGAGAGCATATACATAAAGCCTTCATTCGACAGAGTCACTGTGATCTTCTCAACCCTCTTTAAAGACGATACCGATAAAATCTTTGGAAAGGTCTTTTTGCAAGAATTTGTTGACGCCAGAAAGAGATCTGTTCAAACGGCTCCCCAAGTGTTGTATACCGACAAAGAACCACCTTTGGATATTCAACACGTGGTCACCAAGCGCCACGAGGTGGACAACAAAGGTTACGTTACTTTCGTCTTGTTCCCAAGACACTTGACCAAGGGCGACCGTAGAGAAAACTGCATCTCTCACATACAGTTTTTCAGGAACTACTTCCTCTACCACATCAAATGCGCTAAAGCTTACATGCACTCAAGAATGAGATTCAGAGTGAAGGAGTTCTTGAAAGTGTTGAATAGAGCAAAACCCGAAAATGTGGACGACGACGGAAAAGCTGTGGATAACAGGAAGACTGCCAGCGGGAGAAAGTTTGACTCCGGTCGTGTTTGAAATAGCTGAGGAGTTTCATTAGCGTACTCGAAACTCAATAGAATATGTATGGTGAATGTACTTTAACAGTATGATTATTATTTACAAGAAATTTTCATTCATCAGTCTTTGGGCTTCTTGACACCGTACTTCGATCTTGAAGTTGCTCTGTTGGCAACGCCGGCCAAATCATATGCCCCTCTTACTAGACGGTACTTCACACCTGGCAAGTCTTGGACTCTACCTCCTCTCACCAATACGACGTGATGCTCTTGTAGATTGTGCCCTTCACCTGGAATCAAACATGAGACGACATTGCCGTTTGTTAATCTAACTCTGCAGCACTTTCTTTGCGCAGAGTTAGGCTTCTTTGGCTTCACAATCATCACCCTCACGACAACGCCTTTCTTGAATGGATTCGTGTCCAAATGCGGGGCCTTGGAAATATATGGCTTCACTGGTTTGCCTTGTTTTCCACTTTTGATCTGGTTCAACGTAGCGTAGGTGTGGCCTGGAATAAAACTACCAACAGAGGGTGTTTTGAACACGGACAACGGGGTTATTCTCGTGAGCTGCTGGGGTCTCGTAAAGCGCTGGTGCCACTGAAGCACAGAACCGGACTTGAATAGACTTCTGAACATTTGTTCTTTGCTCTCGTGATTGACTTGCAAGACAGTGCCTGAGTGAGAAAAGAGCTTGAAAAAACAAGGTGCACTGCATATAAACATACTATTGCATTGCACAAAACGAAACGTTGACTTCGTTACCTTGCGCTGGAGAGTATCTAGGATCTGGCCAGCAGAACGTAGGTATAGCCTTGACGAAATTCTGCACTTCCAGGCCAACCGATGGCTTACCAAAAAGGTGGTAGTGCGTGTACCATTACCACGTCTTGCGTGCGACAGATTCCACAGTGAAGGTGCTCCTACAAGCATCAGACTATAAAATGTTCAGAACAATTGCATCCAAGTCGTTGAGATTTCCTGCCTTCCCTAGATTGCCTCCATTCACTACTCCACAGGCCATTCGTTCTTACGCCGCATTCCCAAGCTTGACTAGAGATCTCGCAAAGGAGAGAATCATCGAATTGTTGGAAGGCTTTAACAAAGTCGAGGGAAAGGAGATTCACGAAAACTCCGCTTATATTCAAGACTTGGGTTTGGACTCTTTGGATGTCGTTGAGGTAATCATAGAGGTGGAACATGAGTTCAATATTCAGATCCCAGACGAAGAGGCTGATAGCTTGAAGTCAGTTAGCCAAACCATCGATTACATTATGAAGCAGCCCGATGCATGCTGAACCCAATTATATTTAAAGATGTCATATTAGTCTTGCGTTGGAGGGCCTCGAAGCAAGAGAGGCAAGACTGTCACTTTTTGACCTTTTATTACCTTTATCGGAAGTGTAAATAAATACGGAAATAGAGAGTACAGCAGGCACTTAGAGCTTGGTTTTTACTCAATATCTGCCCCAACAAGCGATGCTGTAGCTGTAAAAGGTCCCCAAAGAATTAGCATACTAACTGGTTCACCTCGAGTCACGTGGTTCGACTCCCAGCCAATTGGTGCGCGCTAAAAAAATCAACTATCTTCCCTCCGACTAAACTCACAATCACTAATCAACAATGGTTTCCGTATGTGTCTTGGAGTCAACATGACCGCAAGGGCGTCGCGTGATGCTCGTCACTTTCTCCTGAAATTGTTCAAGACAGCTTTCTAACATTTTAGTACATTAGAGGCCCAGCCTACAAGGTTGCCAAGTCTGGTTTCAACTTGAAAGCTCTTTCTGCTTACGGCGTCAACTTGGCCATTTGGGGTGGTGCTGCCGGTGCTGCTGTAGCTACCTTCACGGATGGTGTCCCAGTGTTCAAAGACACTTTCTACTCGAAAATTCCTTACTTTGGTCAACACTGGGTTTATAACCCAGACCCAGAGGATGTCCCAGTTTAATTGGGACTGTTTGTCTATAAAAAACAATAAAGCATAAATTTAAGAACTGATATTTCATGTGTTATGGCACGTAATGTAGGTTCATCCCGTCCTCATCTCTTCGAATGAACTCATTGACAATGAGATTCTCAAGCTGAACCTTGATATCCAGAACATGAGGCGCGCCTCGAGGTCTCAATGCTTCAATGACGTCTCCTAGCAATGCTGTGTATGGAAACGTCCTTTGGTCTTTCATGATTCGAACTATAACTGCTCTGATCTCAGAAGTTCGGCTTTTGATAGTCAACCTGTCGCTATCATCAACCTTCGAAACTTCTTTTTCCTTTCCCAATGGTAAGCGGATTTTGAATAGCTTATCGTCAAAAGCGCTATTAAATATCACGTACTCGTCCTCAACAAAAAGAATGGGATATCGCTTAGTTGCCAAAGATGCGAGTACTCTGCGAAGAAGTTTCGAATCAAGCTGAGTCTCCTCAAGTATGTAGCTGACATTAAGTCGCAGGGCTTGTTCAAATAAGACTAGGACAGTGGCCTGAAGCAAGTTCACGTGCAACTCTTTTAGCCCAGAATCGAAATTCACCTGCAAAACAATCTGATGAAGAGCATAATTTGTCCAATCTAGATTGTGGTATTTGTTTTTTGAATTTAATAACTTGTATTGCGTCTCGAACAACTCAAGAGTCAGTTGAAAGATGGCGGGGATTTTCAATTGGGAACCAAAAGCTGGAAAGTCTGGCCAGAATTTTCTCTCGAGAACAAGAGCGTCAAATCCCGATTCAGCAGAACTAGCGACGACGAGATGCCGATAAGCATTCTTGGAAGTTTCATAGTCACGGAACATAGCTCGCAAGTTGGAATTCTCGTCATTCTCCCCTATTAACATGATAAAGCGTTCCACTAGCTTTTTCTCAGTATGCAAATCAAAATGCCTGGACAAAAGCATTCGTTTTGAAAGCGCCTTTTCGTACAAAGCTGTGAAATCAGATTTGTTCTCGATAAGTTTGAACACCACAAGAACGTCGCTTTCGAATTTGTGGTACTCTTTGTCGGACCTACCACCTTGCTTCATGAAGTTGTCACAGAACTTCAGAAGCTGAAGAACAACGTTAGCTGATGTTTCTTTGGGTGATAGGTAGTTCAAGACAGTATATCGCAATTCGAACTCGTATTGTTCATCCCTGAATGTGCTTTTGCAAATTTGTTCTAACACACCCCAAAGCCGCACAAGGTCAGTAATAATGTCCTCACTAGAGATCACCTCGGATACTTTCTGCCGGATGTAATCTCTCCAGCAATAGAGTAAGAAATTGGACGAAACGACACCATAGTCTTTCATCGAATCTTCACAAACCTGGATTAAGGTCCTTAAATATTGCTCATTCTGCAGCTCGAGCAAAGCAGGGAAGGATGGTTTGACGTAGTGATCCATGTCAGAAAGAAGATAAGTCCATTTGACACGACTAGCAAGGCGTTTAATGAAACTCTTCCGCATTCGTGCTGAGGAAAGAAACGCAACATCACCAGCTAATTGATCAAGAAAAGACAAAACGTAAGTATGTTTCGTTGCCATCCATTTAATGTTCAATAGTTTGTAGTCTTTCAAGAAGCCATCTTCAATTGCAGACTCTAGACCCGGACGGCTACTCACATAAATCGTGTTGATATCAGATATGAGTTCCAGCGTCACTCTCTCGTAAGCAGCTGAGACGTCCCCAGTCCTGGCCCTAGAGAGTGACAAGACTATGAGGTAATTTGCATTTAATCCAGGACCCTTGAAGGATGCTGGAGTATCCGGGTTTAGGTGTTCCATTATTCCTTGTAGTCCATAATCCTCTATGCGAGCCTTTTTAGGGTGTCCTCTGAGATAGCCTTGATCTAGATATAAGAAAAGTTGCAGTAGAAGGATTAGCTTTCTCCGCCATTCCCGGAGAAGTAACAAAAGAGTTTCGGATAATTTATCGCTTGACTCAGGTGTTATTTTTTCGAAAAGCTCCTGTGTCTTGGGTGAAACTTCATATATTAGCCAGTCGTCTAATTTTCGATACATAGTTTTCGCTAGGCTAGACTGTTCAGAATATTTCGAAGAGCAGAGAATTTCGACGTCTCTGTATATGAGGGCAAAAGAACGTCGCACTTTGTTTTCTTTGAGTAGGCTGATGATGTCTTGTTCTAGAACACTGTGGAGCTCTATAGCCCGGGGGTTGGGCTCATCTTTGTAGTGTTTCACTCTTTTATGGCTGAATGAAGGTGCCTGCCTGTCAGGCGATCCCGATCCAAGATGGGAAACGTTCACTTGCACAACAGAAGAATCGCCATTGAGGTCCAAAATCTGGGCTTTATCCATGGCGGTGGTTATAGAAGAATCACTTGAGACCTAGGATGTGTTGGAACATGAGGAGTCAATCAATGCACCTACGGGCACTGCATGTTCACCTGACTGCATACAGAGGTAACAATACTGGACATTGTTGAAAAGAGGTCAGGGGGCAGGTAAAGCTCCTCGTCCAGGTCTCGTCCAGGTCTCATCTAGGTCTAGCCATTGCTCTGTGGAAGACAATGACCAAGGGGGACGGAGGGCGAAGAACCAAAGAGAGAGTCCGACTCGGTTTAAAGGAGTATCGAAAAAGGAGCAGAAATGACTGAATTAACATTTTCAAGAATAGTATTACAAACATAATGATGAACACAATTACACAAGTCCCTTACTCGTCAGAGTTATTGAAGTCCAATCATGTATCAGTCCCTCTATACCAGACTGTTCTAATGCGCAACAGGAAGTACGCGCAGATTATGGCCTACGCGCATAGATCCTGCTCCTCTACAGTCAACACATCATTACTCAAAATGTCCAGGGAAACAAACAAGTTGGCAACGGACGCATGCGCCATTGATCACAAGAAGCTAGCGTCTACATACAAGAAAAATGGCTCTTTCGACCAGCAGCGAAAAATACTACTCGAGAACTTTAAAGAGTCGGAGACCCACACCAACCTACTACTAAAGCTCAAGGTGATGGTGGAGAGTAAGATTAAAAATGACCCTTCTATTCTCCTAAAGAACAAAGGAAAAAGTGCTGCTCTTATCCAAGGCGAAGTTCTTAGCAATCCGGCATCGGGAAGCTCAATTCTAAGTATAGTTGATAAGGATATTCAGGAGAAGATCATCGACTCGCCCAATTTTCATCTGGAGCTTAAAAGGGAGTTGAAGGATATCAAAAGAAAGCTTTTGGGGGTCAGTGATGAGGATTACGCCAAACAACTCCAGGAGGAAGCCGCTCTTAAAGACGAAGAAGATGCCAGGAAGGAGAGGGCGCAGAGGGAGAGAGAAACGGCATACAAAAACAATTACAAGGTCAAGCAGCTCTCCTATCCGCAACGGATTGCCAAGCCACCAAGATTCAGCTTTACCCACAAGCCCGCTAGGGATCCTAGTAGGGATGGCGACGGCTTCAAACGCGGCTCACACTTTGGGGGACATCTTAGTTATTAAAATATATTTTGTCCATATATTATTCAAGAATTATCTATTTACTCTGTGTCGAAGATCTCATTGGCTATGAGCATTAACTCCTCGACCACCTTACTCTTGTAGCTGAGATCCTGGGGCGACATCAAATTATCACAGAGCAAGGCAGGCCCCCAAATGATGGAAAGCGACTTAGCGTTCATTCTATTCGTGCTTTGATGTGCGGCAACCTTATTCAAGTGGAAGATCAATGCACGCAATGAAAAGTAGGATCCGTCTGGAAGATTGTAGACCAAGTGGTGCAATTTTTTGGCGATGTATGTCTCATCCATGGATTTGACTGTCTCAATGAAGGACTGGTAATATTCTGCTGTCAAAAGGGGCTCCGGCAAGCATGTGAAATAGATCTTCAAAAGAGACGCCGTGCAATATATGTCCGCATCCATCACATTATTAGGATCAATGTTGTTGCCGATCAACAAATAGTTGGCGAAGTTTGCGTCGATAGAGTCCTTCAAACTCTGTACTGTCGTCTTGTTGCCACTTGTACGATAAATGCCCTCTATATCTAGACCATACGTTTCAATGACATCGATGCACCGCTTGACGACTAATGGAACATTATCCACCCCGGCAAATTGAATGACATCCTCGATGGAAACACCAAAAGTGGGTTGTTTGAAAGGGTTAGCCGAATTAAGTGAAACAGCCCCGTTGAGTTCCCCCAGCTGTCCGGTTGCAGGGTCCAAAGAGTTGTAAGGATAAGACTGATTATTCGACTTTTGGTCCGTGAAGGAATCGTTTGGAGAAGGTTCATGCGGACCGTTGGAGGAGACATTGTTTTCTGTGGCAGTTGTCTTTGGCGTGGAAAGTGCCGCCGCCGCCACGTTCGTATGAGCATTCGTTACTTTGTTTTGCCCGGTATTACTGAAGAAAGGCTTCGATGGCTTGGCAGCCTTGGCAAACGAAGGATGGGCAACATATTCCACTGGAATCAAAGACTTATTCGTTGGAGTCTTCGAGTGTTTCACAAGGAAGTTATACAAGTCTTGCTCATTATCTATGGCAGCAGCGAGTGACTTCATGGAGGCTTTGCCAGGCTGTAATGGAGTGATCAACACCCCCGAATTCATGACGAGGGTTTCGCTCCAAGTGGCGAACTTCTGTAATTGGACGTTCATGGCAATGTCCATTTCCAAAATCAAGTTTTTCAATTTTTTCGAGTTCATCGGCCTATGAATCATCAAGATTTCGTCTTTTAGTTTCTGGCAGGCTGCAACTTTCTGTCTGTAGTCTTGGTCTGCTGCATCCGTTTTCCTCTGCAAATCGTCCTCTTGTTGCTCTGCGGTTTTGTTACTCAAAAAAGACTTCTTATTGGGGTCGGAAGACCGCACTTTCTCCAAATCGTCACACAAGTGGTAATACTTGTGCTTGGCTTTCTCTGCCAACATAATGGCGTCGGCGCAGTCCTTCTCTTTCTTTTTGCACTCATCCTTGATGATTTTTCGGGACCTGGACACCGTATTAATCAACGAATTTATCTCGTCATGCATTACGTTCAATGCCTTCACGTACGAACTGCCCACACTGTAGAGTTTCTCGTCAAACTCTACTATCGAGTCAAACTTATTGGCGAAATTGTCCTCTTTCAAGGACTTCGATGTCTTCATGCTGCTTCTCAAATTGATGGAGAATTTCTTTAGTTGGGAGTAGTGTTCGTCCTCGATCATGGCCTTTCTCTTGACGTACTTCGCTATTTCATCTCCTGTGCCAAGCGACTGTTTGAGCCGAGTCAAAAGAATTTCGAGCGCACCGTCACTATTCATAAATGTTGTGATTTGATCCAGCTCGAGCAATTTGGCGCTCTCACTCATGTCTGAATTCATGGTGTGTGGTGTAGTACTGATGTATTTTTTCTCTGATAGCGCGTGCTAGCTGTGACCAAGCTGTGCTGCCTGGGGTATTCGAAGAGACGCGCGCTAAAAAGAGCAAGTTATGTATAGGCGCTAATAATAGAGTAGAGACGTAACACATTAGAATGTGGTGCATGAGGGAGGGGCGGCGAGTAAGCGGTGCCGAGGACGTGATTTGGGGGTATTTGGGAAAACCCTGCACGCATTCATGACGAGTGTCCTGCGACCTTCGTGTTATTGGACTTGCATAATATCCACTACCGTGTTTACTGCGCTGATGAAGATGCTTTGAAAATCGAGTACTATGCTAAAGACTTTGTAGGAAGTGGCCCGTGTCTTGATTAAATTGCTGCGTTCGTATAGGCTATAGCGTCACGTCGTTTGAGCCTTCATGATGCAAGCCTCAATGTCATGTGGTGTAAGCCTTGGTGTCATGTGGATATTAGCCGAGCATAAAATGGCGTACTCAGCCGAAGTACTGGCTTGCCGTTTTCTCGTTCAGATCATGGAATGCCGGCACGCCCTGTTCAACATTGGCGACCGAGAATTCCAAGTCCTCCGAGGTAATCATGTCCCAAAACTTGTAGACCATCATCACTGCAAACGTGTTTGACAAAGATGCGAAGAACAAACCGTCGACGTAGTGCGTCAAACCTGAGCAGATCCCTTCGTTGAAGACATACAATAAAAGTTGGCCAGCAACGAAGAAAAAGGAGAACAAGACAATAGCACCAAGGTACCAGTACGAGTCCAACGCGAAAAAAACAAGGATGAGTTGAGACAACACGTACACAACCAAAATGACTGCGTTGAGAATGTACGACACAACAAACACGGCAGTAGTAGAGCCGTTATGGAAGGAGCCCCACGAGTTGAACGTGGCCATCGCAATCACAAAGTTGACGGCGAACCACGCCAAAGAGATCGCGTTCAACGCCAAAATCGAGCTGCGAGACCCGTCCTCCCAAAACTGGAAGCAGATTATACCGTTGTAAAGCAAACACACGCACACCGCAGAAACGACTCCCAACTGCAACAGCACAAAGTATGGGTAACTTTGGGACCCAGGAGGCGAAATTCCGCAGTCAACCACTAAAGACGAGATGACGAGGGCGATGTAAAAGTAAAAGAAACTCAACATTTCAGATCTGCCGATGGCTGTGTACTTTGACCGAACATTAAAAATAATTATTAGCAACACTATTAGCGTTCCGATGTGGATAAATGCATTTCCTATTTGGAAAATCATGGTGTTGGCCAACTCAACTGGCCTAGAGTAGCACTGCGGCACGATTCCCGTCGAAAACAAGGTGGTGTTGTGTCCAATAGGTGCCACGACTGAGCAAAGCGGAAGACCCGTTTTCTGGCAAATCGATTCAAAGCTGCCGAATGTCATCTTGTTTTGGGAGGAAGAAAAGATGCTTAGCAGTATGCTTGTAATCAGATCAGTACTTGAATTTTTTTCTGGCGCGAATGCTTGTTCTTGTTTTAACGAAAGTTCTACGCGCATGAACATGAAACAGTATATTTTTAGCCAAATTCTCGGGCATCAAATTCGTGTAGAGCTTGAAATTCCCCAATGACTTAATTACATAGCCGAAGTGAAGTCGTCATAAATAGTCGTAAATTGCACTGAATGAGCTTGTCGCCTCGTGCTGGCGATCATTGCCTCAATAGCCTGCTGCGGGCGCATGGTAGTATGGCGGAGGTGGGTTCTCAAAAAGTGGCTCCGAGAAAGGCAGTCCTTCGGTGAGATGCCTCTTTTTGTGGGCCGAGTCCGAGCTCTTCAAATTCAACTTGAGCTGGAGCTTCTCGTTGATGTGTTCAATGTTGATGCGATTGCTTGTTTGCCTGGCTTCAGCGTGTTCTTTCCTTCTTAGCTTAGAATGCATAGTTTCTGTGTCTAAAGGAGAGGCGGAAAGAGCATGCCCTGGTGACATGCTGAACAAGGAGTTACGTAAGCCCACGCTGCCTACCAAAGAGACACTTGATCCCAATGGAGTGGGTGTTCCATGATCCAAATTCGACTGCTCCGCTGCGTAAAACGAGCGCAAAGGAGGTCTTTTGGAATCATGTCCCTTGACCGGGGTCGGATGATGGATGCTTGTAGTTTGAGTGATTTCTTGTGGCACCACGGCTTTAGGTAACAGAGAGGACTCTTCGCTGAAATTGCTGAGCGTGACGGCATCTTCACTAGAAACTGAGTTCAGACTCGAGCATGTCTTCTCTGGGGCCTTGTTATGAGACAATGGGCTTTGGCTTTCGCTTCTGTCCACTTTTTTTCCCAACTTGATAGTCCGTCTCTTGGGACGTTTGCCGTTGCTGCCAGACTTGTGCGATTTGCTTTGAATGCCGGAGATTTCTTTGAGAATGTTATCAACTTGCTTGTAGTCATTGTCAATCAAAAGATCCACCGGTATATTGTTTCCAGATTGAGCCACTCCTGGAGCTGGCTTAAGCTTGAGAGTGGAGTATAAGGAGTTGGCCAACGAAGGCGATAAATTCTTGTTGAGCTTCTCCAAATAGTTCCGCTGAACCACCTTTTTGAGCTTGGGAACGTTCCAACTTAATGTTTCACGCGAGCTGTATAAAGAAGCAAGCCTTCTAAGATTGTTATGAGAGATTTTCTCAAGCTCCAACACATCCAAGTTGACTGTGCTTGGTTCGTCCTTCAAATGCTCGGTGATGTTGTTCACGAAATCATTGTTTTGGAACGTCGACGTATACTTCAACGAGAATTTGTGGATCAAGGTAGGGAGTGTTTCTCGAAAAAGATCACGTATCTGGTTCTCAATCTGGCTTTGCAAGAAATTGGAGAGCACCTGTACGGTATCGAAAGTCGAACTGACCTTGATAGAATCCAACGGGTCGTTTCTGAACACCAACGTCAACCCCTTGGTTTGGGAATAGACAAGAATGCCGATCCCCGAGATTTTTATGTCGCTCAATTTAAGATCCAAGGGAATATTGAAAGCTTCTGTAGAGAGAAGAAACCTGGGGGTCACGAAAGTATGGTCATCCGAAATCTCAAGCTCCTTGGAGTTCTCGCTGTGTATCTTCAACGGGTTAGCTTGCACCTTCGTGTGCAACGTCAAGTGAAAGTCCCCGTCGTACTTGATCTTGAAGATGCCCCTGAACCGATCTTTGCCCAACTCGCCTATTTCCAAAATCTCGAAGTCGGGGGCTATCTTGCCGAAGTTGAGGTCCTTGATGGTGATATCAGAGGCAAGCACATTAGGCCGTTTCCCGGAGTTCAAAGCGCTGGTGACCACATCAACGGTCCAATCCCTCAAAGACTCTGTCTCCAAATTGTTCCAGTTGACCTTGAAAGACATGATGCTAATTTACTTCAACGCAATCCATATACTGGGAGCTCAGACTGTATTTTCAGAGTGGGTTGTTTGAGGGGAGCGAACGGAGGCACTGTCAACAATACCCTTAAAACCGAGCCGGGTGGAGTATTTGGTATGTTTATGGGAGAGCGGAATATAAAAAGTAGTGCAGAAAGGTTAGCTTCGTGTGATGTCAAGCGCGAAAAAAGCTAAAGGCAAAAAGTAATGCATCCACATCGGGAAGCCCGGGTTCACGGAACAATGGATGCTACGATGCAGTCTGGGTTCGTCTATGGCGAGAAAAACGCCTCAACAAAACGCTGGCAATACAGAAGTCTCCAACATGTGGCATCTCCGTCACGTGCCTAGCACCTGTAGCATTAGCCTTCGGTAGCATCGAGGGTCTTATCACATTCGTATCTACTGAGCTGCTATCCCCGAGCCACTTCTCCACTCGAGCTTATCTCCGACAGGGCTACCTCTTAAATTGTCTTTACTGGGAATTTTATAACACCGGTAGATTATACTGCATGGTCACCTTGAGTGACGTCAATCACGTCTCCTCGTGGCGTTGGGCACATACCTTCAAAGTGGTAGGGTAGGGTGCGGGTGTTTTCTTCGCATCGGGTGCAGCATCTGCCTATACCACGTGAAAAGATCAAGTGAATGTCCACCGACAGTTTTTACGATCTCCGGGCCGTGCGTTCCGACGGCTCGAGTCTAGATTTCAGCGAGCTACGAGGCAAAGTAGTCTTGATAGTCAATGTTGCCTCTCTCTGTGGGTTTGCACCACAGTATCTTGACTTGCAGGCCCTATACGAAAAGCATGGGCCGGACAAGTTCCAGGTCTTGGGATTTCCTTGCAATCAGTTTGGAAATCAGGAGCCGTTATCTGCTCCGGAAGTCGAGGCCCATGTGCAAGAGAGGTTTCACGTGACCTTTCCCATTTTGTCTAAAGTGAACGTGAATGGGCCCAGCACCCATGAGGTGTATGAGTACCTCAAGCAGAAAAAGGCCGGGGTGATTGGGTTCAGGGGCGTGAGATGGAACTTCGAAAAATTCTTGATAGACGGGCGTGGGAATGTCGTGGAGAGGTACCCCAGTGTCATTCTACCCAGAGACTTCGAAAAAGATATCGCATTGCTTATCAGCTCTATATAGCACCACGTTCGGGCCAACAAAACCCCGTGCTTTCTTTTAACAGCACCATGGTTTTCTGTCACTATTTTGTCTTTTGCTTCTTGCTTTGTGCAGCCCCGGACGCATTGGCGCCTCTCTTGACAGTTGACTGAGGGTTAATCTCTTTCACTATGCAAGCAATCAAGGAGTTGCATCTTCTGGACAATTCTGCCGTTGAACGTGACTGCAAGAAGAAGTCGAACCTGAGGAGTGGACTCATTCTGATGGCATCTCGGATGCGCTCGTACAAGTCTGCACGGTCCAATCCATATCTGTACATCTGAATGATCAAGAACCGGTCTTCTTCATCTGTAAAGGTCCTTTTTGTAGTTGAAGCCGGAGGGTACTTGAGCACAAGTTCCTGGAGTGGATACTTGTATGAGGCTACCTTTCTGCGAAGACTTTCTTTTTGAAGCTTGACTCTGGCAATCTTTTCCTCGCCCGCCTCAATCTGACTGATATAGCGTTCATAGCCATCAATCTCCTCGTAACTGGTCCAGAAACGCTTGGCGTATTCTCGGACTTCCTCCACTGTTTTGTCTTCGAATTCGGCAGCAATGAGAGAAATGGCATTCCTGCCGTACTTTGAAGTCACCAGGATGAAATGCGTAAAGTCCCTTCGGTTCCAGTTGCTGAACCCCTGCGTCAAGAGCTCTTCCTTAAGTGCCTTTTCTTCATCAGTCAACGCCCTGGAATTCTGTATTTCTTCCTGCTCAAGATTCCTCTCCAACTCCCGCTCTGCCAAGTTTTTGGCCGTCCCGTTCTTTAGAGGAACCACATAGTTGACTTGCTTGCGGTAGAAATTTTTCTCCATCTCATGAAGTTCCAAAAGCTTTGCAGGGAAAAATTGATGATCGTATATGTTTAACTGTTTGGGTGGTCGTGGGCCAGACTTGGGTGCTGGTTTCAGACCAGCGCTCAAAACATCTTTGTAGTACAGATCGATTGAGTAGTTTTCTTTTCTCTCTCTTTTGGCAGGGTTGATCCAACCATGACCAATGTTTGTAAACGCAGTGGGCTCCTTCTTCTTGAAGTTTTCTCCGTTCCATTCGTAAACAGACTCTTCGTTGGTAAAGTTCTGAAGAGCGTTTAAGTCAAGTTTTTCGTACTTCTTGTTCAACTCCTTCGTTTTTCTATCCGACTCAGCAAGTAAAGCTTCAATATCGAAGTCCCCATCGTCATCAGTTTTGTCCTTGTTATTGAAAAGCTCTGCGGCTCCAAATTGAATCATGTTCAACAACTCGTCCTTTGAGGCAACTTTGCTATTTGCTTGTGCTGCATTGCTAGCCCCACCAGAATTTCTTCCTTGCTGGATCACAAGCTGATCCAATCTCAATTTTTGTGTGGCTCTTTCCAATACTTTCTCTTCGATGGCATTCTCAGTGACAAATCTGAAAACCTTCACTTGTTTTGTTTGCCCAATTCTGTGAGCTCTATCCATTGCCTGCAAGTCGGCTTGAGGATTCCAATCACTGTCGAACAATATAACTATGTCGGCTGTGGTAAGATTGATACCCAACCCACCAGCTCTGGTAGTCAACAAGAACACAAACTTGGATGATCCCGGGGCGTTGTAGTCATCAATAGCTTGAATTCTATCAGCATGGTCAGTTTGGCCATCAATGCGGCAGTATTGATAGGACCTGAACATACAATAGTCTTCCAAAATGTCTAGCATTCGAGACATCTGGGAGAAAATCAAAACACGCGACCCCTCTTTTTGGAACTTTTTCAAAAGCTTATCTAAAATAAGCATTTTTTGCGAGTTGAACACCAAATGCTCATCTGTTGTGAATGGCGGGCCGGGCTCTGCACCTTCGAATAAGTACGGATGGTTGCAACACTTCCGCAATTGCATGACAATGTTAAGCAACCGTGTTTTCGATTCTTTCTTGCCATTGGCACCATTGACAGCATCAAGGTCTTTTTCCAACAATTTCTGATACCACTTTCTCTGCATGTCGGACATTTTGGTGTAGACGTTCATTTCTTGCTTAGGCAAGAGAGACTTCTCCACATCCGATTTGATACGACGTAGCAAGAACGGTTTCAAGACCTTATGCAACTGTTGAACAATGGTGTCGTCATTTTGATCTGCCGAATCTTCAGCGTTCGAGAACCACTGGTCAAAAGCGTCACTATCACCGAAGACGTCAGGCAAAATGAAGTTAAGCAATGCCCACAACTCATGCAAGTTGTTTTGCAAGGGTGTTCCCGTGATCAATAATCTGTTTCTAGAGTGGAAAAGTCGAATGATCTGCGAAAGCAAGGACTCTTCGTTTTTGATCCTGTGAGCCTCATCAATGATGATGTATTGCCAGTTGAATTTCTTAAAGGAGGATTTCTCCCTGATGACAATCTCATATGACGCAATAACCACATCGAATTGGCACGACATCAATTGATTCGCTATGATGTCGTTTCTCTCTTCTTTTGTGCCTTGGATTACCAAGACACGCACATCAGGAGTCCACTTTTCGAATTCCCGTCTCCAGTTGTCTAAAGTAGACTTCGGAGTAATTACAATGTGAGGGCCAGTGATATTCTTGAAATATCTCAAGTACCCGAGAAAAGAGATTGTCTGCAAAGTCTTTCCCAACCCCATCTCATCGGCCAAAATGCCGGACAAGTTGTTCTCGTATAACGAAATGAGCCAGTTCAACCCCTGAATCTGGTAGGGGCGGAGTTCGCCATGAATGTAGCTGGGACTTTCCGTGAACTCGATGGCCGTGCTCTCTTTCTTATCAGTACGCAAGAGCTCTGCGTCTTCCTCCTTCTCGGTTTTTCTTTGCCTGTGAGCGCCCTTGGAGGCCAGCGGCTTGTGTGTCAGTGTTTTCAACTTCTCCACAACCTCCAGAAAAACCGGATCACTTTTGGCTCTGGAATCTAAAAAATGTTGGAAAAGATCGGTCAAACCGAGCAAGTACTTGAATTTAGCGACCGTGTCATCGATATTGATTTTTGGCTTGGAGTCGGGGGCGAAGTACTCCGTGTCGTGTATGTTGCCACCGCCATTTTGTTCGGTTGTGATGTCGCCCTCTATGTCAGACGTGCCCACTTGCTGTTTGGTTAGTATGGAGCGATATTGTGATGGCGGGCGTGCTATACGTACAGCCAGAGGAGACTTTGTGAATTCCTCCTCGTTGATTTTCTCTTCCACCATTCCGGATCGTAAGTGGTTTTACGTATAAGCGAAGCCTGTTACAAAAAAAGAACGGTGTAATTTTCGAGTGCCCATTCATGTGGAAGAAAATGCGTCCATGATACGCGCGTCCCAGGAACTACCTACACGCTCTAGCATACCAAAGCTGAATCGAAGGTATGAGGATCCAGCCGTTGGACGCTCATTGGCTTAGAGGCAACTCAGATATTCCTGGTTTGGAATCGAACTGCTGCTAGCCCCGCAGACCTCTGGCCCCGCATCGAGCAGATGTCTTGCAGTAAGCAACACGGGCAGTTTTCGGAATCAGGAACCCATAGGAGGTGAGGGGAGTTGCGGCTACCGCTGTCGGCTGCTCTGGGCTGTCTTGCTGGTTTTGATGGCGAATTGAAGCCGAACTGGCATGATGCAAAATAGGAGTTTTGCACGTGACCCGTTGCGCTCTCTAAATGAAACTACAACCCAAGCGTCCCTGAGCTAATGAACCATTCTGGCAACGCGAGAGATGGCGTCTTGCGGTAGTGCTCGAAATAGCATACTAGACGTCGAATTCAAGCGCCAGGTGTCTTATGATCTGGAGCTGGCCTCTTCACATTCGGGCTTACAGCGAGGCTCCACTTTGAGCCGGAAACAGCCACGGGGTCCAGATCCAGATTCATATCGCCATGCAAGCGGCCAATCTTTCTGGAAGTTTCATATGATCAAGTTCGGCCCCTCAATGTACCTAACTACGAACCCGTCGCCGAGGCATCTCCATTGTCGCAATGCGCCTGGCTACTTCATACGTCTTGAAGGTTCATCCACCGATTACACCATGATGTTTGAGGACATTGAAACGGGTGAGCTTTTGGTGACCGTACAAAAACGCTCTTCGAAAAAGCGAAGTGAACTACATTACGTTTTGCATAAAGAGAGGATGGTCCGGAACGGGGTTGTGGCGGATGTTCACGTTGCACACAACAGGCTTAGTCAACAAGACGGTGAATCCGCGCAATCCGAAGAATCGGATGATTCTGCTGAGAACTTGAAGTACAGAGAGAACACAAACCTCGCCAAAACCTGCCCGCTTTTCCAAGGTGTCCTTGTTCGAAAGCCCATCACCGGGGAAATGATCCCTGCCGCAGCTATGGCGCCCCAGATTAACCTTCGGTGCACCATGGTAGACGGGCAGCGATGGAGCGTGGGGTCAATTCCTCGAGTGAGGGATTCCCGGTTGAGATCTAACGAAGTAAGATACATCAGCAAGTTGAATGTGTACTTCCACTGCAGGGCCGAGAGCCAGCAGGCATGGAAGGGCGAGGTGCTGTCGCAGGTGAAGGCGGTCTTCCGCGAGTGCGCAACCAAGTCCAAAAAAAGACTACTTCGCCAAATAAATCGGCTTCTGCGCGTTGCAGACGCAGCAGAGCCTCGTGAGCTAGACAGCCCGTTTGACGACATAAACTACTACACCAGGTGCGGCGACGGCCTTTACCATGACGAAAATCCTGCAGACGACGAACCGGATCACTACCATAAGTTGGGCTGGCTCACGGTCTACGATGACCCCATGAAGTACCGATTGTCGGGCTTCTTCGATCTAGTCGTCGCGCTCACCGTTGCGACGAGCTATGAGAATAATTGCTAGTGCAGCTCAGCCGTGTATAGGCGCGCCAGCCCACGCGGTCCTCCGCGAGCATTCTCCATCGAGGCAAGGTCTTCTTCTCACTAGGCATTTTCAAAACTCACTCGCCCAAGATGGTATCACCTAGACGAATCCATGGGCTGGGAAGCACCCAGCCCGTCGATTGTGCCAATGCCCATCAGACGTTACGCGTGGCTTTGAACCTCAAGAACCTCATCGATCAGGTGGTACCAACAGTTTTTAAAGACGACGAAATCACCAACTCTCACTCCCCGATCTTGAACAAGAACGTGATCCAATTGGCATATCGGGCTGCTGGCGGAAAGGGCGAAGGTAAAATCGGCACCTCTTCCCACAAGTACAGGTCTTGTTTGATTTTTGCTTTGTTGAAGGTCACCGGTTGGTACTGGCAACAAGCCGATTATGAGCTCTCCGACAATGAGCTTTATTCTCTCAGAGCCACCGCTGCCCAGACATTGGCCTCCATCATCATTGAGGAAACCACCGATGACGAAACATTGTTTTTGGGCATGCTATGCCACCGCTACCAAATGCATGTTTCTGGTGAAGCCACCGACCCCATTAGTGCCATTGAACTAGCTGTTGATATGCACTCGACGATTGTGATTGGTTCATCGGGCTATCAAAGATGTATCAAGTGGCTCTGGAGGGGATGGATCATCCAGTCGTCAGATGATCCTCATTCCTATGAACTCTACAAGGGCATCTCTTCGTCAAGAATCAGGTCACACTTTGACCCCGAGCGAATTAAAACCCCGGCTTTCCAAAACACGTTGGAGATTGTTTTCAGCTTTTTGTACTTGGCTTTATTCTCCATCATCTTAAACACTAATCAGGTCGAAACCACTCCCATCAGTTTATTGGAAACGTTTTTCTACCTTTTCACTCTTGGATCCATTGTTGATGAGTTGACTAAGGTCTACCACGTTGGATGGAACTATTTAGGGTTCTGGAATGCCATGAACGATATCATGTATGGTATTGTTAGCGTCGCCATTGCCTTTCGCTTCATATCTTTGGCCAGTGTAGGGGCTAAAAAAAACCACTACGATGAAATCAGTTTCCGTGTTTTGTCTTGTGCAGCTCCTTTGATGTGGTCCAGGCTCTTGTTGTACTTGGACGCTCAGCAATTCGTTGGGGCCATGATTGTGGTCATTAAAACGATGATGAAGGAATCGCTCCTCTTTTTTGTGTTGCTTGGCGTGGTGATCCTCGGTTTCTTGCAGGGCTTTCTAGGATTGGATGCCTCGGATGGAAAAAGCGAGGCCACCAAGCGTATCTTGGTTTCCTTGGTGAATGCAGTTATCGGTGAGTCGGGCTTTTCTGACGTCGAAAACCTCGTTCCGCCTTATGCTGCTATTCTTTACTACATCTATCTGTTTGTCCTTTCGGTGATTTTGATGAACATTCTCATTGCCTTGTATTCATCTGCTTACGCCAACATTGTTGAAAATGCTACAGACGAGTACTTTGCTTTAGTGGCCCAGAAGACTTTGAGATACATCAGGGCACCCGACACGAACTTATACGTTCCGCCTTTCAACTTGATCGAAATCGTGATCGCGCCGGTGACCTTCCTTGTGTCTTCGAAATCAAGTGCGGCCATTAATCGTGTGGTTATGCTTGTCATATACTCTCCTTTCTTGGCGTATACCTCTGTGCAAGAGCTTTCCAACGCGAGACGTGTGCAGTACAACCGCTTCAAAGGCTACGCCGACGATGCCAATGAGATTGACACCGAGTGGGACTTGACTGATGGATTTGTGGACGAAGGTAATAATTCCAGTTGGGAAGGAATCAGAAATCACTCCAACGAGATAAGAGAGGCGGTTCAATTACAGAAACGTGCCGAAAATGCCGACCCAGAGTTTCCGATTGATCTTGAACAATTCGACAAGGACATCAAAAAAGTGGTGCAACCTGTCAATGAGGCCAACGAATTGGGTATCAAGTGGGAATTGTACGAGGTGTACCTGAAATTAGATCGGCTCACTACAATCGTCGAGCAAGTTCTCACTGAGAACAAAATTCTCAGAGAGAAGTTGGACAAGAATAACCCTAGAGAAGACCGCTAGAGAAATCCCCCTAGAGAGTAATCCCTAGAGAATTATACCGCTACAACAGATCCCATCAATAGTGTAGTGCACCTAGGAAGTCAGCCAAGACTGCGAAAAATCCGTGCCTCCATATTGTATTAACGAGCGTTGCAACACACTTTTAGCCGCATTGATCCTTCTCATCTAGCCAGCCAATTAGAGTAGCTTTTGTGAACCATCGCCAGAAGTGTGACATGCCATGTCAGAAGTAACCTTTCACTTTGATAATGGTAAAGACATGAAGCTCAAAAACAACCAGAGTGGCTCCGCATTTACAAAGAGTGGCCGGCCCCCATTGGGCCCCCCAAACAGGAGGAAAAAGAAAAAGAAGGGCAAGAAGGGCAAGAAGGGCAAGGACATGGACCAAGAAGGAAGCGACTTTTTAATAGACAACATATCCCTCGCAGATCCCGACGCTGACTACCCACTGTCCCGGGTCATCAAACTAAATCCCAACGGGGAGTTGGTTGTGGAGAGCTTAGACGAAGATTTTCCCCCAGAACAACCTGAAGGCTCTCAGAGCGTGCTTCCAAATGTGGAACAACTCTTAAAACTATCGCCCAGACCTGACCTGATATTATTTCGATATGAGGACGAAGTGACATTTTGGAATGGGCTTACAGATGAGGAAAAGCTAGGGATTTTGTCTGTCAGCTATGAAGAGATTGAAAACCATTTCAAGGAAGAAGTCAAGGCGCTGTCCAATCATTGCGGCACGCACGGTGTAAACCTGCATCATGGTGCCGATTCCAACGAGTATGTCGATTGTGAAGGCTGTGCAAAAGATCTTGTCTATATCAACGACGAGATAAGAAAGGAAATTGAGCCTTACTTTGACTATCTCATAAAAAGCTCTTGGTTCATGCAAGAGGGTAACACCACCATGGAGTACTTTGATCCAAAAGAGGGCCTATTCCCCATTTTACTCCGGAGGAAAGCCCCTCTTAGCCTGCTTACAAAGATATCTGCAAAGCACGCCCAACTAGGCGCTCCGGGCACGGGCCCAAAACCTCCCCACGCGGATGAAGAAGACGAGCCTAAGTTTTTGGTTTCAGACTGGGAACACAAGGCTTTCTGCGATAATATGGCGTTGGTGCACAGCGATCACTCAAGAACACAAGGAAGCATGGTTGTTTATGATAATTTTGACAGGGGTTTATGCACGGAATGCTTTCCTGACCAACTGAACCACACTGTCAATGCAGTCAACTTCTCTCTTCTTGAAAGAACTCTTCTAAGGGCAGAACGGATGCAATCTGTTGCCATTTTTAAGAGCAGGCGTGTCTTCGAGTCTTACAAATACAAGAGAGAGTATTTTCGTGAAACGTCCCCCCATGAGAGATTCCAATGGACGAGAGCAAAGCTCCAGGAGTTGTTGCCTTCATTCCCCTATGATAAGCTCAAAGAGAATGTGCTGGACTTACGAAAGGCACTCCTAAATATTTACTATATTGATGAAAACATCAACCCAGTTCATGAATTGAACACTTCCTTGTGGTTATTACGGGGAGATTTTGAGCCGCATCTCAAGAATAAAGACATTCTTACAGGTGAGGAATCATTTGAAGGATATCTCAATCGGAGCTTCGATAATGAGAAATTTCGCAAGATGCAAGAAGCCACGAATAACGAGGTGACCCTAGGAGACGTGTTTCAAGAAAACATCAACAACTATAAAGCTCGTTACGAATCACAGCTAAGTTTAATGCCTGGGTACGTGCGGGAGGATGATAACAATGAAGAAAAGGTACATGATCTGGAAGGTGATGAGATATGTGACCACGAGTCTTGCGAGAGAGAATGCATTCACGAACATCAATCGATATACAGCGATGAAGAGCTGAGCGATGAGCCCGATTCCGAAGCTGTAGCTAGAGCTGAACGTTTTAGTGAACTACTTGGGTTGTTTTTCATTCAGAGCACCCAATATGTTAGAGAGAGATTTCTCGATGCTTTTAACAAGAAGAGTTGTGATTCCCGAACCGAAGAATTTATCAAAGAATTACAAGCTGAGGAAGATGCCAAAAAAGAGAAGCAACTTAAAAAGGAATTGCAGAAGGAGAGGCAGAAGGAGCAGCGTTTAGCACAGCAAAGGCTCAAGGAAGAGGAAAAGAAGAAGAGAGAGCTTGAAGAGTTGGAAAAGGCTAAACAATTAGAAAAGCAAAAAGAGGAACAAAGAGCAGAACAAATACGTCAGAGAGAGTTGGCTTCGTTAAAGAAAGAGGAGGAGAAAAGAAAACGCATAGAGGCTCTTAAAAGTAAGGAAGCCTTAGAAAAAACGAATCTGGTGCAGGCGAACTCCGAATCGAATGGAGACATAAAAAGCGGCCAAGAAACGCCCAAAAAGTCACAAAGTATTGAATCATCATCTAAACCTGTCGAGAGTGACAAGGAAGCATTTACGAAGTTTGAACCGTCTTCTTCTATTCAGAAAACCCATGCAATAGAAGTTGCAAATGAGAAGAAATTGGAGCCTCTTCAAGAAGATGCTGTATTTGCATTTGTATCTAACCAAAGTTCTTCGAATGAGGTGTTACAGATGCCTGCCACTGATTCTAAGCCCATGTTATCACAGGAAGCAAAAGGGGAAGTCCAGACAGAACATTCAATTCCAAGAAACCATATTCTTGACCAGTTGTATCATGCTCGTCCTAAGTCCTTGTCGTTATCGCCGGAACATTCCCCAATTCCTTTGAACAACACTCAAATTGGTGGCAGTCCGGCGTTTGGCTTGAATTTCACTGAACACAGACTGAGCCTAAGGCCCGACATTTGGCTGCCGATGCACACCTCGATTTCAAGCGAACTGGTGCACACCCACGACAAGCGCCAGATGAGCAACAACTTTGGCCCTTCCCAAGACCTCCAACATTGGATTCAGGCTGATACGTTACTCTCTAATACTCCAGCAGTTCACACAAGCCTAAATGAACCCAGAAATAGGAACATTTGGTCAACGGAATTCACATCACCGGGTAGACCAAGATGGGGGCTGCAACCATTTGCCTCGCAAATCGCTCCAAGTGCAACTATATGGAACTCTCTGCCAACTGTTTGGCCAGTTCATAATCAAGCTGGCTTGAATGATGGCAAGACACAATCGATTCAAGACGCCGCATATAATGGCATACAGAACCTAAAGGTCACCGGCGTGGCAATTTCTGGTGTGGCGCCTACTTTGCAGGTGTTCCAGGCAG
The DNA here is from genome assembly GCA_002370795.1 of Metschnikowia sp. 03-147.1. NCBI lineage: Eukaryota > Fungi > Ascomycota > Pichiomycetes > Serinales > Metschnikowiaceae > Metschnikowia > Metschnikowia sp. 03-147.1. The sequence goes on from NKZR01001563.1 coordinate 263,940, forward strand.
CCAAATCCATCATGGGCGCACCCAGCCTTGGACTCTCTGAGTTTTTGAAATCTTTGAGTTCTAGTGCTCGATTTGAGTTACTATACGATGACACAGGTAGTGTCACGCACATCAAAGAAAAAAGCATGGGAAGTTTCCATGATCCTCCGACCCAAAACACGTTGCTTGGACTTTCTCTGAACCCGCCTTCTATTCAACTCGACGCACATACGCAAGTAGGATTGCCTCAACTTGCACATCCCATGAATGCTTATGGTCAAGAGAGAGCCATGAGTACTCCTAACGACGCTACGATTGGGTTTCAGAATGAGCAGGTGCCAAACCAATCAATTCAACTTGGTGTTTCCTCTCATCCAGAAAGTCAAATGCGCAGCCGTTTTGGACTGCTAGTCAGTGGTGCCAGCGACGCAGTCGGTGGCCCGCGTGACAGAATATGGTGAGAAGTCGGCTTTGCAAGTAAGCTATGCCCATTTGAAGCAAGGACCCTCAAAATTTTGTGGGCCCGTGCAATTTACGCTGCATGTTATTGTAGACTGAAATTGCTCTGCCACAGTGAACAGTTGTGGTTCTGATCTCTAGACCTGGGGTGGGCTGCTGTGTAGATCCCACCTAACCACGGGTCACGTGACGTGCGCTGCGGCCGTACACGCAACACTTACCGCAGGAGCTTACTGGTCCGCTCATCACGATATAGCTTATTAATGAGGAGTTGGAAGTGTCCACATCTTTAATTTACTGAAAGCAACAGTGCTGAATTTAGTCTGAGTCCATTTGAGTCTATTTCCCACACACTACATAGGCGAGGTTCACACTCGGTCGTTTCCGTCATTTCAGCACGATCGATGCAAACACCTACCAGAAGAAAATTGGTGATCGTTGGCGATGGTGCCTGTGGAAAGACGTCGTTGCTCTACGTGTTTACATTGGGAGAGTTTCCGCTCCAGTACCACCCCACGGTGTTTGAGAACTACGTCACAGATTGCCGTATTGATGGAAAACCAGTGCAATTAGCTCTTTGGGATACCGCTGGGCAGGAGGAGTATGAGAGACTCCGGCCATTAAGCTACCATAACTCCCACATTATTTTGATTGGCTTTGCAATAGATGTGCCAGACTCTCTTGAGAGCGCCAGAACTAAGTGGGTGGAGGAAGTGCGCAGAAGCTGTCCTGATACACCATTTATCTTGATTGGTTTGAAGAAAGATTTGCGGCTCTCTTTGAAAGATGAAGTCCGTTTTGTGCAACCTGCTCACGGAGAGAGAGTTGCAAAGGAGATCGGAGCCAAGAGATACATGGAAAGTTCAGCGCTCACAGGGGAGGGTGTGGACGACATATTTGAGGTGGCTACGAGGTTGAGTTTACTATTCACGGACAACAAAAAGGAGACGTGCTGCTCTATTCTATAGAGGTGGTGCGGGGCAAAGGTGGGGGCCCTGCGTCTTGAAGCGCCCACATGCGAGCCCACAGGAACATATCTGTGGGCTGCCCGAACCCCGAACTATGATTGGCTCGGCAATTTTAATCAGCACTGCCATGAGAATACCACGTCAAGCGCTTTCAACCGCTTGCATGACGCCTTGTCTCACCTCGGAACATCCGCATTTAGGAGCGTGGGGTGCGGAACAATGTGAGGTTTCGCCGAAACAAGCACCGACGCGGCACGTTGCTCATGCAGGCAAAAGTCCCGAACATTGCTCCCGACCGACTATATAGCCTGCTGTATTCGCTCCCCTAGTTACCAATTTTTCAGTTCATCCATTCTTCATAAAAATAGCACAATGGTCACCTCAAGCATTAACCCAGATGTCGGCTCCCTCCCCACCAAGGGCCCAGAGCTTGGGAAGACTATCCAACAGCTTTTCTCCTTGAAGGGTAAGGTTGCCTCCGTCACTGGTTCCTCCGGAGGAATTGGCTGGGCTGTCGCTGAGGCTTACGCCCAATCTGGTGCAGACGTCGCCATTTGGTACAACTCCAAACCTGCCGAAGACAAGGCTGAGTACTTGAGCAAGACCTACGGTGTCAAGGCTAAGGCTTACAAGTGCAATGTTGGTGACTACGAGGATGTTGACAAGACCATCAGCCAAATCGAGAAGGACTTTGGCGGTCTTGACATTTTTGTCGCCAATGCCGGTGTCCCATGGACCAGCGGTAGATCCGTTGACGTTGAAGGTCTTGGTGACTGGCAAAAAATCATTGATTTGGACTTGAGTGGTGTATACTACTGTGCCAAGGCAGCAGGTGCCATCTTCAAGAAGAACGGTAAAGGTTCTTTCATTATCACTGCCTCGATGTCTGGCCACATCGTTAACGTTCCCCAATTGCAAGCCCCATACAACGCTGCCAAGGCTGCTTGTATCCACCTCGCCAGATCGCTTGCCGTTGAGTGGGCCTCATTTGCCAGAGTCAATTCTATCTCTCCAGGTTACATTTTGACCGAGATTTCTGACTTCGTTCCTGACGAGATGAAGGCCAAGTGGCACTCTTTGATTCCTTTGGGCAGAGAAGGTGCTACCCAAGAGTTGGTTGGTGCCTACGTCTACTTTGCCTCTGACGCCTCCACTTACACTACCGGTACCGACCTCTTGGTTGACGGTGGTTACTGTGCCCCATAAGTCATTCATCATAAAAATACACACTGCTCAAAACGTCTCAGCAACTAATTGTAGGTCATTCCGTAGTGCACACTCGTGACGTACTGTATGGATCATGAATGGTGCGTCATGATGGGGTAATCACGCGTTACGAGGTGCAGGTGTTCTTCGGTATTGAAGCGACAGTAAATGGTGACCAGATGGCTGCACAAATCCGTCTCCTTTTGGAAGGTGTACATACAAGAAACTGTTTGAAGACAATACGCTAGGTTCAGGAGACAATCGCTCTTGCTGCTCCTTATGCATGCGCAGTGGCATGCGCCAAGTTGTCATCAGCTTAGACATTGGTAGTGCATGTTACTTCCCTTCAAGCTCTACACTCTTCACTGGTCTTCAATTGAAGATTAGCTTATTTGAGTTTACGAGGAGCGTGGTCATTGGACTGTATAGATTTATTGTGAAAGTCGTCCATTTTACTGATGGTTGTTTACAACTCAGTGTATTTTTGAATGGTTTATGACAATTATGCGCTCGCCAATGGCTTTCATGAATTGTTAAAAGCCAAAAGGCCTTTAATAAGCTAAGTATGATTAAACACTGTGAATGCTACTCCGATGTATCGAAGTCACCAGACATCACAATGCCCATTGCATAAGCTTCCCTCTTCAAAGAAGCGTGGAGTGTTCGTTGGCTCAATTTGCATAATCTCAGTGTGGTTGGGTAAGCAAAAAGAGAATGCCAGAGGTTTTGGCCTCATCCGAATTTTTTCAAGTACATCAACAATTCTTTTATTGAGATGCTTACTTACTTCTGATGGCATAAAATCCGGTCTAACAGTTAAGGATGGGTCCTTCGGCCGCAACGTTTATGCAGGCATCCAACTGAAGTGCGAACCTCCAGCCTCGTTTGCATTTGTTAGAACCACCAAACAACACCTAGGCCCTTAATACTAGAGCGCCATGGACGACGACCTTACCGCATCTCACTGGGATGACGTTCTTAGCCCAACTAGTGGTATTCAAAACCCGTCTGAATTCAATCTGCATTTTGGATCTATGCATTTGGAAGATCCTCACAAAGACCCAACGAATATCTTGAACGATGCTTCGGACGAGAATTCCAGTGACGCGAGTCTTGGAGGTCCTACGGACCAAGACCGCTCTCTTGATACCGGTAGAGTACAGTACCAATCTCCCGAGGACGAACAACTCAACGAACTAAGGAAACAGGAGTTCGATACACACAAGTCGAACCTCTTAATGGAATTGACTAGTGGCGCTGATGATCCATTAATAGCTGAGCCGCCATCTCCAGCTAAAATGACTGCGTTATCTGAACTGCTTTTCCAAGAAAAGGACTCAATGGCAGGTTTATTGTCTCCTCAAAAACAAAACGGCGCAACTTCAACTTCGCCAATTAGGTCCTCGCAGCTCAAGAACGGTAAGTTCAAAGCTTCAAGAAGCCGCAAAGTTCCCCTGAAGGTAATCATCAAGCACTTGGGCGGGCAAGTGAGCGGCGAGGACGACCCCCTACACGATAAACCCTCTGAACTACACCAAGCAGCGGAGACAGCTCCTGCAACCAATTCCTCGTCGCCAAATTTCATAAAACAAGCAGAATCGCCTTTGTACGATCTCAAGTCTCGCGAGGAAGAGGACTCAGAGGAATTAGAGAAATTGAAGCAGTCGGCTTATCTATCGCCAAGGAAAAATAAGTCTGCCGAAGATGCCGAGGGAAATGTCTTAGAAATTACAGTGGGTGATCCCGTGAAAGTAGGGGATATCACAAATGCTCACATTGTGTATGGAATTAAGGTTCGTAACCTCAATTCTCAGTCGACACACTTCCCAGAACGGAATGAAAATACAGCTGTCTCGAGAAGATACAAGGATTTCAGATGGATATACCATCAATTGCAGAACAATCACCCTGGAAAGTTTATTCCTCCTCCTCCAAGCAAACAGACCTACATCGGCCGGTTCAACGAGAACTTTATTGAGAACAGGCGGCTTTCATTGGAGAAAATGCTAACAAAAATTAGCAAGGTACCTGCACTAGCGAATGATCCAGACTTTGTCATGTTCTTAGTGAGTGAAAACTTCGTGAACGATGCCAAGGAGCGAGAGCAAATCAGCGGCTCCAGTGCTTCCATTGAGACAGATGGTGGCAACGATGATCCAGCTGAACGTAACTCTCTGTCGGCCCCCGCAACCATTACAGGCACTAGCGGTGGTGGGTTCATGTCCTCCCTTTTCTCGATTCCTGTCAAAACCACCGAGCCCGATTCTTACTTTTCGAAGAAGAAAGGATACATTGAAGATTTAGAACACAATCTCAAAACGTTCCACAAATCGCTTGAAATGATTGCCACCCAGAGGGTCGAGACTTCTTCGGTGATCCAGGAAATTGCCAAAACTGTGGAAGATTTGGCAGACTTGGAAATACTGAAGACCACGACTGACTTGCTTTCAGCATTCGCTGAGGTTCAATCAAAACTTAAAGAGAATCTCGATCGTGTTAACTTGCAGGACCAGTTAACATTGGGATTCACCATTGAAGAGTATCTCCGCATAATAGGCTCCGTGAAATACGCCTTTGATACTCGGTCGAAAATTTACCAGCAATACCAGAGTGCGAGTCAGGAATTGTCCAAGAAGGAGGATGCACTAGAGCGCCTCAATGCGAAGCATAAGTCTTCTGTTGATAAGATTAACATACTTACATTTGAAATCGACAAGCTCAAACAGAAAGCTCAATATTTCGAAGAGCGCTTCAACACGGTCAGCGATACCATAAAGAAGGAGATGGACAATTTTGAGATCGAGAAAATCGAAGACTTCAGGAATAGCGTGGAGATTTACATCGAAAGTTCCATCGAGTCTCAGAAGGAGTCCATAGAATTATGGGAGACATTCTACGAGCGTCAAAAATTGGAGCTGGTATGACTTGCATATTTAATTGTACTTGAATTCAGCCATCATTACTTCGTATCCAGCGCATTCACCTAAGATAGTATAAGTAGTATCGCGCATGCATGAATGCAAGTAAGCTGGAGAAATGAAAAATAAGCGCACACACATAGATTAGTCACATTCATCATATAGTACGGGCTGCTTCACTGCACAAATTGTTCTGATCCAGTCCCTTCTTGTCCATAATGTTGAACACTCAAGTGTACTTGAGTCCCATACGATTGTCGATCATTTCCATCCCTCGATCCAAAGTGTGGCTTTTCAATGCTGCGATACTCCAGCTACTTGGTGAAGAGGCCTGCCAAACTCCCCGTTCCTTGCTAGATGTCAATACGGGAGGATCGCGGGAAGCATCAGATAATGAGAACGCCGAGGATGGTTCTGACTTTCCCGAAAGTGACGAAGACTCGTTCGACACAAAAGCTTTCAATCCTTCATCTCCCACGATGACCAGACAGACCTCTAAAACAGATAATACAAGCAAGTTGAGGTCGCCAACACCTTTATCTGATTATGAATCAGACCGCTCTGAGGAATGTTCTGGGGATATACTCTCAAACAATGACGATTTGGATAGTCATTTCTTCCACTTTGCTTTCACACCTACAGAATGCACATTAATCTATGCACAGAAACACACGAAGCGGCTATTCAAACAGCCACTTGACGTCTGCAAAACTCTCGGATATGACGATGTCATGCTACTCGAGCAGGACTATCTCAACTTACAGGTTGATAGCGAGGGTGAATTCAACAACTCAGCCAGAATAATCGAACTCACCAAACCACTCTCGCAACATAACATTTCTTTATTTTTCCTCTCAAACCACTTTACAGATATTGTTTTGATACCATACAATTTAAAGCAGGAAGTGGCGGAAATTTTGGCGGAAAACAATTTTGAATTCTCAGATATCTCGAACAGCTACATATCGATTGATAGATCCCCCAAAGACTCTTCTGGATTGGATGATAATAATGAGATTAACACTTTGAAACTACTCGGCGAAGCCAACATTAGGCCCAAAATCCATAGAAGGACCAAACTCCTCCTCACGGGTGCTCGCCCAGGCGAGGTAAAACAGAGCATCCTAAAAGCGTCACAATGCATTGCAGCCAATACCGTTCCGCCTTACTTTTCCATCACAAGGTCGTCCTTTAATGAGATCTCCCTCCTACTACCGAGTTCGTTGACCCATAGATCGCTCCTCGGTTTCGAGTCGAAAAGTATCATAGGCTCAACACTCGATGCAGTCGTGCCCATCACAGTAGATCTTTCTCAGTTACCTCTTAGCACGACGGGTATAGTGGCCGGTTTGGCAGGAAGCTTGTTTGAGAGCATGAAGAGTACTAATGAGAGTGATGCTGAAAATTTTCTCATGAAATACCTATCCATGGCAAGGTCCGCTGTTGTATTAGTTCCACAGGAGCAAATCTACGCAGTAAGTGAGATGATTGGGAAAATGGAATTTAAAGATCAATAGGATAGCTTCAGGCACAGCGTAGCGTCATTTATACACATATCAGTTTCTTCTTCCTTTTTTCTTGGATTTGCTGCTCGTGCTCCATCCTTCGTCGTCCACGAGAGGGACCTTGTCAGCACTCGAAGCAATGGCTGCAGACCAAGACTCAGAAGCACCAACCTTGTTCTCGACCTGCTGTCTTCTTTTCATGAACTCTTGTGCAAATCTTCTACCATCCATAGTGGTTGAAGAGCTGTATATGGTTTCTGCAATTAATTGGGAAGACTCCTGATGTAAAGGCACCGTAGTAAAGATTTCCAATAGGTCATCTTTAGAGACAGATGGATACAAGTTTGTCATTGCGGAACGAGCCCATATCAAAAATTCTTCTTTCAATGCACTGGAAGAAACCCCTGATGAGTTATTGGACTGAGCAGATGCACCCCGCAAAGCTTGCGGATCGATAGCTCCAGACACTGCAGAATAAGACACTGAAGGCTGAACTTGCGTTGATCTTTTTGCCGCAGATGCCTTCTTGGTTGGAATTGTTGTCCATGGCCCATCGTTCTCAGTGGATGATGGAATACTTGCCAAAGTGGCAGCCAAGGTGGCCTTAGGAGCCAAACTGGTAGACTTGGCTACTTTAGATTTCAAAAGCTCCGCTTCTTCTTCTTTTTGAATTTCAGCCAAGGTCTTCTTGGCGTTGACCGTTTGCGGTGACTTTGCCCAATTAAAGGTTGCCTTGTCTTGTGGTTTATCATCAAGTTTTGAAGCGGCGATTGCATTGGCCAATGCAACTTCTTGCTTAGTCTCGGCTTTAATTTGCTTCAATCTTTGCAAACGAGCAGCTTCCAACTCTTGGATCTGCTTCAATGTTACAGTTGGCTGGTCCTTCTTAGCTGTGCTTTTGGCATTCGCCCAGGGGGCAACTGACGGCTGACTTGGTTCTGGTTCGGGCTCACGAGAAGCTTTGGGCAATTCATTAACAGTTTCGGTATTAGTCGCAGCGCTAACGTCTTCGGTGACCTTAGAATGTGGTTTCGTTTTCTCTTCACTCTTTACATCAGACTCTTCGGACTTTTCTGCAACTGGCGAAGGAGTGTTCACTTTCTCCTTCGAAGGCACTTGCTCGACAAGAGGTGCGGTCTGAATTTGATCGAGAGAAGTGTTGCTTTCAGACTTCAGCCTAGAGGTGGGCACGGTCGGAGACTCCGTCACCAATGAATGCGATACACTTGCTGATTGGGTCTCGGGTACTGTGCTGGTATTGTTGCCCAAGATATCGGTCACGATAGTGTTATGATAATCCTGAAGTACATTGTCTTCAGTCTTCAAGGTTGCCTCACCTGTAAGGCTAGATGAGGGAACAAAGGGAGAGCTAACACGCGACATGGACTGCACTCTGTTCAACCAGGGCGACATTGTGCCTGATTGATGGTGCAGACCAATCGAAGTATTGACACCCCCCAAGGGAGCAGGAGCAATCACTGAAGGCGAGGCAGGGAGGCTTGGCTGGATAGTAGAGTCGACACCCCAACCGCTATTCGTACGGGCCAACAGTGGTTGCTGGGACTGAATTTGGTGTTGAAGCAACGAGGGCATGTTCAACTGGCCAAAATTACCAGTTAAATTCTGGTTCAAAGAATCAATACCAAACAGACCTTGTGAGGAAAACTGCTGATTCATCAACAGGTAATCGGAATTACCCATGAAATCAAAAAGCTGCAGTCCTGACGTTGGTGTTCGAATGTTTGCAGCACCTAAGCCTCCATTTGGTAACAACTGGGAGTACAAATTTGTTCCAAAAGATTGCTGTGCAGACGCTCCATTCGGACCACCTTGATTGAATGAGTTGACACTTCCAAAGCCGCCCCCATTGTGGCCCGTGTGGCTGGCACCAGTATTTTGGTGGTTTCCAGGATTGACAGGAAAAGAGTCCGGCGCAAAAGTATTAGCCACAGGAGCCAAGGGGACCTTGAAGGGATGGACATAATTTTGAACCAGTTCACTGAATTCATTCAAAGTTCGGAAGCCATTCTCCTCTTTCCTTCTGATCTTAAGGTCAAGTGACAAATAGCCTTCGCTAAACCATTCTTGCATAACGTCGCCGCTGAAAGGACCTTGTTCATTACCAGCTGGATCGAGGTAAATCCACATGATCAGATCTGGCTGGATCAACTCACGAGAATGCGAAGGAAATTGTTCATTCTGATTGAACAAAGCATCATTTTGAGCTGGCACCGATGAATTGGCATCTTGCGCTTCTGTAAAAGTTTTCTCAAACTCTGTCGTAGCGTCAGGGCCGTTTCGGGCATGATGCAAATTCAAATGATAGAGATTCTCAGGCTTCTCAAGCTTGTAACTTTCACCAGCCTTCGTTGGAACAGAATTAGCGGATAAAATTGCGTCTTTATTGTCGAACCAAAGTTGAAACGCCTGTTGCATGGAATATCTCTTGCCATTAACATTGAGAGGAATTCCTGAATTGATATCCGAAGCACTGGCGTGGTTGAGACCTAACGCATCTGAATCAGAGCCGTTGCTCTCATTGCGGGGCCTGTAATAGTTAGTAATCTTACTGGAAATTCTGATGGCAAACATGACATGAATATCAGCGCCTAATCGAAATTTGAGTGATAAACAGTCGAAAAAATAACATACCATGGTTGTTGTTGGGACGCTTCAAATTGCATTTTTGATAGGTTGAAAGGGTTCAAATGGATATTCAAGTTATGAAGATCTGTGGATTCGATATGAATTTAGTATTCAATTAGAATGAATGGGCGGGCTTTTACGATCTTTTAAGTGGTTGAAAAAGAAGCGAGCGATGGTGAGAAAATTTCACCATATACACACTGTAACAATACTACATCTTAAAACAACTTTCCGTGCAGATGCCATCAAAGCCAAATTCCGTCTAGCTTAACTAACCTCTTAATTTATAAAACATTGCTGTAAAATCTTGAGCTACCTTTTAGGGGCGAGACATCTCACTATGGTTGATTAGCATCGCACGCCATTACAAGTGACAACAAACATAAAGGACCCAGATTTCAACAAAGTTGAAATGGAGAGACTTTTACAAGCAAAGGGATTTTTCCATCTCTGAATGGAAGTCACGGACTTCGTATCCAGCCTCAAAGCCACCCTTGTAAACATCTTCCCAGTCGACACTCGCATCCTTGTTCAACAAAATGTCCTTGTGCATTGAATCTGGGCCTCCTAATATCTGGGGTTTGCAGTCGGTAGCATCGATTAAGTTGAGCTCCATCGCTCTTTTGATAGGTTCTCCAGCACCGAATACGCGTCTGTACATCTCCAACTTCGTGTCATTTTGAGTTGCTTCCCAGTTTTGGATTCTCAGTTCAAGTGGGTGGCGATCGTTTATCTGAGATGCAATATTCAAAGGACCTTTTTGTGCTCTTAATGTGTCTTGTAAAGCTGGGGTATTCTCCGACACTTCTCCAAATGCTGTGGTGTTGACAGACGACAACTGCTTGTTTTCTGGAACGAGCCTCAAAGACTGATATCGTTAGTACTGGCTGTGTTCAATGCTACTGCAATAACATACCATGATGCGTGTATAAATATATTAACGAGGGGGGGTCGCTGCGTTGAGTGGCGATTAGTGAGGTTGTAGGTAGTGTATAGTGCCAATTTTGAACCGCACTCGCTTTGTTGGCTGCAAGCGTCACTTACTTCAACATGATCGTTAAATGCCTATAGCAGTGTGGTCGCCCCCCGATTTCAAGAAGTTGGGGTACAATTTCAGCTTTTCAGGATGTAAGACTCCGTTAAACCAAAGTGTACCGAACACAAGGGTTGCAAAACCAATAAATTGCATGAGATCAAATTGCTCCCAACCCAAGATCATTGCCACTAACCAAACCAATGTGGTACGGCAACTATCAACTGTGGACCTGGAAGTGGCTGACAAATGATGTGTCAAAGAGATTCCACAGAAATTGAAGCAAGAAATGCAGACCATAATGAGGAGCGAGCTACCTATGATGTATCCCAGAGAGAATGTTTGCGAGAGAGACTCACCCAAATTGAATGCCGAGTCAAGAAATTGCTCTCGACTTTCTAAACCCTTTGCCAAATAATTCAAGAATATCATAACAGCCACCAAAATTGTGACACCGAAAAAGCCCTCCGTGTAAACCAATTCGAGCGGCGTCATCAGATAATGGGACAAAATCTTCTCCTCGATGACAAATTGCGTGGCTTGGAGCGCCACGGCAACTAGAATGAGAGAAATTCCAAATAGCACAAGCTCTGGTTTGCCATGTTCGGCAGGCGCGCCCGATCCACTGTAACCAACAATGGCAATACCAAGTGTAACAAAGACCAACGCAACCCATTCGTGTCTTCTTATCTGTCTCCTCAAAAAAAGCACCGAGAAGAAGGCAACAAAAAGAACCACCGCTCCGCGAGTCATCTGGTAAATGGACACCGGAGTGTAGACTAGACCAATGTTCATCAAGGATGTGGCTAACATGTCACAGACGGATGGAATTGCCAAAACTAGCCTACGGTTGATTGAGCTATTGCTTGCATCTGCTTCAGGCTGGGTGTAGCCGTACTTCTTTGACAAGGGCGACTTGTACAAGACGTAGTAAACAGAATAAATACACATTTCGCCGATAAACATTTGTAATGTTTGGATGGCAGGCTGCTCAAAGAGGACATGCTTGGTAGGGTCAATGTCGTTGCAATTCCTGACACACTGGTTGTCTTGGAACTTTGTCAAAAGCGAGTTCAAGCCCCCACACACAATGGTGCCTGTAACAATTAAAATCGTGTACCACATGCTCTTCCCAATTGTGACTGTGGAGTAAAAGTCAGCTCAGGCCGCGTGCTCAGTCGGCTCGCGATAAGGGCTGCACACACTCCTGCCCACACATGTGGGACCAATCTTTATTACTTCCCCCAAGCTACGGAAACTTTCTGGCGACAAATGATTTGCTCGGCTGGAATTTATCTAACACGGTGATAAAGTGGGCACTATTCCGGAAAAAGTTGGCATATTTCCTAATTTGGTAATAAAATGAGCCGCACGATGGTCATCGTTGGGCTAACCCAAGCAAGCAGTTATCTCAAAGAGCACAGAATCTGAAGCAGAAAGAATCCTTGTAGGTGGTTTTGAGGCCACATTCCAGACCAAAATTGTGTAAAATCTGGAAATTTCCCACTACAGCTTGCTTGACGGCGCCACATCGCCTCTTGGCATTGGGCGGAGGCCTAAGTGCATGTTTAGTCACGTCTGGCGCCATTTTAAGATATTTCTAGGATCCGACCGTATCAATTAGACAAAAACACATACAACGCAGATATTTACCGAGAAATACTGCCATTGCATGGCCATTATGGCATGAAAGTCTTCGTCAGCTGGACTCATCAGAAGCAGTTACCCGCACGCGTGCCTCCATACAGACCGAAGTGCACCAAAAAAATTTTCTCAACGCATTACATCTTTATATCCTACAACACAAAATAAAAATGGCATTTGAACAAAGAGGAGGATCTAGAGGCGGTGCTCGTGGAGGACGTGGCGGTTTCGGTGGCGGACGTGGCGGAGGCCGTGGTGGCTTCGGAGGAGGCCGTGGTGGAGGCCGTGGTGGTTTCGGAGGAGACCGTGGTGGAAGAGGTGGAGCCAGAGGTGGAAGAGGTGGTGCTAGAGGTGGCCGTGGTGGCGCTAGAGGTGGCCGTGGTGGTGCCAGAGGTGGTGCCAAGGGCGGTGCAAAGGTCGTCATCGAGCCCCACAGACACGCTGGTGTTTTCATTGCCAGAGGTAAGGAGGACTTGTTGGTCACCAGAAACATCGCACCAGGAGAATCCGTTTACGGTGAAAAGAGAATCACCATCGACGAGCCAGCCAAGGAGGAAGGTGCTGCTCCTACCAAGATTGAGTACCGTGTGTGGAACCCTTTCAGATCCAAGTTGGCTGCCGGTATCATGGGTGGTATTGACGAGTTGGGAATTGCCCCAGGCAAGAAGGTGTTGTACCTAGGTGCTGCCTCTGGTACCTCTGTTTCGCACGTTGCCGATGTTGTCGGCCCAGAGGGCATGGTTTACGCCGTTGAGTTCTCCCACAGACCTGGTAGAGAGTTGATCAGCATGGCCAAGAAGAGACCAAATGTCATTCCTATCATTGATGACGCTCGTCACCCTCAAAAATACCGTATGTTGATCGGTATGGTTGACGCAGTGTTCGCTGATGTGGCCCAACCAGATCAAGCACGTATCATTGCTTTGAACTCTCACTTGTTCTTGAAGGACCAAGGAACTGTTGTCATTTCTATCAAGGCCAACTGTATCGACTCCACTGTTGACGCTGAAACCGTTTTTGCCAGAGAGGTCCAGAAATTGAGAGAAGAGAGAATCAAGCCTTTGGAGCAATTGACCTTGGAGCCATACGAGAGAGACCACTGTGTTGTCGTGGGACGTTACGTCAGAAGCGGCTTGAAGAAGTAAGCAATTTTTTCAACCTCGTCTTCTTCTCACTTGTATTTTATCAATATATTAGCATAGCTTTAAAACATTGTCACGGAAACCTTGTGTAGTGGCATCTACACCTACCGGAATTTTCTCCGCGCCCCATGTGCATTCCCACACCCATAGGGCTTTGGTTTCGTAGTGCACAAGACCTTCACACATACTAGTTAGAACTTTTTCGCTTTCGCCACCTTCTTGCAACCCACCACATTACTGCGTAAAATCCCCGAAAAAGCACTCTCCATATTTCCACATCCCAAGGCACTCCGATGCGAAGGCAGCAGGCCCCAAATGAGCGATAGTCCGGAGAGTAAGTCTGCAACGCCACCGGTGATCGAACTCGATAGCGACGAGGACACTGAGTACTTTTCCCCTGTATCTCGGACAGAGTTACGGGGTGATGACATTATCGAGGTTTTAAGTGATGCCTCCGACGGAGGCGACAACGACGAGGTCGAGTTTGTCGGAGAAAACTCCCCAGCTGCGGTTGCCAATGATGTGGTCATCACCGGCCTGCAACCCACTGCTAATCCAAGGGCCCTCGGCCCGACTCCGACTCAGGTTCGGCGGAGTCAGCCCAGCCAAACTATCTTCGTGCGTAATATCAGACGGCGACGAAACTCGCCATCTCGTGGATACTCTGAGCCGCCTTCTTCCACCGAAGAAAACTCCCTTTTTTTCTCTGATGTGTTGCAACAACACGGAAGCATTCTACGAAGAATGTTCTACGACCGCCAAGGTGAAGTATCCGCGTCGATCATGGAGAGAATCAGCAGGGAGGACGAACGAGATATGGACCGTAAGATGGAGCAAGAAAATATTCACAACAGAAAAATGCTACAGCAAAAGCAGAAGCTCACCAAAAGTGAATTATCTGGATACTCCAATGACATTTCGGTAGACCATAATATGTTGTGCGAGTTGTGTGGAATAGAGTTGGGTGAAGGTATACCTCAAGATTTCACTCCAAATCCGGAGTACGACGAGTCGTTTGTTGATCAAGTGTCTCGGTGTCATGTTAATGCACCGTGGTTTTGCATTCGGCAGTGTTTTGATGCGGACCGGGACTTGTCCAAAAGAGTCTTCTCGGCAAAATGTGGGCACGTCTTTTGTGGTAGGTGCATCAAGAATATTGGAAATCGACCGGCAAAAAGAGGCAAGGTGAAGGAGAAAATGTCTATCCTTAATCCTCAAATAAGCGCCCCACGCAAATGTCCTGCCCAAGACTGTGGTGTTGTCTTCAACAAAGGAAAACGAACGTTCACTGAACTCTATCTATAGCTATGAGCTCACCAAATTGTTTTACAGTAGGCGTCATCTACAAAGCGCTCATCATGTTCATAAAGTAGACTTAAGATGTAAACGAATTCATGACTAAAAACGGCAGTAGTGAAACGACCTCAATCTACCCTAGCTTCGGACAAGGTCAAAGGCTTGATATTGTTGGAGAAGATCGAAGATCCATTTTTGAATCTATTGATTTTCTTCAACTTCTCCCTCACCACCATAACTGGAACCGAGGATTTAGTGACAAGGTAATTTGACAATGATCCCAACAAAACGCCTTTTATAGCACTCAGTCCCTTCGACCCAACCACCACCAATGTTGGTTGCAAGCTATCGATGCATTCCAAAATCAAATGTCTAGGAATTGGGTGATGGATGATCTCAATGACAATATGGATTTGGAGTTTGGTCAATTTCAACAAGCTCAAAACCTGCTGCTTGGCTCGATTAAGCATGGTTATTCTTGTACGCTCACGGGCCGATTCGTTAGAGGTGTTACCTTTCAAAGAATGGTTACTGTCATTCTCCTCAATAACGCAAACAATGAACAACACAGAACCATCGACTAGAACAGTGCCTAGGCACCATTCAAGAGCGAAAATGGATTCAGGGCTGAAATCCATACAAAGCAAAAACATCTTTGGCTTGATTCGTGGATTAATAAGTTGAAAGAAATTTCCTCTCGTTATAGTCTGAATTACACGACTCTGCAGGATATTTGAGTCCACTTCGCCTTCCTTTATAGTTTCATTTAGCTGCGAGGCAAATTCGGAATCCAATTTGTCCTCGACAGCAGACGTGTACGGAATCATGAAGTCTTGATCCTTGAGAATTCCGTCAGAGTTTTCTTCCACTTTTTCGGAGACGGACTTGTTCTTTGCACGTAAAGCTTCGTTTTCTTGATCGATAATCTTCTTCCGGTAGGCTTGGTATGTTTCCAACTTTTGTCTTCTCTCTTCAGCGTCTTGGTCAGATCTGCCGTAGTCTAATTCGTCTTTTCCCATCAAAGCATGCTTGTTTTCAGTCAAATAAGCCACAACGTCATTATCCACCTCTGTGCCTATATTTCTAGCATTTGCTACCGCCCGTTCACTTGCTGTGAGAGCCTCGAGTTTTTTGATGGTGTTGCTGTCGTTTAAATTCGAGTTTTCCAAAATCTTCGATATCTCGGTCATTTTCTCGTCTTGACAAGCGTAGTTAGGTAAAATATTGCCCGTACCGTTGTACTGGAATTTTTCACCTTCGCCATCGTCGCTTATGTGCTCTTCCTCGCTCAATTCTTCATCCCAGAAGTCGTCACCTTTGTTGGCATCGGGCGCATTATCGCCTCGTAATCTCTCCAGGGGATCGTGATTGGTTATAGACCACTTGAGCTCTTTATTTTGGAAGTCATCCGTCAGTGCAGAAGGTGACCTGGATGCGGGTCCAGATGGAGAGTGTGACCTGCCACGATTGGACAAAGACTTCTGTATCTTGGCCAACTTCTCGGCTTCTAATCTTGCTTGACGGCTCATAAGAATATTTTGTGGGGCGCAAGAAAGGGATAAAATATTAGGCTTCTGGTGCCTTATTTGATTCAGATGACGGAAGTGTCTTTGTTTCTCACGTCAAAAGGAGTCGTCCGGAGGCTGAGTGTGGAGCTTTATTCCTGCGGGGAGAATGATAGGGAGCACCAACTGAACACAGCCAGACGCTAGCCGCACCACAATACACCCGTACACCCAAATACTTTCCCTGTTAATCTGTCTATCTGTAACGCCTGGAAGTCACATTCGCACCCCCATGCGGTTAATTCGCAAGCGGAACTCACGGAATATTGTGTCTTGCAAGGTAAGGTGATTTATTAGTGCATACGGAAATAACTGTTAAGAGGTGTCTATTCGTAGTCGGCTGAGATGAAAGTATTCTTGAACTAGCTTCATGTCTTGGTCCTGAAGTTTGCCGCTATTGTACAGGCCTTTCAAGTAAAAACAGTCTTTCCATTCATCAACGACCTAATGTCTCGCAGTCAACTGATTTACAAAAATTCCAAAGAATGCGCAATTTCGTGAACTATTAACGAACGACTTATGTTGCAACCAGCCACCTTAGTCATCACCTCCCTCATCTTGATCCTCGTATTCAAACAAAATATTATCACCCGAAGCTAAGTTCCCGAATTCCGCAATAGATACCGATGTGGCTGGTAAAATACATTTTGGAAATGGCTTGAACAACTCAAATGGAAAAGTAAAAGTGTTTCTGAAGTCTGAGAGTGTCATTTCTTGAACAGGCTGATCGTCTTCTGACGCTTCTAGCTCGCCCGTAGTTTTAGTTTCCACAAAAAGATACAACTCAAACATTTGAGACTTTTTGTGGAACTTCTGTACGATTCGTTTACCATGAGGCAATTTAATCGATATCCTCACCAACTCGTTCGCAGGCGCATCTTTGATTCTGTTCTCAAAATACTCTGTTTTGATTAAATTCATGATGAATTGCTTCCTGGCTTTTTCGAGTTGCATTTGGGTTTCCTTCTTCCGTAGAATGTTCTCCTTCTCTTGCTTCTTCATCTTGTCACTATTGAGCGATTCAACATAAGCTGCGTCCTGTTTCTCTTTAATCAAACGACTAAATTCAATCTCCTGTTTGTCGAAGCGTTTCGTCACTAGTTGCGGATTGTAATCCATCAAATGCTTCTGAAGATTCTTGCTCAATTTTCTGAGTAGAGTTTCGACCTCCTCTTCATCGCCCAAAGAACAGTTTGCTTTATAAATCACTGACATGGACGACATTACACTAGGATCCCTAGAGACATTTCCTAATAAGGCAACGAAGGGGGCTCTCCTGATTTTGTACGTTCTGGACACTTCAAACGCTTCGGGCGACTTATCCATGTTATTAACAAATATCTCCGTGTTCTTGAAATCTCCGGTAGACTTATCGAGCATTTCTTTCACGAGCGGTTGCTCCAAAAACTTATTTAGAAAACCTTCGCTATTGTCATCAACCAAAATTACCAAAAGAAAGTTGTACTCCTGCGACGCAGTATCATGAGAAGCGTTAAAATCAGAGAAAGAAAGGTTGTAATGTTCTTTCACATCTCCTATTCGCTCGGAAATCGAGTCGTTTTCGTCATATGCGTCGTAGTCAAACTTTTCTCTCACGGGCTTGTGTTTGGGGCCAAGAATAAGGTCCAAACCAAAGAAATAGCGAAATGCGGAGTACACCAACGAGAGGGTTTTGGGGAAAATAAGGACAAGTAGCCACCAAAAAGAAGGTCGTTTTT
This sequence comes from Metschnikowia sp. 03-147.1, assembly GCA_002370795.1. Taxonomy (NCBI): domain Eukaryota; kingdom Fungi; phylum Ascomycota; class Pichiomycetes; order Serinales; family Metschnikowiaceae; genus Metschnikowia; species Metschnikowia sp. 03-147.1. Next base: position 282,019 of record NKZR01001563.1, read on the forward strand.
CTTCGGCTTTACCCTCAACAGCTTCACGTCTCTCACTCGTCTGGAATGACCTTCTTGACATGTGAATGCCCAAATCGAATTGCCACTTGTTGGAGATTCTCGGCGCCTTTGCTAACCTAGGTAAGAACAATTCCAAGCCTACATCATTCTGAAGGGTTTGGAAAGAGTTTGGATCAATGGGCAGGAATCCGCCCTGCAGAGGAACAGAGCCCAGATCCCTCGGAAATTCTGGGGACGGTTCCGGGGTGGGGACTTCAAGACCAGTTTCAAAGAAAGCCAACACAGAGTTGTTCAAATTGAAGTTGTGGTGAGAAAGCAACCGGATAGCGCTCTGCTCAGTCTCTTCGGAATCTAGAGAGATCCCAACGATCCCGACGAACTCGTTGATAGCATCCTGCTCCAGGGTCGATAGGTTGTTCATGGCCAGACAGTTAACACGCAGGCAGTACAATCGCTCCAAAGCCCGGGCCGGAGTATATGCAGTACACAATATTACGTCGATCACGTCGGATATGGGCACGCCCGCGGACTTTGGAAGCTCAAAGAGACCTCCCAGCTCTGCGCTTCACGGGAAAAGGTTCGACTGCTGGGCCTAGAAAGCCCCATGGTGCCGGTGTACGGGTCTGTGGTGTAGGGGACCCCACGTCCTCCACACTCATGCATAACGGCTTGTGTACAGTGAAGCTGAGGAAGCAAGCATACTGGCAGCTACTGGAGGCCGAGCAGTAGGTGCACTAGCCACATATTGCCAGAGACGCTGCACTAGTCAATAATCTACACGCAATCTCCGGCCTCTCTGCGGCTTCTCCAAGCGTGACTCACTTCACATGTCCGAAGTTCCGCTGGTGCGAGATTTTCACCGGTAACCTCGGTCTGCGGGCACGACTCGGCTCTACAGAGGAAGTCCGATCGAAGCGTTCAGCCCAGCCAAAATTGCAGCATGCATCTGAAAAAGTCTCATGCTTGAAATTAAAACCTTGCGCTTGCAGACTCATCGGTGCGTTTGTTGCTTGGCTTGCCCTGTGCGCCAGACTTGAGCCCTTATCTTCTGCAAGAGTAGCACTCATTTTCTTTTTTCACGCATCGGGGCTCCGCAGCTCCGAAACCAGGGCAAAACCTCCACCGACAGGGCCCTAAATAGATGCAAACCACTCCTTGTCTGGTATATACGGCCATTACAGGTATGTAGGGTCTGAACCCGGCTTTCCGGGAACCGTGCTGTGCTTTACCACAACATGCTTCATCTATTGTGTTTTGAGATTTTTCCGAGTCGGCACGCAACCCTCCACGTTTGCCTACATATTAGATACCGCGGTCTTATTTATTCCGACCAACTCGCCAGGCCTGGAAATTTTTCTCCACCCACTCAAGCTACCGCTGGCCAAATACAGGACTCGTAGAGAGAATCGGATCAAAATTGCTAAATCTCTCTTTTGACTTAATCTCTCGTTACTGACCATCATGTCCAGATTCTTCAAGTCGGCTCTTGCGAAGACCGCCTATGTCACTGGTGGTGCTGTTGGTGCAACCGTGGTTTACTTGGACTTCATCAAAGCGCCCAACACCTCCGAGTTCTCCAATTCGTACAAGCCGTTACTTACCACCCTTGATACTCCTCCATCCAGGGATGAGCTTTTGAACAGATTGAAGACCACTGAGAAGTTCGATCTTTTGGTTGTTGGTGGTGGTGCTACTGGTACCGGTACCGCTCTTGACGCAGCCACTAGAGGACTCAATGTCTGTTTGTTGGAAAAAAATGACTTCGCCTCCGGAACCTCCTCCAAGTCTACCAAGATGGCTCACGGTGGTGTGAGATACTTGGAGAAAGCTATCTTCCAGCTTTCCAAAGATCAATTGGACTTGGTCATCGAGGCATTGAACGAGAGAGGAAACATGCTCCGCACCGCTCCTCACTTGTGTTCCATCTTGCCTATCATGATTCCTGTTTACAAGTGGTGGCAAGTTCCTTACTTCTTTGTCGGTTGCAAGATGTACGATTGGTTCGCTGGCCACCAAAACTTGAGAAACTCCACTATCTTCTCCAAGGAGACCACTGCATCTATTGCTCCAATGATGGACATGTCCAACTTGAAGGCCTCGTGTGTTTACCATGATGGTACCTTCAATGACTCCAGAATGAACGCTACTTTGGCCGTCACCGCCATCAGCCATGGCGCTACTGTTTTGAATTACATGGAAGTTAAGCAATTGATCAAGGAAAACGGAAAGCTTGTCGGTGTTTTGGCCCGTAACCGCGAGACCGGTGAAGAAACTGTTGTGAAGGCAACTGCTACTGTGAATGCCACTGGTCCAATGGCTGACAAGCTTTTGGAAATGGATGCCGACCCTCAAGGTTTGCCACCAAAGACCCCTCAAGCACCAAGAATGGTTGTTCCCTCGTCTGGTGTCCACGTTGTGCTCCCAGAATATTACGGACCCCAAAGTATGGGATTGTTGGACCCATCGACCTCCGACGGAAGAGTCATGTTTTTCTTGCCATGGCAAGGAAAGGTCTTGGCCGGTACCACTGACACTCCCTTGAAATCTGTTCCTGAAAACCCTGTTCCTTTGGAGGAGGAAATCCAAGACATCTTGAACGAATTGCAAAAGTACATTGTTTTCCCCGTCAACAGAGATGATGTCTTATCGGCTTGGTCTGGTATTAGACCTTTGGCTCGTGACCCATCTAAGCTTCCAAAGGGTAAAGAAGCTAACGGCACACAGGGCTTGGTTCGTTCCCACTTGATTACTCAATCTGAATCCGGTTTGGTCACCATATCTGGTGGTAAGTGGACCACATACAGAGAAATGGCCCAGGAGACTATCGACACCGTTGTCAAGAACTTCGACTTTGGCAACAAAACAGTTGGTCCTTGCAGAACTAATGAGATCATACTCGTTGGTGGTGAGGATTACTCCAAGAACTACTCTGCCAGATTGATCCACAAGTACAAGATTCCATTGAAGTTGGCCAAGCACTTGAGTCATAACTATGGATCTAGAGCCTCTCTCATTTTGGAGTTGTACCAACAGAACGATTTTAACAAATTGCCTGTGACCTTGGCTGCCACCAAGAGTTTCAACCCATCTACTGCCTCCGCCAATGAAGACAACATCTTGTCTTACCAGTCTTTCGATGAGCCATTTACTGTGGCAGAGCTTTTGTACTCTTTGAAATATGAGTACATCAGAACGCCGCTCGATTTCTTGGCCAGAAGATCTAGATTGGCATTCTTGAATGCGAGACAAGCTTTAAATGCGGTCGACGGTGTTGTGGAGATCATGAAAACCGAGTTTAACTGGGACGACGAGACCACAGCAACTTTGACTAAGGAGGCCAAGGATTACATTGGCACCATGGGTATTAACTCCGACAAGTTCAATGTTACTGACTTTGTTGTGCAGTAATTTCAATTCTGATGTGAGCGTTCTTTCTGGACTATTTATTTATCACATACATACCACGCGACAACGATTTCTTGCCTATAGTTTAAATTTGTCAATCATTACATAATGGTATTAAAAAACGTAAGGTAAACCTAATCTCTTGAGGATTGCCCCTGTTTATTCTAAAGCCAACAGCTCCAATTCTTGTGATACTTTCTCTTCTCTTGCCTTTTTCAAGTCATTTGCACGCTTTTTGTCAGTCTTTGAAAATCTGTCCGTATCACTCATGGCATTGGTACCGAAGCCATGAGAGTACAGCTCAGCACCTCCATCAACACCAAACTTGTCCTGGTATTTAGAGGTTGGGGTCTTGAGTAGCAGCTTAACATTGGCGTTGTCGACAAGCTGATCATGTAAACCGAATCCAAAACACCATTTGAGGTGCAACAATCTGAAGTATAAAAACCAACTGTTGATGTTGATGGACTTGGATTTGGACAACTTAACCAGTGTAGACACGAAAGATGACGCCAAAAGCTCCACACCTGTTGGAGACAACTTGTAGATCTCCTCTCTTTTTTCTTTATCAGTGTAGTACTCGATTGTCTTTGCGGCTTCCCTGAAGACACTATTGACATCCTTCTTCTCTTTCCTGCCAATCTTTTTCGAAGACAAGTTCGAGAGCCGCAGCAAGACATTAAGAATTGCTCCCTGCTCATAGTACGGCGCATTATAGTTAAACTCTAGGTCTTCTTCGTCGTCTTCCTCGGGGATTTCGTATTCGTAGAGCTCGTAGCACAGTGCAAATACCTTGGTGGCGGCTTTTGAAAGCTCGATAATCGAATCATTATCGATCATTTCTGCAATTTCATTGGCCACAAACGTGAGAAGTTCATTCAAGTACTCACCTTTTCGGAGAAGAGTAAGCAAGACGCCCACACCATGGAGACACGCAATGGCGATATTTGATTCTGACTGAAGATGCATTTCTTGGTCACTGACTAGACGTTTGTCGTCTCGTTCATCCATAAGTGTAGAGTACTCGCGTTCTCCAGTGTCGAGCTGCTTTTTCATAGATAAAGAACTGCCCACAAACCCTTGCGCCAACTCCAAGAGCCACTTTATTTTGTCGTCGACACCGAAGGCCGAAGTATCGCCATACAAGACCAAAAGCAAGCCGCAATATCCTGTGATCACGCTGGCCTTGTTTTCGTTGGTGACGCTGGAGTTAGGAGTGTCGGATATGAATTTTTCAATGGAGCCCAAGAAGTCTCCGCTCACTAGGTCGCCGAAATTTTCTAGGTCGCTGGCAAGAAGTGCGACGGAAGATCTGTAAAGCAAGATGAACTCACTCGCCGACTTGTAATTTCCACCCGTCAATTGGGTTATCAAGGACAGGACTGTCTCTTCAGTGATGTAGGTGCGCGAGTCAGCAAACTCTTCGTTGAAACGGGGCACCGGCTTCATGACAATGAGCTTGTAGAGCTGTGCTAGAAGAAGTTCCCGAGACTGCGAGGAAACCTGAGACCTTGGTTGCTGTAAGGAGTGGATGATATCATTGACCGAGGTGTGATCGGACTGAATTCTGGACTTGTTCATAGCCTCGGCATTTTTCTGTCTAAAATCCTGCGAGTCAGCTACCATGGAGTCTCTGTTCTCCGTCTCGTGTTGTTCGTTCTGATACATGATCGCTTGGAGTGACTCGAGCTTTTTGGAGAGAAGCTCCTCGATCGACAGGAAGTTAACATCAAGCGCTCCGTTCTCCTCGCTGTCGGGAAGGGGAGTTCTCACACGAGAGGCCGACCTCGAAGAAGAGTTTGAAAGCGTTTCCCTGAGTAAAGATCGGGACATATGATTCATGATGCTGGTGTAGTTAATCTGGAAGGCAGAGTAGAAAAAGTGAGGAATAGATTGCGCGGGCGTATGCATGACTCAGGTCAGGCCAGTAGCCAGGCCTAGAATAGCAATGCTCTACGCATGCCAGAAATTCAAGAATAAAAGTAAGGAAGTTCGCATTTGTATGTTAAAAAATGACTTGCTCGGGCAAAACGTAGCATTTCTCGCCATTCTCCCTAATGGTCTCCCTCTTCACGTCCCGAGGGAGCGCCTTGCGCATGTCAAAGGCATCGATGTCATCGTTCACCTTGTCCACGTCAGTGGGGTATGTCGAGCCGTAGTATCCTATGACTCGCCGGAACACAGAGTATCCTAGACCCTCGTATAGCTGGCGGGCTACGCTATTGGTGACCTTCACGAAGAGGTCCACGAAGAGCACCTCATGCGGGGGAATGGCGGTGATGTTCTCGAGATGCAAACAGAGGTTGGAGGCCAACTTTATGCGGCGGTAGTTGCGGTTAATGGTCACCGCAGTGATGTGTGTGTGCCACTCCTTCTTGCTGAGTTTGCCCTCAGTTTTGCCCATCATGTATCCACTCAACTCTTCCCCTAGTGCAGACAGTTCCACCGACTTGAAGAATAGCGTGGGCCAATTGCATATATACTGGAGGTAGAACAGTAGATCAAAGTTCTCCGTGAACGCGTCCAAGTTGACGGGATTCGCCCGGAAGAGGTCCTCCATCTGGAACGGTCTCAAAGATGTCATGCTGCTACTGGTCCGCTGCACCTGGTGCTACACGGTAGGCTGGCCTCGGACAAGTCACGTGCGCACGCGGCGAAAAATTTGTTTTATGTCTCCAGGCCGATTGCTCCATAACTATTATACACAATGTTTGGCGGACCCGGTGCTCAGCCTTCCGAGGAGCAAAAGAGACTCCAAGAGAAAATTTCCATTGACACTTTGAAAATCGCTGGCTTGATGGCCGGCGCGTTGTGGGTGACTCCGATCATCTTCCACTACATTCAGAGAAAGCTTCATTAAGTGAGCACCCCTGCAGCTGGAAAGCACTCAACCGGAGTTGATTGTGATCGTTATTGCAACTTCTGTACATAAGTTATTCGTGGGAAGCGGATTTAATAGACTCCACTGCCTGTCAAATCGTAGCTGGCCTGGCCATGTAAGCTACTCCTCCTCCTCATTCTCTAGCAAGTCCTCCCTGGCCTTGTTGATTTTGATTGTCAAGTTCGTGAAGTTGTGGCGTTCAGCAATTCTTGTGGCCGCAAGAAGTGCCTTATCGTTCCTGATAAGCTTGACCACGCTGAATGCCTTGTTGAGGCGCGATTCCTGGCATGCAATGTTGAAGAGCTTGAGAAGAGACTTGTCGAACGCAAGGCTGTGCTCTGTCAACATCTGCATCAAATCCTGCTCTTCGTCTTCATGCTGGGAATCTGCTAATGAGGCGCTGAGAAGCTTACCCAACGTGGCACTTTTCAAAAACTCCTCTTCCGGGCTTTGTTCCCTCAACACCTGAAGTTTTCCCTCGAGGTCTTCGTCCTCGGGGTTCTCATTCTGTAAGTGCCTGAAGCTGTTGACTGGGATTCTCAAGTCCAATTCAATAGGCAAGGGAAGCGGGAAGCCTGGAAAGGTGTCGGTGTTTTTCAACACTAGGCAAATAAACTTGTCTGACTGCAAACCAAGAGGCCAGCACTTCCAGTTCCTCTTCGACTGACTCAAACCATAATCAGTCACCGTCTCGCCACAGCTAAGCAAGGGCACCCACCTGGAATTGTTGGGATCTCTCCAGTGAGACAAGACAGTAAGAGTATCATCCACACCAGCGACGAAGCAAGGATCGGAGTGTTCGTTGAAAAACAAGCCTTTTAACAATACATTCCCCGAGCGGCTCAACGGCATGCCGCATTCTTGCTGAAGAAATTTGTAGTCTTGGGCGACACTGATCAAGGAGTAGCAGAAGTGGTCTGCCCCCGTCTGATGAATACTGAAAACAGTGTTTATGGCAGAGGAGATGAGAGAGACCACGGGTGAAACTTTCATCAAATTTATGCAGAGACCAAACATGTTGAAGAACCGGAGGTACCCGAGGTTCGTGCCCACAACTATGATAGAGTCACTGGAAGTATCGTTGGCAGTGCTGGTCAAACATATCGAGGTGATAAATTCCCCCTTTAAAAGAGGCACAATTCTTTCCCATGAGTCGCTGATGTTGCTGTGATTTCTGTAGTAGATACGGCCCTTGTGTTGCAGCTCTGGGTTGTTGAACCCTGAGGATCCAAGAATGATGCCTGTTTCATTCATGGAGCATAAGTCATAGTCGTAATGGTCAATGAAGTGGTAGTCTTTGTTCACAGACCTATCAAAAAACGAGATGGTGATACTCTTCTGCTCTGAGCCGGAAGACACATCCTGAACACACCACGAGTAGCCTATGGAGTTCATGAACAAGTAACGTCTTCTGGTGGATATGGAAGAGTCCGAAGATTGAATCCACGGTGTGGATCCTGGTGAGTAGGGGGCCAAGTGGCTATAGGAGCTGTCGCTGGGACTGTCAGCAAAACGGGCTCTTTTTTTCTGGTTGGAGGGGTAGTAGTGTCCCGTGTCGTTTGCTCTGCGCTCCTGTTCAAGAGGCTCGTCCGCGTCAGAGAAGTCGTCCTCCTCGTCGATGATCATGGAATCATCGAGAGCATTGCGTTTTCTTGCATTGCTGCCTGTCTCAGCAGTATCTGAGTCGCTAGCCTCATCCAAAAAGAGGGATTCCACTTGGGAGTTGGTGGACTCTGCAGCTTTTTCAAGAGCGATGGGAATCGAGTAAAGATCTCCGTTTACCCCGCCAACATAGATAGTAGAGTTCAGCCACGTGATGCTGGTAAGAACAGAGTCTGACTGGTCGACACTGAGCTGCCTCAAGAGCTTTAGCGAATCGACACTAACAATGTCGATAGGTCCATTCTGGTAGAGTAGTGCGATGTTCCTCTTGTTTGGAGAGAGCGCAAGGGCAACAAGCGTCTCCTGCCTGGGGGACGATTCCATGTTCAGGCCCCAATTGGACCTGTCGAAAGACTTGATGGACCCAGCAGAAGTGGGCATGAACAAATGCTCTCCGCTTGGGGACCAGAATGGTTTGGTGCTTACCAACTCGTGTGCATGTTCGCCAGTGTAGTCAATTAAATGGGTCGATGTGTTTGCTTTGGCGGGAACAATTCCCAGGAGTTTCTCCACGAGCTCGGGAGTTTCGTTGACCACAGAAAATACGTGAACGTCACCATTGCCCAACGCTACCGAAAGAAGCTCCCCCACTGCGTTGTATGAGACATTGAGAAACGTATCCAAAATTGGGAACTTGGACACCCTGTTGCCGTTGACACAGTCAACGACCACCAAGTTGGTATCGTCGGTTCCACACACAATACGCTTGCCTTCGTTGATGAAAACCGCATCTCTGAGGGGAGTTTCCGTCAGGTAAATCAACTCGAAATCTTCGTTGCCCGTCACTTTTTCTTGGAACGTCAAAAGCGTAAGCTGACCTTCGGTGCTAGTCACTAGCAACTTGTTGCCGTACGTGGTCAAGGACGTGAGGTTGTCTGGGATGTCCACCGACACTGGCTCCGAGTCAGGCTCATTGAGGTTGAACACCTTCACAAGCCCCCCAGAATTCCCCACAAACAACCGATTCAGAGACTCGCTGTAGTGCACAAAAGAATAGCCATCAAGGAAGGCCGGCGTTCTCGTCAGCATGTTCTGGTAACCGTCCAAAGGTGTTCTCTGATGTGACGCGCCATATCGAGGAACGCGCCTGCTAGGAAGCCCGCTACACATGCAGTACCAACGGACTAAGTTTGAAACGTCGAATCTGTGGGATACTCATTTTGGCCCCGCTAGGACTTGGCTGGACCACCGGACCCCAAGCCAGAGGTATGTTTGTATCACGTGATGGGTCACGTGATGCGGACTCGATACCTCGCACGCGTCTGCCTGTCTCGCCTCTACAAGCCGCGAGTCAACCTTCTGCTAGGAGCTTACATTCACCGTCGCCAGCCATGTCTGATAATATAGAACAAGACGAAGATGCTGCCTCCGGACCTTTGCTAATCGAACAGCTCGAGGGCAACGGTATATCCACAGGCGACATCAAGAAGCTCAAATTAGAGGGATACCACACCGTGGAGAGTGTGGCGTACGCGCCAAAGAAGGCCTTGCTCACGGTTAAGGGAATATCTGAGGCCAAGGCAGACCGCATCAGCCAGGAGGCATGTAAGCTTGTTCCCATGGGCTTCACAACCGCGTCTGAGTTCCACAGCAGACGGTCCGAGTTGATTTGTCTCACCACCGGATCGAAACAGCTAGACACTCTCCTTGGTGGAGGTATCGAAACGGGCTCCATAACCGAGATCTTTGGGGAGTTTAGAACCGGCAAGTCCCAGCTTTGCCACACTTTGGCCGTCACGTGCCAGTTGCCCATTGATATGGGTGGCGGGGAAGGCAAGTGCTTGTATATCGACACTGAAGGCACATTTAGGCCTGTTCGTTTGGTGTCGATCGCCCAGCGGTACGGCTTGAACCCAGACGACTGCCTCGACAACGTGGCGTACGCAAGAGCATACAACGCTGAGCATCAGTTCCAGCTCTTGCACCAAGCCGCGCAAATGATGTCTGAGTCGAGGTTCTCATTGCTTGTTGTTGACTCCATCATGTCTTTGTATCGGACAGACTACTCGGGAAGAGGAGAGCTTTCCGCCAGACAAACGCATGTCGCCAAGTTCATGAGAACGTTGCAAAGGTTGGCAGACGAGTTTGGAATCGCTGTTGTTATCACCAACCAGGTTGTAGCTCAAGTCGACGGTATGGCGGGCATGTTCAACCCCGATCCAAAGAAGCCTATAGGAGGAAACATCATCGCGCACAGCTCTACCACGAGACTATCATTCCGGAAAGGCAGAGGCGAACAAAGAATCTGCAAGATCTATGACAGCCCGTGCCTTCCAGAAAGCGAGTGTGTTTTTGCTATATACGAGGATGGCATTGGTGATCCAAAGGTGGAAGACGAGAACTAGGGAACGGCCAGGTACTAAGTTCAGAAGTTCTAGTGGCTACTCTTGCGGTCGCAATAACTGTTGCATATGTATGTGAGCCTAGCGTTGTATGTTAGAATTGCCGTCCGAGGAAGCACGGTGCTCCTGGTATTGTGCGTTAATTTCGGTATCTGTGTGCATTCCTGAACAGAGTCATTATCAAGGCGACTGTCAGTAGGTCTTATTCCGATGACGTCGTGGACAAGAGCGTCCATACATCCGTTTGGATGCATGCCCAGACTGCATTTTCGGCCTGCTCCCTTGCATGCTCTCGAGCAGCTCTCAAAGTCCCCACAAGTGTGTTGCGACAGATGTGGTGGAAAGCGGCTTTTTGATTTTATCTAAACGATCAGTCATCTTTTATGCATCTCGAGCCGCAAAAGGAAGGTGCCTCCTGTATGCGCGTTTAATCTTTTTCATCTCGGTCGGGTAACGACGCAAATCCATGCAAATTAAGAGGTTTTTTCTCTGCACTTTTCAAGCTTCCCACAATACATCCGGGGATATCCACTAGACAATCACTTTCGGCTGCATTGAACGCACTTCATTCTTTCCCTCTGGTGGCCGCCGTTGCGCTTTGTGTGAACTCTTTGTCCTGTTTGAACAGCAAACCGTTTTCTCGATCCATCCCGATCTTGTATCTCCGAGGTCTACCCCGATCTAGACCCGAGCGCACTCTGAGAATTGGGTTTATTTATCCGACACCTCACCCCCAACCACAATGAAGTCCATCTTGCCCAAGCCGACCAGCTCTGTGCTGCTGCCTTCATCCATGGCCCAAAAGAGGAAGCCGTCCAACCTGGAAAAGTTTCCAAAACGAATCAAGCAAGAATTGGATTCCCCCTGTCATACCCCAACACTTATGTCCAGGTCACAATTGTCGCCAGACATGACGCTCGACAAAGAAGAACCTGGATCACACACTAAACAAGCCAGGCCTGTGACCAGTTGTACTTTCTGCCGTCAGCATAAAATCAAGTGTAACGCGTCCCAAAACTTCCCTGCTCCATGCACCAGATGCAGCAAGTTGGGATTAGGATGTGAGATTGATCCTCAGTTCAAGCCTAAGAAGGGCTCTCAGATCCAGATGTTGATCGGCGACGTGGAGGAGTTGAAGGCAAAAATCGAGATGCTTTCTAAAAATGAGCATCTTTTGACAGAGGCTCTAAACCAGCACAACCTCAACTTCTCCCAGCAAGGTGCTGGGCAAAGGAGAACCCCAAACAATCAGCATAACACTCCCGCTTCTGCAATGGATCATATCACTGGATACACCCCCTCCCCTCCTTTTAGTGCACATTCCAATCCAAATTACCCCACCTCCAGTGTCACGGTGCTCAATGAAGTCCACGCTCCCGCTATCACCGACTTGAATCGTGTTTTGGCTCTCAATTCTACCGACAACTCTCCTAGACCTCACTTTGACAACGGCAATGCTCAGGAAGAGGTGAAGCCCGTCTTGCCTGTTTTCTCGGAGTTTGTGCTAGGGGATGTAAAGCTCTCTCTAGAAAAGGCCGAAGAATTGCACGACAGATTTATGCTCAAGCTCTCCCCATTTATGCCCATCATCTCATCTACTAGCGCCACGCTGCTTTACAACAACTCTCAATTGTTGTTCTGGACTGTGATGCTCACTGCCTCCTTGTCTGAGCCCGAGCCAACTTTGTACATGTCTTTGGCCTCTTTGATCAAACAGCTTGCAATTGAAACGTGCTGGATTAGAACTCCTCGATCGACCCATGTGATCCAGGCGCTTATAATCCTCTCGATATGGCCCCTTCCGAACGAGAAGGTTCTAGATGACTGCTCTTATCGGTTCGTGGGCCTTGCCAAAAACCTCTCTTTGCAGCTAGGCTTACATCGTGGGGGTGAATTCATCCAAGAATTTAGCAGAAACCAGGCTTACTTGGGCCCTGACTCCGATCGATGGCGCACTAGATCTTGGCTTGCAGTGTTCTTTTGCGACCAGTTCTGGTCCTCGGCTTTGGGTTTACCTCCTTCCATCAATACCACGGACTATCTTCTCGAAAATGCAAGAATTGATGACAGTCTTCCCTCCAATTTCCGAAGCCTTATATCCTTATCCATATTCCAGTGCAAGTTGGTGAATGTAATGGGTATATCTGTGACCAGGTCCGATGGCTTGCTTGAGCCCCTGAATAGGGCAGCCTCTTTGAACATCCTTGATAGAGAATTGGAGAGACTCAAGTTCAAACTCAACATAATGGAGGGTTCTTCTGTCGAAATATACTACTTGTATTTGCGTCTCATGATTTGCTGTTTTGCTTTCTTGCCGGGTACCCCAATCGAAGACCAGGTGAAGTATGTTAGTGCAGCCTATGTCGCCTCCACGAGAATTATCACCATTTCGTCGCAGCTTTTGAGCTACAATTCGGTGTCTTTGATCGAGCTACCTGTCTATGTGAGACAAGCGATCACCTACTCCGCATTCCTTTTATTTAAGCTTCACTTGTCCAGATACTTGATCGACAAATACGTCGATAGTGCAAGGCAATCCATTGTTACGGTTCACAGACTTTTCAGAAATACCTTGTCATCATGGAAAGATTTGAAAAACGATATCTCGCGGACTGCAAAGGTTCTAGAGGATTTGAATATTGTGTTGTACACTTATCCTCAGATATTTGTGCCGGCAGGGTCTCCTAGCTCGGGCGGCAGTATTATCAGCAGGATGAGATCTCATTTGACCGCCTCCCTCTTCTATGACTTGGTTTGGTGTATCCACGAGGCCAGAAGACACAAAGCTTCCGGTAAGTTTGATCAAGAAGAGCCACAGGTCAAAATCGAAGACTCTGGTAACAACGATTGCTCGAAGCGGCCGCAACCCTTGCCGTTTTACAACCAAATAACCAAAGATGACTTCAAGACTATCACGACGACCACCCCAAATGGTACCACTATCACTACGTTAGTACCCACAGACCAAGCGCTACATCAAGCCAAATTGACCGCTGCGGACAATGGACAGAAACCGCTTGAAATCAACGGTATTCCCCTCTCCATGTTGGAGGCTACGGGTAGCACGAAAGACTCAAGAGCCTCTAAGCCGCAAGAAGTCTTTCGCAATGCTGAAATTTCCAGTGCTGAAAACATGGTCATAAAGCGGGAGGATGCTTCCCAAGGCAACGATGCTTATACTGCCAATATCCACCAATTGCCAGCTAATTCAAGTGATTGCGCGGGTCCCAGCCAGCAACCACAAGCCCTATATGACTTTCCGAATGAAGAAGTTGGGTCGCAAGGTAGCCCAGGCAATTACCAGCATAATGCCAACGCCCCCGGCATGGCCGATCAATTGGATACCTTTTTCCAGCAGCAATCACATGGTTGGCTCAACAATAATGCAGAAGATGACTTTTTGGGATGGATTGATGTCAACATGATCCCCGAGAAATAACATGTATATAGATACCAGAAGCCTAAGGGGAATTTTAATATTATGCCATGTGACGTTAGACGTCTGGAAGTATTACGTCATGCCAGATTAGCAACGGCCCTTGCTTCGTGCCAAAAGCAAGACCAGCCGGCCGTGTCACGTGAGATCGCACTAGTATAAATCCAGTCAATTGCTGACTTTTCTGCACATCAAGAACGATTCCCGATGTTCAGAACTGTTTTGCGTACCCCTGCTTTGAGCAGACAACCATCCCGCCCATTGTACCAATTCATTGGGCGCCAGGCCTACTCTACCTTCAAAGCTGAGGACCAACCAAGAATTAGAATTGGATCTACTGCTCCTGACTGGACCGCCGAAACCACCCAGGGCAAGATCAGCTTCCACGAGTACATTGACGCCAAAAAGAACTGGGTCGTGCTCTTCTCCCATCCTGCGGACTTTACTCCTGTCTGCACCACTGAGCTTGGTGCGTTCTCCAAGTTGGCTCCGGAGTTCAAGAAGAGAAACGTGACTCTCTTGGGATTGTCTACTGAGGGTGTCGACAGCCACAATGCCTGGATAAAGGACATTGAGGATGTCACTGGCGGCAGCCCATTCTCGTTTCCTATCATTGCTGACCCAAAGAAGGAGATTGCTTACAAGTATGACATGGTTTCCGACGAAGATTTTCAAAAGATGGCCAATAAGATGGTCGCCACTGTGAGATCTGTGTTCATCATTGACCCATCGAAGAGAGTGAGGTTGATCATGACCTACCCAGCATCCACCGGAAGAAACTCGTCTGAGGTGTTGAGAGTCATCGACTCTTTGCAATTGACCGACTACAAGGGTGTCGTTACTCCGATCGACTGGACTGAAGGCCAGGATGTGATCATCCCTCCAACTGTGTCTGACGCAGATGCCAAGACCAAGTTTGGTGAATTCAAGACGATCAAGCCATACTTGAGAACTACCAAGGCTCCAAACTAAGGCTAACCAAAGCTCAAACTAGGCTAAACCAAAGCTCAAACTAGGCTAAACTAAGGCTCAAACTAAGAACCTTGGCGATGGACGAGGCTCTTGCTTGAATATTGGAAGTAGAACAATTCCATTTTTAGGGTCTACGACAAGTTCTATCGGACTGGGTCCCTATTACGTAGACTACTGCCATAGCTGAAGCCGAGATCTCTTGGTTCTGGTGGAGCGACCTTCGCAGCCAGTATCAAGTCAAACAACACCGTAGCTTAGAACCAGTTCCTGGATCTCCAAATCCATTATTGGAACGCAAGTCTGATGCTCAAAAAAGACTGGCCGAACCAGACCGCGCTGGATCGACGCAATACCTCAGGCATATAAGCCCGTCCTTCCGCATTCAGTTAATTACACGCGTCTTCGTCTTTTTTCTCTGTTCTCCAACATCACAAGCTTCAGTTCACGTTTGAGTCCGTCGCCAAAACTACATTGTCAGAGAAACGGCCGGCCAACCATTGATGTCTAATTTTGTCTCTTCGCCAACGAGCGTGCCCTCCGACGCCGCCCACTTGCTCGACTCCCACATAACTTCTTCCATAGGGAGATCGACCAACTCGCCTCTGAGCAGTCAACCCAATGTGCCATTTAGTGACGCGCTGCAAACACAAGGGCTTCTGGAAAATGCCATGAAGATGCCTGCGTCCATCAGGAAGCCCGTCGACGTGCCAAAGGTTGTTGACGTGACCGGAGAAAAGGTCCGGGAGTCCTTTGAACTGTTCATCGAGGATTTCATAGACCCAGAGGCCAGCGAAGACGAATGGCAGGGCAAAATCTACTTGGCTCAGATCGAAAGCATGCGTGTTTTTGAGTACAGCACGTTGTACATCGACTACCGGCACTTGATGGACAGGGAGAACGGAGTGTTGGCCACGGCCATCTTGGAGCAGTACTATCGGTTCACCCCATTTTTGCTCAAAGGCTTGAGAAATATTTTGAAGAAACACGCTCCTTCCTTGTTGTTCATGAACTTGTTGGGCTCCAATGAAACGAAAGATGTAAGAGCAGACGAAGGCACGTCCGCCACGTCTTCGGGCTCCACTGCGAACGAGCGTGTATTCCAGATCTCCTTCTTCAACTTACCGGTGACCCACCGTATTCGGGACATCAGAACAGATAAGATCGGCTCCTTGATGGCCATTTCCGGCACGGTGACTCGAACCTCTGAGGTCAGACCAGAGTTGTACAAGGGCTCCTTTACATGCGATATGTGCTCTGCGGTCGTCGATGGCGTCGAACAAGTGTTTAAGTTCACTGAGCCAAGCGCCTGTCCCTCGTGCCCCAACCAGACATACTGGACGTTGAATGTAGCCAAGTCACAATTCATCGACTGGCAAAAAGTTCGCATCCAAGAGAACTCAAATGAAATCCCCACAGGGTCGATGCCTCGGACGCTTGATGTTATTATGAGAGGCGAGGCGGTGGAGAGGGCTAAGCCGGGTGACAAGTGCAGGTTCACAGGTACGGAGATCGTGATTCCGGATATCACCCAATTGGGTCTTCCAGGTATGAAAGCACAAAGCATCAAGGAAAACCCCGGCGCAGCCTCTAACCTTAACTCTGGTGTGACCGGACTCAAGTCTTTGGGAGTCCGAGATCTCACGTACAAGATCGCCTTCTACGCTTGCCATGTCAGTTCGCTAGTCTCGAAGTTGACTGATGGTGCAGAGCAGTCCGAAAGAGAGGTAGAGTACCAAGGCCCCAACGAGCAAGAGATGTTTTTGAATTCCTTGACTGATGGTGAGGTGTCCCAGTTGAAGGAGATGGTGAAAGACGAGCATGTGTACGACAAGCTTGTGCGGTCCATTGCACCGGCAGTCTTTGGTCACGACACAATCAAAAAGGGCATCTTGTTGCAGCTTCTTGGAGGCGTTCACAAGCAGACTGTGGAGGGAATCAACTTGAGGGGAGACATCAACGTCTGTGTTGTGGGTGACCCATCCACATCCAAGTCTCAGTTTTTGAAGTATGTCTGTGGGTTCTCTCCCAGAGCAGTCTACACTTCGGGTAAAGCCTCTTCCGCTGCCGGTCTTACTGCGGCCGTCGTCAAAGACGAGGAGAGTGGTGAGTACACCATCGAGGCTGGTGCGCTCATGTTGGCAGATAACGGAATCTGTGCTATTGATGAGTTCGACAAGATGGATATCACTGATCAAGTGGCAATCCACGAAGCCATGGAGCAACAGACCATCTCTATCGCCAAGGCGGGTATCCATGCCACGCTCAACGCACGTACATCTATATTGGCTGCTGCCAATCCTATCGGGGGGCGGTACAACAGAAAGCTTGGTTTAAGAGCAAACTTGAACATGACCGCTCCGATCATGTCCAGATTCGATCTTTTCTTTGTCGTTCTAGATGACTGCAATGAAAGAATTGACACGCAATTGGCGTCCCATATCGTTGATTTACACATGCTTCGTGACGAGGCAATCGACCCGCCATTCTCAGCAGAACTGTTGTCGAAGTACATCAAGTACGCCAAAACCTTCAAGCCCAAGATGACCAAAAACGCAAGAGACTTTCTCGTGGCGAAATACAAGGAGCTCAGAAGCGACGACGCGCTGGGCCTCGGAAGATCCTCCTACAGAATCACCGTCAGACAGTTGGAATCCATGATTAGACTCTCAGAGGCCATTGCCCGGGCCAACTGTACGGATGAGATCTCGCCTGCATTTGTCTCCGAGGCATATGACTTATTGCGTTCCTCCATCATCAGGGTCGAGATGGACGACATCCAAATGGACGATGATATCGAAGAGGGTCCCGAAATAGAGCAAGACGATGACATTGCAGAGACCCATACACAAGACCAGCGAGTCAGTGAACCTCATACTTCTGCTTTGAGCCGCCCTGCCACATCAAAGGCAACCATCACCTACGACAAGTACGTTGCAATGATGAATCTTATTGTCAAAAAGGTCTCTCAGGATGATGCTGAGGGCGGAGACGGCTTGACACAAGACGAAATCGTTGACTGGTACCTCAACCAGAAAGAGGACGATTTGAACTCTGAGCAGGAGTATCATGCAGAACGTCGTTTGGCTTACAAAGTGTTGAAGCGTTTGGAGAAGGACAAAATATTGATGAGCGTCACCCACAGTGTGAACGAGGATGTGCTTGCGGCAGACGAATATGAGAGGGCACAACAAGTTGTTCGTTCCGTTTACATAATTCACCCTAACTGCGCCATCCTTGATTTCTTCGACAATCAGGCGCATGAAGATGATCAAAACACCTCGGAAAGCTGATTGAGACAAAGGTACTTGCAAGCTTGGCTGTTCGTGATAAGTGTACAATAAATAACTATGTAGATTCCACATCGGAGTCGGCGTCAGTGGCTAGAGCTTTCCACACCGCTGGTTTCAGTTGAGCCGCACACTCGCTACAATGGTCCAAAAATGCTTTGGTGGATTCGAACATTTTCTGGCATGTTCGGCACCAGCCAGGATCTGGGCCAGGATATAGCATTTGCCGATCTCTGACATAATGCATTAGACGCAAGTGCCGCTTCAATACATCCAGCCGTGCGAAAGAACCACCGTTACGGTGACATGATGAGTCGTTAGCATAGTAAGGACAATGGAATGCTGGAGCTCGGTGCGATTTCGCATGTCGCCTGAGATCTGAAGGCCTGGAAAAAGACCACGCACAGCCCTTGTGGGAGCAGGCGTAGGTTTTTTGGCGTGATGAGTGCTCCAAGTCTCTTGAGTCCTCGCTTCCCAATTGGGGCATTCTTGGGGCGCTTTCTTGAGTCACTAGTCGACCTGTGTACTTTGCTGTGACAGCGTTCGAGCCCGTGACCTGATTGTCGGTCAAGTACATGTACCTGAAGTTCTGATCTTTTATCACCGTGCTCTTCGAGAGGTGTGACGTAGTATTATATTCCTGTGTAGGAATCACGTTAGATTGTGGTACATGGTGACGAGCGCTTGTCGTGGTTTGAAAATGTGGAAACGTAGGAACCTGGGATAGACTGCCGCCGGAGACATTTGACTGTTGCGCCGGCCGCTCTGTTTCGATGGGCCGGTAGCCAGGAGAATGTAGATCTTGCATAGATTCGTAATGTATTCTTGGGAGCTTTGAAGCTGCAGTTTCCATGGTATTTGAAGAGAAGCTGGTGCGATTATAGTCGAGCAAAGAGCTCGAAGGGCTGAAGGCCAGGCCAGGCCTGCTAGCGAGATTCGGGAAGAGTTGGCCATCGGAGCCGTCATTTCCTGTAGGTTGAGAAGCGGCTTTGATAAGCTTGTCGATGGGTTGTTCGGGCTGAAAGGAATGTCGTGCCAGAGACTCCTGGAATCGAGGCATGCCGCTTCTATTGATCACATGCCCATGCGGATCGGTAGCCATGTATGTGGTATCACGGGGTATTTGTCAGCTATGTTGCGTGCGGGTACTCTGGTGAGCACGGAATCGTGGGATACTGGCGTGCACATAATCTCCCGAACTTTATGATTTTAGGTGTGAAATCACGTTTTGACAAGATAGTCCAAAAGAGAGACATTTCGAGCCTCTGCCTGATACTACGGGAACCACTTGCGAGAGACGAAAAGCCCTCCTTGAGCTACAACAACATAAAAATGCGATTTTGATCTTCGTGTGGAAGCGCATGATTACTTTCTAGGATATTCATCTTCGATGAAGTTTCTTGATTGGTGGTTCTTGTCTGGGGATGAGCTCATGCATCCTCCTCAACGCTTGCATTGCTGCGCTGCACCCGCGTACCGATTACTAAAAATGACAAATCTTGCCCATACTGCAGACAGCACTATCCGGGGACTTAAGGAGGCCCCCTCGCCCACTTGCTACACAACACTCAAACATGTCCAACGTATGTTCGTCGCTTTAGACTTCACAGATGTAGTACTAATTGCAGAAAATCGAAATTCATAAGTTCGCTGAACAAGACGGCTCCTTCAAGAGATTGCCCTCTCAATTCCGTGATTTCATATCTTCCCAGCCTGGGGCTAAGTTTCCTCCTGAAGCCAACAGATATCACTTGTATGTTTCATTCGCTTGTCCGTGGGCCCATAGGACTCTCATTGCTAGAATAGTGAAGGGTTTGTCTCTGATAATTTCGGTGTCCGTTGTTCATTGGCACATGGACGATAAAGGCTGGCGATTCGCCACGAAGGAGGAGCTCGCTAAGGACCATGGCAGCTTGCTGTATGGCTCGGAAGACCACTTGTATGGCTTATCCCGTATCCGGGAACTCTACTTCAAGGTCAACCCTGAGTACAATGGCAGATTCACTGTCCCAGTGCTTTGGGACAAGAAACTCCAGACCATTGTCAGCAATGAGAGCAGTGAGATATTGCGCCTGTTGAACACAGGATTCAACTCGGTCATTGACTCCCTGCACGCCCAAATTGATCTCTACCCAGAAGGCTTGCAGGAGAAGATTGATGAGGTCAATTCCTGGGTTTATGACAACATCAACAATGGTGTCTACAAAGCTGGCTTCGCGACCAAACAGGAAGTCTACGACAAAGAAGCCTTCAGTGTGTTTGCCCATTTGGACAAAGTTGAGGAATTGTTGAAATCCAACTTGGAGAACGACTCCAAAAACAAGTTCTTGATAGGATCCCAATTGACTGAGGCAGATGTGAGGCTTTTCACCACCATCATTAGATTCGACCCTGTCTACCATCAGCATTTCAAGTGCAACTTGAAAATGATTAGACACGACTACCCTTACATCCACAACTGGTTAAGATTGTTGTACTGGAAGATTCCAGGGTTCAAGGAGACCACCAACTTCGAACATATTAGAAAACACTATACCAAGTCTCATCCGGCCATTAACCCTCACGCTATCACGCCAATTGGACCCCTTCCAGACGTCTTGCCCTTAGATTAGGTTTCAAAAAGCCCCTGCGTCTACGTTTCAGTTCTTTTCCCGATATGTCTGCAATGAAACAGCGCGCTGCGTATGGCGTCTATTAAACGCGAAGCGGATTCAAACCTCAAACTCGGACAACTTTTTGTATACTCTCTCTGCTAAGTAATACACAGCCTCGGTATTGAATATGTAACTTTAGGTGTAAGCTAATCAAATACAAAACGAACTTATGGAGTTGTGGTGGGTTTGGCGTCTGTTTTTTGTGGTGTTATGATACGAGGATACAGTTTTACGCGAGCTTCAAGCCGGTATAGTGCATTAGCAGACAACATAGAAAAAAAGAAACAATTCGCTTGACGGACCGACGTAACACAATACAACGGTAAAACACCCACATTTCCTATACTATGAGAGGTATGTATCATATTCATAAGTCCGCGATCTCCCAAATGCTGAGGATTTAATAGCATTATTCGCCACTGTCGTCACAATTCAATCATGCGTATTAACACGATGCTAGACTACAAGATTGTTGTTTTAGGAGCCGGTGGTGTTGGTAAGTCCTCCGTCACCGTACAGTTTGTACAGGGAGTCTACGTTGAGAGCTATGACCCTACTATTGAAGATTCCTATAGAAAACAGATTGAAGTTGACGGGAGGGCATGTGACTTGGAGATCTTGGACACGGCAGGTGTTGCCCAGTTCACAGCAATGAGAGAGTTATACATCAAGTCTGGCAAGGGTTTCCTCTTGGTTTATTCCGTGACAGACGAAAACTCCTTGAAAGAGTTGATGGCATTAAGAGAACAGGTGGCCAGAATAAAAGACTCTGATAACGTCCCCATGGCATTGATTGGTAACAAGTGTGATTTGGAGGAGGACCGTAAGATTTCCATTGAAGAAGGTATCAAAGTCTCCCAGGAGTGGGGACTTGTGCCCTTTTACGAGACCTCTGCCATGTATAAAACCAACGTGGACGAGGCCTTTGTCGATGTTGTGAGGCAAATAATGCGTAAGGAAGCCCAGGTGAGTGCCGAGAAGAAACAACAGAAAGAATTACAAAAGCAGCAGGCTGCAGCATCCAAGAATGACAAGAATAGCGAAGGCGGGGTTAACGGCTCGGAAGCCGATGAGAAGGCATCCAAGAAGAACCGCAAGTCGCAGAGTCTGAAGGCGCCGTCCGAAAACAAGAGCAAATGCTGTACTATAGTTTAGAGAACAGGCCTCAGCTGCAACACTTATTAATCAGCTCCTCTAATTACCTTGCCTGAGCCGCTAGCACCGTCAATTACATATGTACTAATCTATGGCCGATTGCGCAGTCTGGTAGATCATATTTGCAGCGTTGAGAAATTCTGTCTATCGATATGGGCCGTCGTTTCTCTTATCAAGATCACTTTATTATCGATACCACTTTATTATCGATACCACTTTATTATCGAGAGGGGTCGTCGTCTCATCAAACGAGATGGGCTGACGGTGTTTTTTCGCCTAATAACTCGTGCTTATTGTATGCGCATATAGACTTCGCATAATCAGACTTTCCTGAACATGGCACCTCGGGGCGCATTCAGGAAACTTCCCCAGGATGCTCTCTTCATCTTCCATGAACCTCTCGGATATCCAGCGAATACCGTCATTCAACCCGCTGAAGACCGCGGCCTCCCACGAACTGCGCCAGAGGAGCTCCCAGGGCTTGAAGCTCGATACTGCGCTCTCCAGCTATGGCACTAGCAAAGACCTAATAACGTATCTCATTCCTGACTTCAAGGCGTTCGACTATTTCTACAAGGATTTTGTGAATCTAGATGAGTTTAACTTGGTAGAGGTGAGTGAAGCGCCGGGTTTTGAGATATACTTGGTAGATCAGTGGGTAAGAGACCGGAACATCGGGACCATTGTGACAGTGTACACGGGAAACGCTGACTCCAAGGTGAAGGTTAAGAAGCTCACAATCATCAAAAAGTCCTCGAAGCAGTACCCGTCCCGGTTCCAGGAATACCTAAATGAACTCTTGACCAATCATGCTACATTCAAGAAGATGGATAAGCCCGAGGACAACACCCCCCACTTCGAGACTGAAATCGCCCAAGTTCCCAGCTACGTCTTGGTCACAAACATTTCCGCTATTCCCCACAACCTCAATTTGATTGCTATAGTTGGAGGCGATGCTAGCGCAATCGACCATAGGTATATGATCAACTCCAATTTGCGAAAACTAAATTGTGGTGGCAGATCCTTGTCGCTATTATCCGAGAAGGTTTCGGATGCTTCGGAAGACAAATTCAGACAGATGTACCGGATATTGAATGGATCCATTCCAATTGATTTTGCGATTCTAGAGCTTGTCAACTTGGTACAGGTGTGCCTTTTTTACTTTAATTTGCTTGATGCAAAGTACGCTGATGGCCTCTTGTGTCAGAAGACAGAGGATGCAATCAACAGTTGGTGGAATCTAATAGGACTTCCACATTTCAATTCTAAGCCTGAAACCAAGTCAGGAATACTTTCGTCCAAAACAGTTACCGGCGTGATAAGCTTGTCGATGAGTGTGAAGACCCGTTTGCAGATATTCGGCGGATGCGATGTTCCCAAAGACCTTTTTGACTACGAAAATTTCATGATATCGGTGGGCCAATTTCAGAAGCAAACAAAGATCGAAAAGACTAGGAAACTCGACTTGTTAACGCTCTCGCGGCTTTTTTACTTCACCAATCAAGGCAACCTGACCGACAAAGACAGCTTCCTGTATTCTGTTTTTGGTAATGACATGAATTTTGACGAAGCAGAGTACGGTGCGCCATATGAAAACGGCTCTTCTTTGGCAGTACCCTCCCTGAGACAGAAAGCCTATTCCAATTCAGCCGCCAACCCCACGGCCTCCACTTACAGGAGAAACAAGCTCTACTACTCAAAGGAGCTAAAAAAGTTGACCAAGGCAATGAAGAATACTGTCCAAGACCACATCATTGTCAAGGAAGACGAGGATGACATCTACGCGAACTCGCCCACCAACAAGACTTCTGCAAAACTCAGGCACAAATTGGCATTCAAACTCACCGAGAGTCTTGCCCCAGCGGATATGGAAACGCTAGATATCGAAGTATTCGTCAAGAAATGCATTCAGGGACATACTTTAAAACGTTTGTGGTTGGGTGTTTCTGAAAGCTACTCGTCCCAACGGGACGATTCACAAAAAGACTCCAAAGGGGACTCAACAATTGCCCCATTAGAAGCAGACGAAGCAAGGCCCTATGAACGGAATAAAAACAGTCTTGATAAGCATCACCATCACCATCATCATCGTCATCGTCATCGCCATCACAGCAATTCCCATAATTCTCCTTATCAATACAAGGACGGAATGATGTCCGAGAACGCAAAACAACACAGAAACGAGTACACTTTTGTCAGCTTCCGTGATTCAATTCCATTGGCAGAGGAGA
The DNA here is from genome assembly GCA_002370795.1 of Metschnikowia sp. 03-147.1. Classification (NCBI taxonomy): domain Eukaryota; kingdom Fungi; phylum Ascomycota; class Pichiomycetes; order Serinales; family Metschnikowiaceae; genus Metschnikowia; species Metschnikowia sp. 03-147.1. Next base: position 306,044 of record NKZR01001563.1, read on the forward strand.
AAGCAGTATACTCTGATCGAACGGGTAGACTTGGTAGAATGCGGTTTGCTTTTCAGGGACGCCGAGCCCCTAACAAATCGAGTTTGCTGGACAATGTTTCTCCAACATATCAAGATGTCGTGGCTGAGGACGGCTCGCCACTCCTAGTTCTTGATGCAGAGTTGCGAAAGACTACTTCACACCCTGAAAGTAAACACAGCGAAAAATTTGTTGATCGAATTGCTCAGAAAAATAGCAGCGTCCAGGTGGTCGATCTTTTGAACAGAAGAAACTCGTTTCCTTTTGTGGCTTCCAAGAATGAGGCAAATTTGAACGTCATTGAAGAAATTAATGCCATTCAGTACCAAGCAAGCCCGAATACCTTTTCAAACCTGCTCAAGAAAAGTGCCAGTTACTCTTCGCTCATCATGTCACTGAATCTGACAGAGAACACCAGTCGGGAAAAAATGAAACTTGACTTTCTTGAAATCGTTTCCGATATTCTCAGGTTAGAAAAGATCAAAGCAGACGTATCTGATTATGAGTGTCAAACGGCAAAGGAAAGTTATGATCGCCTTAACCAGGAGTTTTCTAAGATTGAAGGAAGCACCTCACTGATGGCGGCGACGAAAGAAAATTTCGAAAGCGAGGAAAGCGAGGTTCTTGATCGTTGGGTGAAAGATCTCACAGAAAATCTTGACCGAATGGCATTCAGGTCTCGAGACTTACAAAAGAGAGTTGATGAGATAGAGGTTCTTCTGCTGAAGTTCGAATCACGATTGCAAACTGAGTGCTTGTTGAAAATTGAAAGCTTATCACAAAAACTTATTTCTTCGGCCAAATTCTCACGGGTTTTTGTTGACGAAGAAAAGAGGAAAAAGGTGATTTACGCCCTCTCGGGCGAAAGACATTACAAAGAAGAAAAAGAAGAATCCCAAATCTATGGATTACTTAGAATGGTCGCGATGTTTTTCTATGACTTGATGGTGAGCATATTGCAGCTCTTCTATTTCGATCGGTCCAAAATGAATCTCGAGAGGATCAGAAGCCAGTACAGAAAGCTCGATCCAAACAGAAGATACATCAACAGAGCTTACAGGTTCGTTGGTCGTGATTGCGATGTAAAGCAAGAGAGTGACGACTCCAGGAACACACATGATAGCTCGGCAAAGCATTTATGATCTGCAGGGACATATCTCAAGTGACTTTCAGGAGGAGCCTGAAGCCCTCGTTCAACGAGTCTATCAAAGAGTGCAATTTTTCCTGAGCATCGCTGGATTCAAGCAACTCGATTTCGGACTGCAGAGCCAGCTGCAAAACCGAGTCACATAGCTTCGAAAGTTTGCTTCTGAGCTCGCTGATGTTTGCTCGTATTAGCAGCTCGGTTTGATGCGACACCGCAGGCTGCGAAGAATTGTCCTGTGGCCGTGACGCCTCCTGCTCACCGCCACTAGCATTGACGTCTCTGTAAAACTGGGATACCGCGTGGATAAGTTCGCTGCTTTCGCTGATCATATCCTCGAGCCTTTTCTGAGCAAAATCCTGTTCTTGTATCTCCATGATCAAATTGAGTCTTTCTCTTTCTAAAGCCGCGATAACGGCTTCTTCGGCATCTAGAGGTGGCACCCCGGGTTCCTCGACATTGTTGCTATTTAGATCGCCTATGTTATGCGCCTGCGCAAAAGAATTGATATTGGAATTCAAGGAAGATATCTGCTCGTCTGTTTTAAGAATGTGAGAGTGAAGCACATTCGCGTAAGAAGCTATGGAGCAGTGAATCTCATACGAGCTCTCCATGATGTTGCTGGTTGACTTTTTGTGACTGGTGGCAGTAAAATAGAATTCGAGGAAACAGAGCCTCACTGAATACACACTGCTTGGTCGAGTTGTGATGGCCTGAACTTGCGACCACAGCGACCCTTGACTGAGAATTGATGTGCATGTAATTTGGTGTACGGGTGTTTTGCGCCTCACGACACGTCCAACGTTATGCTGAATTCTCAGCCGGACACACAACATATCCCTCAACATGGTCACTATCGCCGACGCACACGAGGATTTGATCCATGATGCAGTGCTAGATTATTATGGCAAAAAATTAGCCACCTCCTCCTCCGATAAGACCATCAAAATCTTTGAAATTGAGGGCACAGACAACTACAAATTGGTAGAGACATTGGTTGGCCACGAGGGCCCTGTGTGGCAAGTCGCCTGGGCCCACCCTAAGTTTGGGTCTATATTAGCCTCTTGCTCGTACGATGGAAGAGCCATCATCTGGAAGGAACTGCCGGAAACCCAGCAATGGTCCATAATAGCCGAACACACTATACACCAAGCAAGCGTCAACTCTGTTTCCTGGGCCCCCCACGAATTGGGTGCAGTATTGCTTTGCACCTCGTCCGATGGCAAAGTGTCTGTTGTGGATTTCAAAGAGGACGGCACGACGTCACATGTTGTTTTTGATGCCCATGCCATTGGCGTCAACTCTGCGTCTTGGGCGCCAGTTAGCACCAGCAAGGAGTCTAACGGGCTGCCACAAACGTGGCAAACGCAGAGAAGGTTTGTCACGTGTGGATCTGACAATTTGGCTAAGATCTGGAAGTGGGATCCGGCAACCGAGCAATACATCGAAGAAACCCGGTTGGAGGGCCATACGGATTGGGTTCGCGACGTGTCGTGGTCGCCATCCGGGTTGATCCGGCCATATATCGCAACGGCTTCTCAAGACCGAACCGTGCTTATTTGGTCTCAAGGCAACGATGGACAGTGGAAAAAGCAGCTCTTGTGTGACGACAAATTCCCAGACGTTTGCTGGAGAGCTTCGTGGTCATTATCAGGAAACATCTTGGCTGTCTCTGGAGGCGATAACAAGGTCAGCTTGTGGAAAGAAAACTTACAAGGCAAGTGGGAGTCGGCTGGCGAAGTCGATCAATAATTTTACACTCATACGACACAATACAATTGAAGCTTAGAGCCCGCGATGTAGATCCTACAACTGGTCGATAGTGGCTTCGATAATGCGCTGCACATCCTTAGATGCTTCTTTGGCACTGTCCAAAACCTCATCATGGGAGGCCATGCCTTCGTCCAACCGCTTTGGATTCGTCTCAAATGCACTTGGGGGCTTCTCTCCCAATCCAGCATTAGTGATAAGCGAGAGTGCCAACACTTCCATGCCACTGTGACGAGCCACAATAACCTCGGGAACGGTGGACATACCAACAGCGTCGCCTCCCAAGGTGCGTATCATCCGCACCTCTGCTCTTGATTCGAACGTGGGACCAGCAGCGAAAAAGTAGGTGCCCTCGTGAATTTTCCTGGTAATAGACAACTCCTTAACTTTCTCGAAGAAGAGGTGCCTCAAGTCATGGCTATAGGCATCTGACAAAGGCTGGAATCTGGGTCCAAATTCTTCCAAGTTCGGTCCACGCAAAGGGTGGTAACCCGAGAGACCTGGAAAATTGATGTGATCATTGATAATCATCAAGTCGCCAGGCTTATACTCCGGGTGAACTCCGCCAGCTGCGTTGGTGACTATAACCTTTTGAACACCAAGCAATTTGCTCAAGCGAATGGGGAAGGTGGTTTGTTGGAAGTTGTAACCTTCATAGAAGTGAAGCCTGCCAACCATGCAGACCACGGGCACTTTGTTCTTTCCGATAAGCCCAAAGATTAGCTTGCCGGCATGACCGGGGACAGTGGATACTTGAAATCCAGGAATTTGATCGTATGGCACCTCGAGCTTTGGTTCATTGTGTAGGATACTGGCTATACCACCCAATCCAGAACCACAAATGATGAGGATCCGAGGCGTCAGCACAGGGCTTTTAGAGAATTTCTCTAGCTTTTCCTGCAAGTTCTCCTGAGCTTGTCTTAATAATTCGAGGTATTTCTCCGGCGATAATTGACCAGTAGACATGGTAGACGTGACTTTAATCGCGGTGTGAGCTGGTGCGTTTAAGGCATGATGCGCAAATTTGTTATCGCCAGACAAGTTTGTCCGACGGTTATGCGCCAAAAACAACCGAGAGGGGTTACAGGCAGTGAAAACGTTTCCCTAACTCTACTACTTTGTGAACAACCATGCAAAAAGAAAGCCCGATGCGGGGCTCGAACCCGCAACCTTTTGATTGACCTTATAAGATTAAGAGTCAAATGCTCTACCGATTGAGCTAACCAGGCTTCGTTGGAAGTGAAAAATTTTTGGAATATTCAGTCAAGCTTTTTGCAGGGGCTTGTGGTGATGTGTCCATTACATAAAGTATCTTTACATGTTTGATCAATTTTAATTGCACAATTTATAGCGACTTCTTCGCAATTTCAAAGGTGGCGTTGGGTTGAAAGGAATTTGCTCAAGTAGTTTTTCAACACTATAAACAAAACTGTTCATTTATTGGTGATATGTGGATATTTTTACGGAAGGCCTAGGTTTGTGCTTTTTGCTTATTACTTTTTTTGCTTCAGTTATGTTCTACTCTCTAGAGGCAAGTTCGCATTTCATCATGGAAACGTCCGTATCGGATAAAAGTGAATTAAGCTATGGTACAGCCACACCAGCGATATTGGCTATTGCGTTGATTTGATGCATTTTAGTTTTAGTATTTATATGGTCTATGACTGTTGTGTACTTTTCAAGTCCATCATACTTTTTCCTCTTGAAGTGGCTCAGTGTACGGACTTGAAGCACGATTTGGAACATACGACATTGTCGTGTCCGCCCTTCTCGCAGCACGCAATGGGGACGAGATCTCACGAGCTCCTGTATTTTCCTTAGTGCCATAACTCGTAAGGAAAGGGGAGGAGGGCATGTTCGATACCCCAGCGGACTCTTGTTCTTCGCGGACTGGTGACACCATGAACTTTTTGCCCTTTCCATCTAAATCTGCCCCTGGGGTAGCAGCAAAAGTAGAATTACGAGGGGTTGTGTTGTCCTTTGGTGTTGGTTCTCCAAACAATTGCGCCCATTCATCCTGCTTCTCAGGGCTGGACTTCAGACTAAATGATCTGATCATCATCTGCTCAAGGTTATCGTACTTGGCCGGTGGACAATTCTCTTTGTCCTCCTCATTTACGGGGATGTTTATCACTCTCGTGTTGCTCTTGGTGGCAATCATTGGAGGTGTATTCCCCTGTAGGCCTTGGTTTGAGTCATATGGAACGTCCACATCAGTCAAAGGACCTCCAAAATTATTCAACTCAGCCATGAAGTCATTGAGATCCAGATAATCCTGCCCATTAGGGGTTTGGGCGAAGGCAGAATTCGGAGTCTCGGCGCGTGATGTCTTACCCTTTGTGCCGTTTTGATGCTGGATAACTGCATTGATTGCAGAAGGCACATGTGATGGTGTGGCGAATTTGTGGAATTTCGGCAAGCCGTCGATGATAGGAGAGGAGAAGCGATTGACGGACAGGCTATTTCCGCTGAAGTTCTCCCTCATTTTGAGCTCTTTCTTGTACTTCTGTTGCTGCAAGTATTTTTTAACCACAGCTTCCGGACGCATGAAGCCCTTGTTCCTCAAGAAAAGGTAGCATGCATTGCACAACGGCCCAAACATTCCATCATATAGACTCTTGTCAAATTGCTTTGACCGCAGGATGTTGAGGTAGCTTGCCTGAAACTTTGTCTCAAAATATCTCCAGGTCACAGAGTCTGCTGCCGCACAGTTGCCGTTAATGCAAACCAAGTCGTGGTCTGCCGGAAGCCTGGTGCTTGGAATTGTGTGTGTTTTCTTGCTGTCCAACTCCTCAAGGTCTGGGAGAGAATGGAAGTTATGCCTGTCAGAAGATACAATATTAGTTGAGCTGTGAATTTCACTTTGACTCTGTTTGTAAGGCGGCTGTTGGGGCGTGTATGGCGAGGACGAGTCGCCTTGAACATCGAAATCGTCATCTTCTTCATCCTCCTCGTCAATGGGTCGGCTGTTGTCATTGTAGTCGGTGTCGTCCGTGGCTTCAGAAAATGCATCCTCATTAATAGGGGAGGAGGTGGGCTGGTAGTTAGAGAACATGGATCTGGTACGGACGGCTCTTTGGGGCTGCGTCGAACTTGAAGATGCCTGCACTGTCGGTGTCAAGGGTATGTTCGGGCGCCGCTTTTTGCGGGTGGGTTTGTCGATTATTTTCGCCAGCAAGAAGGGTGCCAGATTGAATCTCTCCAGAATACTTTTGCTGTCGTACTTGGGCGCAGCATTGAGCTTATCCGCATTGATTATATTGGAAATGAGCTGACTTGGAGGATGATAGAAAATGGGCAATGACTTTGTTCTTGTAGCTTTACTGGCGCTACTTGATGATGCAGAGGCAGATGCAGAGGCGCTAGCTTGTACTCTCTTCCGCTTGGAGGACATGGGATGGGAAAGAGACGCCAGCATATTGCTTTCTTTAGAAGCAGGCTCAGGCTCAGCTTCCTTAAACATGGATTGGTCTTGGCTCATGTCTATGACATGAAATTTGAGCCGAATTTCTAGCGTGAGCGAAGACGCGTTGGTCTTGTCTCCAAACAAGAACGATGCAGAGAGGTTTTGACAGACCCTGCCGGGAATAAGGTCAGGCTTGGGGCTGGCCAAGAGGGATGACATGACCCCGTTAGCCACGAACGGCTCGTCAGGTTGCTCCGTGACGTCTTTATAGTAAACTGCATAGTCCTCGGTTTGAAGGCGGAAGTTCTCAGGTGAGCTCCTAACGACCTGCTGAACACAGTTTTTCAAGTCAAAAGCTCCCAAAGTCAAAATATCGTCAGAGTCTTCGTGTGTGTCGAGAGGAATCTGCGCCACCTTGACGGAGAATTGCTGTTTAGACCGGGTTAAAAACACCGTGGGACTATTATCAAAGGAGTACAAGACTTTGACCTGCATTCGTCTGTGGAGCTGGTCTTCTTGACTCATGGCTGGCTGTAAACGAAAGGGGAAGTGTAATTTGGGACTGAAGTATTCAAGAAGTGTTTTGTAGTAAGAAAGACAAGGTTTGATGAGAGAATTGCTTAGGTGACGCGATCACGCACCAATGGCAGTCTTGTATAAAGTCTCGAAATGCTCACGGTAAAAGAAAAAACAACCGCCCGTAAACAATGCGGATTGCAGAACAGCGGAGAGGGAAAAAGAGAAGATCAGGCCCATCTCATTGCGCATGTTTGCAGCAAGATTTTGGTGCCAGGTGAGAAACGTTCGGGTGCGTAAACAACGCGACGCGGTCACACTTCGCGTGCGTAGTCTTGCGGCACGGTACACCCTCAGCCCGGATGGATAGAGTGCTGACTAGAAACTGAACTGGGTTTTCGATGCATTCAATGAAACTTGGTTCATCACGAGACGCAGATACGCCGGACAAAGTGACACTGACCTGGTTTGGTAAGTTTCCAGGATAGCTGCAAGACACGATTTACAGTGCCTAACGTACACTACTGAGGTGGTCGCGCCAATGCGTGAGGTGCGCCGAGGCTAGGGCTTCTCGTTCCTTTGGAACTACATACAAGAATTAACTATTCACATGAGACCCACGAGTCTCTTGATCTCGCGTAGATTTGCAGACGCGATTTCTCGAGCCCTGCTCTGGCCGTCGCCACACACCCGATCAAGGTATGGCTTGTCCTGCATGAGCAGGTTGTACATGAGCCTCTTCTCTTTGAACTCCTCCACTACTAGCTCAGTAACGTGGTCCTTCAATTGCTTGTGGTTTTTGACCCACGATAAGTCCGACACAGTCTCGCCCGTTTCTTTTCCCGTGATGCCGCCGATGATATTGATGAGATTTGCAACACCAGGCCGACTCTCAGGGTCGTACGTGATCGGGCCTTGAATCGAGTCTGTGACTGCTTTGCGTAGCTTTCTGGCGATCACATCTGACTCGTCGTTCAAGTAGATACACGACAGCTGATCTGGGTCCGATTTCGACATCTTTTTGCGGGGGTTCCGCAACGATGCAACTTTGCGGGTGGGTGTCAATAAAGTTTGGGGAAGGATGAAGAATTTTCCGTATGTGCTGTTGAAAGTTGAAGCTATGCCTCTACAAAGCTCCAAGTGTTGGCTCTGGTCTTCTCCCACTGGCACATGCGTAGAATTATACAATAAGATGTCCGCGGCCTGGAGGACTGGGTATAGTAGAATTCCGGCTTTGGTAGCACCCATTGTCTTTTCACTGAATATGCTGGAGGCTTCATCGACGTGTGACTTCAGCTTCCACTGTGTCATTCTATTCAATGATCCTATACTGGTGAGGCATGTCAAGATCCAGTATAGTTCGGTATGCTCGGGCACACTGGACTGATGAAAGATGATGCACTTCTTCGGATCCACTCCCGAGGCAAGAACATTTGCTACGGCACTATAGCGATTGCTCTCAAGGGTCTTTGCATCGGGAACGGCCGTCAAAGAGTGGAGGTCGGCCGTACCGAACAAACACTCCTTCTCGGTGCTGGTATCGTCAGCTATCTTCTTCCAGTTGCGGAGCGCCCCTAGGTAGTTGCCCAAGTGAATGGGCCCCGTGGGTTGTATCAAGGAGAAGATCCTCGAGCATTTAGACGCCGTCCTGCTTATGTTGTTCATCACTTGCAGTGCGAGGCTGAATTGGGGATGCCAGAAGTGATGTGTTCTGAGCGTGCGACATCACTTTCATAGAGGTGCTACGCCCCACAAGATTTGGCTCAAACGAAATCTCCGACACTTCATAAAAGCCGGGATAAGAAGAAAAAACAATATACTATTATACATTAATTCATATGAAGACAATTTCACGGGAACTCTAGCTGGCCAGTTTCTTTTCGTCAACAAAGCCCCCGCTCACGTTGGACACATCTAAACCATAACCCTCAAGTCTCTTTTCAAGCTTTTGCCTCTGTAAATTCCGCCATCTGTCCAACTTGGAGTGTTCATGGATTTTGAAGCCAAACATCTTGGGCACATACGTTTCCTTGCTGTGGACGGGGAGCGCTTGCGGAAAGTTTTGGTAGAACATAGCTGGGAAAGACGTTCCGAAACAGGCGCCGTCAACCACTGCATGTCTTCCAGACTTAGGGTTGTACAAGTCTTCGCATTTGCCGCAGTAGAGTTTGACCGAGTTTATTCTTGGCTGATCACTCAAACCAATGGGTAATAGTGGGTGTAGTTGACAATGCACGCGGGGGCAGTATCCAAAGTCGCCATTCTTGTACTTTTCATACATCTTGCTCAATCCACGTTGAGTTAATATGTATCTGGCGTGGACCAACCCGTACAAGATACGGGCATTGTGCTCCAAGGCTTCTCTGTGTTCTTCTGGCTGCAGTTCAACATCAGTCATGTCAGTGATTATGTCCACAAGAGTTGGTAACTTGCTTACCTCCTGGTTCAAGCCGGTCAAGTTGAAGCGGTCTCTGATGTAGTCATCGTCGATGTCGCAAAAGTATTCGTTCCCCTTTATTCTCAAAAACAAGTCAATCCAGTACTCGGTGAATTCGGAACTGGAGTCAGATGCATTATCCCGCACGGGGTTGAAGTCGTGAAAGCCCGAATGTGACATTCTCTAGCTATCAACTCCTTTGTTGTTTATCTCTTATGTTGTCCTGCTCGTGAGGATGTGTGGGAGCTCTTTTTCTTCTCATCAATAGGTCTATATAAAGGACAAGGTCTGAAACAGTGCCCAGACAAATTCGGGGCCAGTTCCAGAAAAACTTCTGCCTTGTAGTTCGTATGGCAAAACAGGGCAATAGATTGAGCCCCCTCTGCAGAGCTCCACAAGATATCCACAATGTAGCGTTCGTATACGTTTCCCGTCAAGCGCCCTAGAGACTGTATGTTATCTGGCACGCCTTATTGTGGCTTTACGAAGTTACAAGAAACAACTTACATAAATTTAACACTTTTGATTCATGAAAGGTTTGAAATAGCTTCTTAAGACCTTTTTACATCAAAGCCAGAGTGGGGCCAAGATTGCTTCAGATGGGTCTCAGATAGACCCGTCACTGCATACAAACTGCGCCTGCTCGAATCTTCAAATTATAGCGCTTCCTGCCCGGGCCACTTTATCTGGAGTCGGAATTATGAGATATCTAATTGTTCCGCAAACGCTTCATGGTGGGGAAATACAAACAGTTTCCTTAAGCTCCTCCAATAACTTGGTAGCCACCGGTGGCAAGGATCAGGTGATCTGCATATGGAAAGCTGACGAACTTACACGGTTGACCAGAGCGGACCCGACGAGTCTATCCCACATTTCTCCACACAATTCTCTAGCGATCCACGCGAGTACCGTGAAGTTGATACGATGGTGTCCGACAATAGAGTCCTTATTTGTGTCCGCCTCCGAAGACGGAACTTTGATGCTATCGGATATCGAACTGATGACACATAAAAAAATACATTCAGGACTGAATTCGGGTAACGAAACAGCAAGCGATATTTTGGATGGTTGCTGGTCTCCAGATGGAAGGATCTTCGCCTGGAGCTCGCTCAATGGCAAAGTCCACTTGTATGATACCAAGAAGGAAACACATCAATACCTTGTGACTGGGGAAGCGGTGACCACCGACAAGAAAGTTGTTGTGCAACAGAGTATTGCGTTTGGTCCCACATTCAATTGCTTGATATGCATGGGCGACGATATGCTTGTGCAGACATTCGAGTATGAGTACGATCAATACGACAATTACCAATTCAAGATGACAAAGAAGATATCTAAGTTTATTGGGAACAGTGTTGCTGACAGCACCAACATCAGCCACAAGCGCATCTCCTGGTCATGTGATGGTGAGTTTGTCGCTGTTCCAAATGCAGCAAATCAGCTGTCCTCACTCATTACATTATTGTCATCCTCACACGCGTGGGCAACTAAAGTTAGTCTTTTTGGTCATGACACTTTGTGCAATTCTGTCATTTTTGGACCTAAAATACTCGAGTCGGATGGCCCTTTCCAACCGGAATGGGCTCCCACCCTCAAACCAGACCTATACCATATTATCGCCACAACAGGGTCCGATAACACCTTGGTGCTATGGAATACATCTAAGGAACTCCCCATAGCTGTTATAAAAAATGCATCTCTGAAACCGATTTCTGAGATGTCGTGGTTGAAGTCTGGCCAGGATCTTATAATGGTATCATTAGATGGCCATCTCATCCTAGTGGGCTTTGCTGAGAACGAGCTTGGGAGAGTTGCCCCGGATAAAATCCTCGACGACATAGTCGCATCACAAAAAATCTTGATTCTGGCATCCTCGTCAGCAGATGCTAATGGAAAGGACTCCCCGGCATCCAAGAAGATGAAATTGATGCACCCTGTCGTCAACCAAAAAGATGCTCGCTCGATTCATTCAATGCAAAAGAATGGCTCGATAAAGGCTGATGTTGTTGAGTCCTTGAAAGTTAATCAGACCAAGGAACAGCCGAAGGCCAATAACCCTGAGGCTCATGTGACTGACATAACACCCCAAACGCCGTCTTCCGAACCGGTAAAAACCGGTGTCGAAACGGGCTTTCCAGCAAACAAAAGCGACAATGCAACATTGCAGGCTGCTGTGTCGGACGCTAGCAAAACAGTCAAAAAGGCAACACTCGCAAAGTCATCTCAAGACACTGCTAGGCCAGCACAGAAGGTGACGCTGAAAGATGGGAAAAAAAGAATCGAGCCCACTCTCCTTTCCAACAAATCCGACAAGACTGTAACATCTTCACAAGTTGCAACGTCAAAAAGTCAGCAAAATGGCTCCAGTGAGATGAAATCGGCAATGGAATTTGATAAACCTTCCTTACTTGTTTCTGATGAGCAATTGGATGGGAAGAAAACAAAAAAGCCTGCAGAAAATGGTGCATCCAAGAAATCCAAGAGAGATTTGGAGGCCGTAAGATACATCGGATCCGTGGTTACTAATCCAAATACCAGTTTCGCAAAAGTCCGTCTCTCAACGCCACGAGTAAGACATGAATTCAGAGTATCAGATAACTACAGTTTTCTTGACATCAAAAATGGACAAGGGAATGAAAATGCTCCCTCCAGGATTTCCAACTTTAAAAATGAACTTCAAGTGTGGACAGACTTCGTACCTAAGTACATCCAACTTGCGGTCGAAGGCGTTGGATTTTGGGCAGTCAGTACTTCAGATGGACAGATAATCACTTACACGCGCGCTTCAGGAAAGCGGCTTCTTCCTCCATTGGTCTTAGGGTCTCCAGTATCATTTCTAGAGAGCAAGGGGAAGTATTTGATGGCTGTGACCTGCATTGCCGAAGTTTATGTTTGGGACATGGATCTTAAGAAGTCGCACATAAAGACACCCCTGTCACTTGCAGCATTGTTGGATTTGAACATGAAGTTCAAAGATGAGACACTCAGCAAATCCGACAGTATCACCATGTGCTCGCTCACCTCGCAAGGCATTCCTTTGGTTACTTTGTCGAACGGCTCAGGGTACATCTATAATCGCGACATGGAGGTGTGGCAAACAGTGACCGAAACTTGGTGGGCATTCGGATCACACTATTGGGATTCGATCGGCGATGACAGTATTTCTGCGGAATCACGCTCTACTTCTTCTACCGAGGGCTCGAAGCAGTCTTCCCTCATTTCCTTGCTCGAGCATCGGACAAACGAGGAGCTACTCAGAAAGAGCAGAAGTGGCCGAGGCAAGTATTTCAGCAAGATTTCTAAAAACATGATCATGAAGGAGGGCTTTGAAAACTTGGAGAACACCATATCATTGTCGCATCTCGAAAATCGGATCTTATGTTGTGAGATACTAGGCGAGCAGGCCGACTTCCAACACTTCCTCACGATTTACGCCAAACGCTTGTGCGAGCTTGGACTCAAGGCCAAGCTTTTCGAGGTGTGTGAGTTGGTTTTGGGGCCGCATACACAGGATATCACTTCCGAGACCAAAATATGTGGGTTGGACAGGAAGGATTTGCTCAAAGAGATCGTTATTGCATGCGCTGAACACAGAGATGCCCAGAGAGTTCTAGTTCATTTCGGCCAGAAGATTGGTCTCATCGACTTGGAGTATTCCTAGCGTTATCGTGCGCGCATTTTTTCTAATCGCCGCCTCGAGTTTTCACTATCTAGATATACCAACTACAGATCTTGCCTGATTGGAGCTGCAACATGGTCCTGCTATTAAAGTCAATCAAGGCCCATCCCAACAAAGCCTGGGACTTAAGCTTCCACAATAAATTGCCTCTCCTCGCTACTGCATCCAGTGACAAGACGAGTAAAATCTACAAGCTCTCAGAAGAGCAAAGCTTCCCTCTTATTGCAACCTTGGAGGACACACACAAAAGATCAGTCAGAAGCGTCGCTTTCAAGCCCCACCTAGTGACGTCAGAAAACAATTTCATAGACCTTCCCGCATTGGCTTGTGGGTCTTTTGACTCCACCATCTCAGTATGGGGTATCGATGAGCCCGAGGAGTTTCTTGACGAAGAGAGCGACGACGACGACCCAAAAGCTAACAATCCTCAAAAGAGTCAAAGAGAGATTGAATTGCTCTCCAGCTCTCAAAACGAGTGGAACCTCATGGCTTTAATAGAAGGACACGAGAACGAGATCAAATCTGTTGCATGGAATAAGTCCGGTAACTTGTTAGCTTCATGTTCCAGAGATAAAACCATCTGGATTTGGGAAACAGACGCGGAGACGTTGGAAGAATTCGAGTGTGTTGCAGTCCTCAGTGATCACGAGCATGACATCAAGCACATTACCTGGCACCCCAACATGAACCTTTTGGCGAGTTCTTCGTACGACGACACCATTAGAATATTCAAGCAGGATGACGAAGACGATGATTGGAGCTGTGTAGCTATATTGAATGGCCACAAGGGCACAGTATGGTGCTCCCAATTTGAAAGTCCAGAGTCTCCGCTTTACCGGGAAAACACACTCAGACTAGTATCTGCCTCCGATGACATGAGTGTACGTATTTGGAGCTGCTCTTCGGACGATACAGACCTTCGAGAGAAATCAGACATCCCTAGCTCTCTCAGACATGCAAAAGATGAGTTAGTTTGGGAGCTTCAATGTGTGCTTCCCGAGGTGCATAGATACCCGGTGTACTCCGTGGCGTGGTCGCCCAAGACCGGCAAAATTGCAAGCACGGGATCCGACGGCCTTTTAGCAGTTTATAAAGAAACAGACGGCGTGTGGGAGTTGGAGTCAGTTCAAAAATCTGCACACGGTGTTTTTGAAGTCAACAAGGTCTTGTGGTGCCAGTTGTCGAACAAGAAAGAGGTCCTCGTCACTGCGGGTGACGACGGATGCGTGAATTTATGGAGCAGCGAGTAAACTCATTTCTGGGCCGATAGAATACAGAATTTATAGAACTTAGTCATAATCATAAACTGTCTAACATCAGAATATTAGACCTATCAATATCACGGAACCGAAGACCCCGATTAGAATCAACAAGCAACAAAGCATTCTACCTCCCGAGCGTCTTTGGTAGTGCTCCGCACGGCGAAGCTCTACTGAAGCGCCTTGCACGTCAGTGCTATAGCTAAGAATATTGTCTTCAATGGAGTCGATTTGATATTGCTGCTCATGCACGATATCTTGCAAGCTCAGGAAGATGTCGTTGATCTCCTGAGTGTCTTGAGAAATCTGCTGAATTTCCCTCTCTCTTTCTTGAACCAAAAGTGCTTGTTCTTCCAATTCTTCAGCATGGATGGGCTCAAATGAAATGCTGACCTGTTGCTGTTGCAGCTGCAGATGAGTCCCGCTATTGATGCCGTCTTCAGACAGAGAAGATTTTCCTAGGCTTTGCTCTAGACGTACATACTTCCGCTGGTAACTCTGGAACTGCTGCAAGGCGTTTTTGACCAAACCGACCTGAATCGCCTCTTTTTGGCGCAAGTAGCGCAAAGAGTCCTCGTCCTCGTGGTCTGCTTCACAAGCTCTTAAGTAGCGATTGAGTGACTGAGCCGATGCGTTCAACGCTTTGAAATTGTCAGCACATTTGGAGGTCAATTCTGCATACTGATGGCTGAAAGTGCTCTCGCCCACACCTTCGGATTCATACTGCTGAAGGAGTTTCCGTAAAGATGGGAGAAGGTCGTGGTTGAGTGAGTGGAGACTGACGTCTATGGCTTTGGAATGGTTTTCGAAATCCGGGTGGTCTGAATAGTGCGCCGAGGTACTGTCCCCGGACTCGAGATCTGGTTGTTGATTGAATGACATGTAATGTCCCGTTGCAGGGAGGAGTGAGGCTGAGATAACATAGGGTCACATGACCGCGCCCTAGTTGCCATGAATGTCTACAAGATAATATACAGCTTGAGCCAACAGAATATTTCTTAGTTAAAGCTTATGTAATAGTCAGTCCTCTTCTTCCTCAAACTTCGCAAGAAGGTCCAAGGCAGCCATACAGCCGGTGCCCGCAGAGGTGATGGCTTGTCTGTATTTGCTATCTTGCACATCACCAGCAGCGTAAACAAATGGCACAGAGGTCTCAGCAGTGCCCGGGGTGGTAAGAATGTAGCCGGCTTCGTCGGTTTTGACCTGGTCGGCGACAATGGACGTGGCAGGGATATGTCCAATAGCGTAGAACAAACCGTTCACAGCAAGCGAGGAAGTCTCCTTAGTCTTGTTGTTTAAGATGTCCAAGCTGGTCAACAACTTACCGTCACCCTTAGCTTCCACAGCCGAGGTGTTCCACAAGATCTCAATTTGCTTGTGGTTTTTAGCACGCTTCTGCATGATTGGGGAAGCTCTCAACACGTCTCTTCTGACAAGCAAGTAAACCTTGGAGGCATACTTGGTCAAAAACAAAGCCTCCTCACAGGCAGAGTCACCGCCACCAACGACAGCCAATGGCTTGTTCCTGAAGATTGGCACGGCTCCGTCGCAAACGGCACATGCAGAAATACCCTGCTGCCAGTACTTGTCCTCGCCTGGGATATGCATTCTCTTGGCAGAGGCACCGGTTGCAAGGATCAAACCGTCTGTGGTGATGGGCTCCTCGTCTTCACTGAACTCAGGCCAGATCTTGAATGGTCTCAGGGAAAGGTCAACTTTGGAGATGGTTTCCGTGATGATCTCAGTGCCGAATCTTTCACTTTGCTTTCTCATGTTGTCCATCAAAGCGGTGCCTGTAAGCCCGTCGGGAAAGCCAGGAAAGTTCTCGATTTCGGTGGTGGTGGTCAACTGCCCTCCAGCAGCAATGCCGTTGGCCAACATGCCCTCGTACATGACAGGCTTTGCCTCGGCACGGGCCAAGTAGATGGCGGCAGTGTGGGCGGCAGGACCGGATCCAATGATAGTGACTCTGTGGTGGACCATTTTTTTGAATGTTTTGTGTGTATGTCTATTAAGTTTGATGAGACTATTGAACATACGCCCAGGAGATTCTCAAGGTTATATACCAAAGGCGCCGCGGTCTGGCCGCGTGCGTTTGACAAATCACTGACAGTCTTGCATGCTGCTCGGCAGTAAGATAGAGCAAAGTGCGATTCGGGCCCAGTCAAGCACGTGACTGTCCATTTCCTAGCTGATGTACATATCTGATCGGTTTGTCAGCTGGCTTAGCCAGGGCGCTGCCTCTGATGCGAGAGGAGTAATGACTCCGAGCCCTGGCTGCATACTCTATGGGAAACTTGTTGGCGAGATTCTCAGCATTGTACAGCAGTGCAATTGTTGTGCGATTATTAATATTATTATTTGCGATGCTAGTCTAGATGCGATGCTCACGCGAAATTAGCCCGGACGTAGTGCTGCTTACTCGAGTCTAGCTCAAGACAAAATCAGTAATCACCTGCGAGTGGTGGAACTTGGGATTAAGAAACACGTTGGTTAGAAACCACTGTAGTCCCCGGCGGCGCTTCTCGAGCCAACACTGGTTGCGCCATAGTCTCTGTACGCTCAAGCTGTCTTTCGGAGGAAACTCGGGGAAATACTCGTCGGGATAAGCTTTCTGTAAATCATGCCGCAATCGCTCAATGTCGCTGTATCGCTTGAATAGCACCACCAGGGAATGCAAGGCATCGTCTATGACTATTCGAATCGTCCACACTATGTACTGCCCGGTGATGCCTTCCCCGGAAACAACGTGGTAGTCGCCGACAAGCACGTCCGTTATTGTAGACGTCTCTGTCAAGTGGGTGTGTGCTAGCGAGTCCTGTGTCATCTCAATAGGAGTGGCAGGCACCCTCCTCAAGCCTGAGGCTCCATTGCGGATATCGGGCATGGGGTCCACAGTTTTCGTGAGGCCACTGAAGTGGACAGAAAGCGTGGGGGAGTGGTACCGCTATTTTGTATCAAAAGCAGCTCCAGCGGATCCGGAGCAGGATATCAAGCCCTGATTAAAGAAATCCTCTGCTGTTGCTAGACCCACACCAAAGGCTGCGCCAAACTGGAAGCGTGCCCTACAGTATTTGTCATGCATCCAAAGGAGCAATGGTACTGCACATACACACTCCCAAAGGGGTGCCCGGACCCCACTCGCCGAGTCACATAAATTCAGGCAATTTGCCTCCCTCTCGCCATCAACAAGCAAATCACACAAATATGGTTAAAGCAGGTATGTGGAAATAGAAAGACTTGAAACCCAATTGCAACACGCTTACTGGCCTCACTCAATGCCCTGATTTGCAGCAATTCCAGAAATGATCGGCGTAACCACCAGGGTGAGCAAATAACTTCGCCACTTCGATCACCGGAGCACATACGCAAATTTGTGCCAAAACAGACCCTCCCCGCTTGATACTAACAATGTAAGTCGCAGTCCTCAGAGGAGACAAGAAAGTTTCCGGTACCGTCACCTTCGAACAAGCTTCCGAGAATGAGCCCACCACCGTTTCCTGGCACATCACTGGTAACGACCCCAATGCTTTGAGAGGCTTCCACATCCACACCTTCGGTGACAACACCAACGGATGCACCTCTGCCGGTCCCCACTTCAACCCATTCGGTAAGACTCACGGTGCTCCAGAAGACGACAACAGACACGTTGGAGACTTGGGTAATATCACCACCGACTCCGAGGGTGTTGCCAAGGGTACCAAGCAAGACACTTTGCTTAAGTTGTTTGGTGCTAACACCATTGTCGGAAGATCCGTGGTTGTCCACGACGGTACCGATGACTTGGGTAAGGGTGGCCACGCTGACTCCTTGAAGACCGGTAACGCTGGTGGAAGACCTGCTTGTGGTGTCATTGGATTGGCCGAGTAAATTCACTAGTGTCTATAGATTCTATAAGGATGGATACTTACTACAACGTGGATCACACCAATTGAATGTATTATCATTGGACAGTGAACGTACCCTCGCACAAAACATGCCGTTGGCGCAAGATGGCCATTTTGAAGCCCTCTGCCACGCGAAACAATGCTATTTTGAAAATGTCATCAACAAAGCAAGGCTCAGAATTGCGATAGCTGAGTTTCTTGACCACAACCTCAGGGTAGCAGTGAGTAAAGTAGTGCAACATAATCAGAACCAAAAGCGGCCCGGACACAACAACTTGCCGAAATTGCTCCTTCCGGCAGTGTTCGATGCTGTAATGAATTTTATGCAAGTTAGAGGTCAAAGCGTTGAAACGTACCTGCTGTTCGAGAGACACCGAGGCAGTGCATGACCTTACACTCTCCGACAATGTAGGATCCCGCAGCGCATTATTGCCTCGGTACGGGCTGTTGGTGTACATTATGGTTCTCGTCTCCTTCATCACCCGCCGTTGCGTGTGGCAATCTGTGAAGACTCTCGAGATCTTGACAAACACATTGGCTGAGAGGTGCTTGACGGAGGAGATGGTCTCCATGCAATCGAGCCTCTGACCTAAAAGAGGCGGCCCCTGGCAGTACTCGATGGAGCCATTGACCCACATGCGCCGTGAAAAAAGCTCCTCGCCTTGCGGGCCTAGCGGAGCTTGGTAATTGTCGTAGCCATCCGAACCCAAGGATTCATTAGACTGCGTGTTAAATGCGAAATGACAATCGTAGAGGGACTTGTTTTTTGACCCAGGAACAATCGTGTCGAGCAAGCTTTGCGTGTCACGCACCGTAGGATCACTGTAGGAGTCGGGCCACAGCCATTGCTGAGCCTTGGCGGCGCCAGACCACGCCTGAACAGTGGCACGGGAAACTTGCTGGCATCTTGCGTTGGAGTGGAAATGTCGCGGTTTGAGCCATTTGATGGCCCATTGGCGGATTGGCAGAGTCATTTCATTCTTCTAGGCTACAAAGCCATTGCAGAAGCCACTGCGGTGAGTGCGCTTCTGGCGAAGAGCTAGGTAGTACCTGCATGCACCACCAAACCACGGAGGCCAATTGGTTTTCAGGTAATTTGAAGCTGCCGGGGAGAGCACATACTTCTTGACATTCCGATCGGCCACCCCGACCGCCCTTGCGACTGGCCGTGAAGTGGTCACACTGTAACCGGCCCAGTCACTGTGCCGCGCTAGCTCTCTGCATGAACCAACACATGGCGCTGAGCAGTACCACTGATTCTTTCTGCACAACATGGCCACAGTCTCAGGGGCGTGCGTGATAGCCAAAGTGTCCGGCCTCCTACAGATCCGTGAGGACACTACGCCGTCCAAACTTATCTGGAAGGCTATCGATCAGGACAAGACGCTAGAGGTTCCCTTGAACAATCTTTCCAAGCTCCAGGCCTCACCCGATGCATCCCCCAAGATGCTTCTCCGATTGTTCTATATCCAATCCGACATTGGTGAGATCAAGGATATCAAGCTAACGTTCAACAACCGGCAAACCATGAATTCCGTGAAGGAAACCCTACAGACCATCGTCGCTCGGCAGAAAACTGTCATCAAAGACACACCAACGTCAGGAAAGAACTCGTCAGCCAACGGGTCTCCTGCAGCAGCAACCCCGGATCCACCGGCTGGCTCCAACCAGCTGGAGGGCAAGAAAACGGACCCGTTGGATTTCTCGTCGCCACAATCTTTAAGCGACGCCAGCTTGCTCAAGAACCGCCAGCTTCAGCAGAAGCTCCTACTCGAGGACAAGGTGCTCCGGAACATATTCACCCAGTCAGTCATAAATTACAAATTGTCGCCGGGCATTTTCTGGTCCACGCGGGTCAGCCAGCTACGTACATTTGCGCTTGGAACCTGTCAGCACAGAGGACCATACAACGTTTTGTCGACTATCAAGCCTGTTGCAACTTCCGATAACCAAGTCAATGTGAACGTGACTAGAGACACAATCAAAGAGATCTTCGACACGTATCCAATAATCCGCAGAGCTTTCAACGAGCTCGTACCGGACAAACTCAACGAGGGTGAATTCTGGTCGCGGTTCTTCAACTCCAAATTGTTTCGGAGACTCCGAGGTGATAAAATCAACAACACCAGTACAAGGGGCGACATTGTCATCGATAAGTATCTCTACGTGGATGCCGATAATGTCCAAAAAGAGGAGAAGGAGAGATCCAAGAGACTTCCCCAGCAGCAGAGAGTGAACAAATTCATTGATTTGTACGGAAATGAAGTTGACAACTCACAGAAATTGGGCATTTCTCCCGACTTCACCATGAAGTTCTCGAGCAACGAGAAGGAAAAGGACATCAGCGAGGTGGACGCAGACGGAGAAAACGGTCCCAACACACGGGAAAACGAAATGCTTATTTTAATGAAGAACATGAACAAGCTCTCGAGCAAGATGATTGGCTACAACTCCGAACTTCCAGCGAATCGCGAGGAGCCGATCCAGGAGATGGAGAAGGAGCTAGAAATCTCCGACCTTAATGAGACCTCTGACATCCAGTACATTGAGTTAAATCTTGATTCAAGTATCGGGAAGTATTCGATTCAGGAAGATAACAACCCAGCAGATGCCTCTCTGGCTCCTTACGATAAAGAAGCGTTGCAGAGCTTCATTAAGTCTAGCACTATGGATGTTTCAGTCGGCAAATTTGACCTAAAAGACACTTTCGAGACAAAGTCCGACGAAATCTCGAAGGCTGCACAGGACATCACTGGTTTAGTGAAGCACAATTTCCGGGTTTACAAGCTGATGCACAATGTGAAGGAATTCAGCGCCATTACAGGCCAGAATCTATTGTCTGAAGAGAAAGTGCAGGAACTCATCGCCTTTAATATGACCCTCATTGAGTTCCTCCTGCATTTCTGGAATCTCTTTCTTGCTGGTGGAAACCCAGTGCAATTGAAGAAGATCTTTTTGGCCTTGAAAAACTCGCAAACAGTGTTAACGACGCTACAAAAAGATATCACGGAGCTCATCAAAGCAAATCCTCAAGCAAAAGCGAACGACAGGCTCAGCGAAAAGCTCTTGAAAGATCTCGAGACCTGCTTGTTCCCACTCAACGCCAGCTTAACTAAGGCTGTCCACGAGTACGTTGAAGCTGCTCGGGCAGCGAATGCCGAACTGAACGCCCAAATTAACGAGAATGGCAAACGGCCCCACGAGGAAGCTTGAAGCAGAGGAAGCTTGAAGCAGAGGAAGCTTGAAGCAGAGGAAGCTTGAAGTAGATCAGCAACAAGACACGCTCTTAGTCCCAAAGATACGAGGCGTGGCTACAAAGATTTCTGTAGATTACGTAGTGGGTGAGGGCGCACATGCAGTACAGTGATGGCATCAAAATCAATGCGCAAGATTCTCTGGCGGTTGGAAACTACCAGGATGAGTGAGTTAGAAGCCAAATCAGAGAAAAAAGTCCATGAAGTCTTGAAAAGCATCAAAAACAAACACAGGCGTCAAAAAGTCTTTGCCGCCCTCCAAGCAGAGAAGTCCAAAGAGAGGCACAAGGCCAGAGCAGAGCGTGCGAAGGAGGAAAGAAGTAACCCCCAACTAAAGGAGGAGAGACTCGCCGCCAATGTGCCTGAGACCATCGAGTCGAAGCGTGTTTTTGACGAGACAATAGCTGCCGAGGTCGAGGGTGAAGACGAATTCCATGACTTCTTCAGCAAGTCTGACAGAGCTCCGAAGGTGCTCATCACCACCAGTCCTCGAGCAAAGAAAGCTGCTTTTGAGTTCGCTGACATGCTAATGGAGTTCTTTCCTGACTGCACTTTTCTCAAAAGAAAGGAAGAGTACCTGATGAAAGAAATGGCGGCGCATTGCAACAGCCGAGAGTACTCGGACTTGATTGTCATCAATGAAGACCACAAGAAGGTCAACGGAATTACGTTCATTCATCTTCCAGAGGGCCCTACATACTACTTTTCCGTGTCGTCGTTGGTTCCAGCAAACCAAATCTGTAAGCGGGACAAGGCCACACGCCACGTGCCGGAGCTCGTGTTGAACAACTTCAACACCAGGTTGGGAAAAACCGTCGGTCGGTTGTTCCAGGCCATTTTTCCTCCAAAGCCGGAGCTTCAGGGCAGACAAGTGATTACTTTGCACAACCAGCGTGATTTCATCTTTTTCAGAAGACACCGGTATATTTTCAGGAACGAGGAGAAGGTGGGTCTACAAGAGTTGGGGCCTCAATTCACGTTGAAGTTGCGCAGGCTACAGAAGGGTGTCAAGGACGATGTAGAGTGGGAGCACAGACCGGACATGGAGAGAGACAAGCGGAAGTTCTACCTCTAGTCACGAGGAGCCAATAGACAAGTATGTAGCGAGCTGTAGACGGGCTGAGTGCCATCAACAGCGCTATTTCACCATATCCCACAACACAGTAGCCAAATTCCTCATGAAAGTGCTTACAACACTGAGAATTCTCCATAAAGGTGCTTACAACACTGAGAATTCTCCATGAAGGTGCTTACAACACTGAGAACTCTCCATGAAGATGCTTGCAACACTAAGATAAAGTCACCATGCAAATACACCTCATATTTGAGGGGATCCGCTTTTTGGTGCCATCTCCACCTCAAGACACGGGTATGGTTTTACCAGGCAAAGTCACGTCACGTAACGCCGCGCGTAGATAGTGCGCGTTAAACCCGTGCCGCCAGCAGCTGCACACTTCCCAAGCTCACCCGCAAAATCACGCACACTCAAGCTTAGCAGAATATAACACCACGTTCGCCCTAGGAACAAGTCCCTTTTTAGTCTCGTGCTCCAGACTACGTCTAAGAATTGGATTACAGAAGCGGGATTGTCTGAGATCCTTGAATATTGCGAAGAACCCCTATCGTTGATACCGCTGAGCGTGCAAGTTTCGTTAGCCAATTCGAGAGTCACCTTCAATTCGGCTTGCATTCTATTATTCTGTCGAATCGAGCTGTCAGTCTAGCTAAGTGTTCTGTGTCCCAATGGTTATCGAGAGCAGTGGTGTCAATCAGATATTGGAGGCGCTTCAAGCCATTTATGACCCGAAATCAACAAACGAGAAAAGAAGGGAATCTCAGGTCTTTTTGGAAACTGTGAAAGAGAATGAAGAGTCTCCGTTTTTTGGCTTCCAGTTGGCACTCCACGAGAACTACGAGAAGAACTACATTGTTCGTCACTACGGGCTCTCGCTTCTCCAGTACGCGATCACCAAGAAGTTTCATACTTTGGATCGCTCCAAGATATCAATCATCCGGGAGTGGATCATAGTGTTAGCAGAGCGTACAGCAGAGGACGACTCCTACTTTTTGAAGGAGAAATTGGGCTTTATCTGGGCCTCTCTCGCCAAGCGTATATGGGGCTCGTTTCTTGTCAAGTACAAAGACGAGCAACACGGCACCAAGCCTACCAAAGAAGAGTTTGACGACGGCTGGGCCTCAATGGATGCCGACTTATGGAATTTGTGGAACGGTTCGAAGCAAACCAGAGAAGTATCGCTAGTGATTTTGCGCACCATTTTTGAAGACATCTACTTGCTCGACGACCCTGTCGCCAGCAAACGAAATCCAATCTTGAACCAACTAAGCGTTCTCATTGTCACGCCCAACTCAACTCTCGAATCCGTCTATGAGCATAGCCCGAGCTTGTCGATATGTAAAGCATCGGAACAAGGCTGGTTGATAGAATGGAGCAAGTTTCTCATTAAACTCCTTACCGAAAATGATCCAGCTACTCCCGACGTGCAGTGCTTTGTTCCTAAAATTTTGAGCACCTTCAAAACCTGCTTACATTGGATCCATCCCCGAGTTTTGAGAGAGGAAAATATCATGAACACTTTGGTGAATATCTTAACAGTATCCGACATGAAACTCAAGACCCTTGCTGTTGACTGCTTGCATATTCTCTTTACCAGAACCTATAGCGATGCTGACGATTTTGCATTCTTTATTGGTAGCATTTTTACCACAGAAGGAATTGCTAAACTTTCTGGGTTCTATTCTTCTTTGAATGTTGACCCAGATGATCTAGACGAACAAGCCTATGCGTTGCTCAAAAAGACAGTTGAAATGATAGTCTCATTGAGCGAGTATCTTAATACTCTGCTACCTCCTAAAAGTCGTATTGATTGGAACAAGTCAGATGTTGACCTGTACTTGAACTTAGTTTTGGCCACTACCCGGCATGCGAGCCCGATAATATCGGGGCTCTCGCTTCAAATGTGGGTTACGACATTACGGTTTGATGAGCTCAGCTCAAAACCTCAGGTTGTCAACATTCTTATGGATTTAGTATCCATAGCAGCGGACCGAGTGATTGACTACACATCCGGTGATAAAGAAACTTTATCGCAAAAATTTCTTGACTTGGATTTCGACTCAAGTCTGGATGCGGCGTCTTTCTTATCAAACTACAAGAAATTTAATGAGGATATTGTGAGGATCTCAATCTGCAAAAAGCCCGAGGAAGGAATGAAGTGGTTGGAGAGGAGACTCGAAGCATTCTTCAGCTCCCCTATCGGGACTAAGTGTATCACAGAGTACAAGCTCAACGACAAATCAGAAGCTTATACTTATGGCGTAGCACAGTTCAATGTCATTGAAAATAGCATCAGGGGAGTTTCCCGGTGGAGAATTTGGTTCAACGGATCCGATTTTGATCAAAGAAATAGCCGCCTTAATAGCCTTGTGGAAGAGTTAGGCGAAAGACTATTGGCCATGCTGCTCGCATCGCCCTTGTTGATCAGAAAACAGGTCCAAACTATGGTCCAGTTTGCCCCGTTATTAAAAGATGTGAGTCCACTCATGTTCAAGGTGTTGGAGAAAATCCTCATAACAGCAACATTCGAGTACCCTGAGGGGGCCTCTGATGATGAAAGGGAGATTGTCCGTGATCTCAGGACCAGTTGTGGAACTGAACTTAACAGACTAGCATACATCATGCCGGAGTCCCTCAAAAACATTTTTGGAGAGCTAGAGACGGTCATAGCTAATATCTTGACCTCTAGCAAGGTGAGTAATCACGAAAATGTTGCATTTAAGTCGTTTTTACTAGTGATTGCCTCGCGGTCTTCCATAAACGAAAAGAAAGAACTTTTTTCCAAAATCGTGGATCCTGAGTTGGCCGCATGGTCTTCTCCAGAAACTGAGAAATGCTTGATGGACTTGCATTGGTTCATGGAGCGGATTGGAATTGTTGAAATAGCCCAATACTTCCAGAAACGGAATATCACCGCTACGACGAATTTGTTGGATGCTGATATGGACGACGAAGGGCGTGAGCTCAAGAATAGATTGAAAGATCGCTGGTCGTCAATTTTTCCCATCAGGGCAACTAGGATTTTCATCCAGTACAGTATAGAAAAGCTCGATCATGAATCTCCGGAGTATCTCAACCTATTGAAATTGTGGAAACCAAGAGTTCGCCCGATTGTTCCCCATATCCTTCAGTTACTCAAGCAGATTCAGTCGTATCATAACCCCGAGAATTGGCATGATCTTCCGGATACTGTTCAAACTTTCTTAAGGTACAGCAAAATGGAAAGGTTCTGGCAGCAGGGAATTTCAATTCAAAGCAAAGAGACATTTATCGAAGAAAGTGTCAAAGCAGCTTTAACTTTGAGAGAATTTGCAGACAGTGTTGGTCACTTGATCAGATACACCCGAGAATACGCCTATTTGACAATAGGCTCACTTTCTCAATTGGAGGATACATTGTATGACATTCCAAACATTGCCACATCCTTGTGGACATCTTTAGCTGGTGATACCGTCGGTGTTACCTTACACAGTTGGAAGCATATGATTAACAGTTGTCTCCGGAGTGTTGTGAAAAATTGTCCGATAAAATATGTGAACACTTTCATGGCCGAGCTACTCCCAAAGGCGTTGTACGACATTGACCGTCTTCTCGTAACAAGATGGGAAAAGGTCTATATGGACGGTTTGCAATTGCAGGGAAACGAAGACGATGCCACTTTAAGCGAGGAAATGATGGAGGAACACATGCTCAGGCAACTCACGGCTACGGTGGTACGTTTACTAATGGACATTGTTCCTCAATTTGATGCTAAACAGGCCAGTGACACTCAGTTTGCGTGCAGAAGACTAGTCACCACCAACAAGGAAGTCATGGGTGCGTTCTTGCAAATTTGCTGTCATATCATTGGATTGAAGGATACCAAGTGCTCCTTCAACACCATTCTTGTTGCGCGAAACATTCTTCCTGGCATTGTCTTCAAGGATGAGGATGTGGACAAGTACTTGTGTGACACTTTCATGAAGTCATTACTTAAAGTGCTCATGGACGATTACTTTGTTGAAACACACTCTGAGGCCGCCACTGCTTTCACCACTCTATACTGCGCTTTGAGATCCAAGAACGACTACCCGGCACAGATTCTTCTTAGCAACGTGCCCAATTTGACGCCGCAGCATATCACAAACTTCGAAGGTTTAGTCAGTTCTCGGTCGCTTCGGCATCAAAAACTAGCCCTTCTCGAATTGATACGCATATCAAAGAGCAATGGACTCGATGACGATGACTCCATTAAGTCCAGGAAAAGTCAGCTCGAGGCGGCGGCTGCCAACAGGAGGAAGAAAGCATCCCCTAACGATATCATGAACGATCCGTTTACCGAAAACGGCGCCTTGAATAATCTCTTTGGCAGCGAATAGGCCAAGGCTTCATTGCCATCGTGAAATGTCATTGGCCTATGTACGTAATGTATACATCTTACTTAACCACTCTGACGTCTCTCTATATCGAAGGGGACAATCGTATTATGTCTCTTTTGAGTTGCCCTAAGTTTGCGCCAACCGAGTCCACTTTCATCTTGTCTGGCTTGGTCTGATGCAACATCCCTATGAATTCTCTCACTGAGCCACCAACACCGAAATAGTACTGCTTCGCGGCAACAAGAGAGAGGTATACTTTCTGCTCACGCAAAAGCCTGATCAAGGTATCCAGGATAACAGGAATTGTCTCCTCGGAGTAAATGGTTTCCGAGGACAAGACGAGATCAGGAGAAAACCGAGAAGCAATCGACACAAAGCTCCGGCCCCAGGAGCCAGAAATGAAAGCGATTTCCATTTCTCTTTCCTTGAGCGATAGCTTGAAATGATCAAGGAGCGCTGGCGTCAAGATGAGCTCATCGTTATTCAAAGGTATGTCTGGGTTCATAAAGCTTATGAGCTTCTCGGGACCGAGAGTGGAGGCCCAGTGAATAAGAAGATTCGGAAGCGTCACCAACCGCAAAACTTCGTAGTTGAAATCAGCAAAGACTGCTTTCGAGAGGTTTAAAGGCACCGTTATGTTTGGCGAGAATTGGGACATTAGCAAAAAGCACGACGGAAGCGCAGTCCCACAGCCAAGCTCGAGTAACGATGAAAGGCCCTGTAGCTCTCCGTGCTTGGCCAGCTCATTTAGCTTGTCCACCAAGTCATACGAGCATTCCCACAGCTTGAAGCCACCCTCGTAGACGTTCTTCTGGACATCAACGTCCTGATCTGAGTTCCCCGTGAGGATATTGTGGACTTGCGACGGGTTTTCGTTTTCTTCCATCATTGCCTGATGCTTGATGTCGAAAAGGTGTCTTCTGTACACGATATTGCCCCCAGGAGTGACGTAGTTGTCAAATGTAAGGCGCACATCGATGAGGGTGCTGAGTAGGTCATCGAGAGTGTGGAGCTGGGGAGCCAACGCCTCGGCTGCAGCCTCCTTAGCGGCAGGACAGACTTGCGCCTCACTTGGAGTCATTTCATTGTCGGAGATGTCCTCCCCGGAAAAGCCAAAAGCAAAGCCCATTGGCGTGTCCTGTGGAGGTAGATGTAGTAGCGAGCACTCTTCTCAAGGCAAGTCACGTGCACCGTTTCGCGGGGCTCTTCAGGCAGCCCCAGAGCCACAAAGTATTTCGGACTACGTTGCCGCACCCCAACCGTAGGCCGCAACCCGCCTCCTAAGCACACAACTGTTTGGCCTGGACACACTCCTCCAAGAGACGCCCCCCGCCGCCGAGACGTGTCCGCTTTGCTTACCGCGCCGTTTGTTTTATTGTGCGGAGTATCGAATTGGTACTCCACGGTTCGGTGCAGGGCCGGAGTTCGCACTAGACTTTTTCCGCACAGGTCATGGTTAACGCTAACCCGTATTTCTACCTGTCACAGCAATCAAGACACACGGCTATGGACAATAAACAGTCGTTCGGGGCCAAGGAAGGCATGCACCGTTCACTATCTATATCCAATGCTATTTTGGAGCATCTGAGACTGAAGGAAAAGCATGTGACCTTCAACAAGAATGGTGATATCGTGGTGGGCTCCCTGACCAACTCATCCAACTCTCCTGCGTCGCCATACTCCTTGCTAGACTCAGATGACGAAGATAACCTTGATGCAGTGCTCCGCTGCCATAAATTCAAATCGAACCACGAGTCTAATAGCTCGGCCGATACAAACAGGAGAAACAACTCATTACTGACGTTAACTCGCTTCCGATCCCAGCCACACACGAATAACTTCTTGCCGGAGCCCATACGGCTTGACTCTCTGTTCTACTCGCTTCGCAGCTCACAGACCAACTTGCCCGAGTTTAACAAACGCCCGTTGACCGACACTCCAATTGTCTCCACTGTCACCTCTCCCGAGACTAAAAACCAGTCTAGCGATGAGGAAGATTTGTTCGCCGATTTTAAGAGCCTCAACCAAATTCCCGCTAAAAGAAAGTCGCTGAGATCAACGTCCAACTCTAGCCCCTCCTTGCAGAAGATGAAGAATATCTCTCATCTCAACTTGGCTGATCTCAGCATATCCCTGCCTAGATTCAACGCAGAGAAGGAAGTGAACAGTGGTTCTGTATCTCCCACTAACATTCAGGAACCTGTGCCCAGGCTTGCCTCTCCCAAAGTGTCTGAAGCTAGTATTCTCTCGAACGTGACCCCCAACACAATAAGTAACCAGATAACCCGAACCAAATCCTCGAAGAACCGTGTGCCCACAATCAAAACTTCTCGGAGCGGCACTCAGATTTCCACTGCTCAATCTCCCCGCTCATTGACGCAGTCCCCAGTCAACCAAGACACCTCGAGCAAAGCCAATAAGATTGCACCAAACCTCGATACGAAAGTCATGTCCCAGATCACAGAAAACTACCTAAAAAATGTTCCCGAAGAGCTTCAAGACCAGTTCAAGAAGACACCTTCTTTCGAGAATTTGAAAAATCTATTACTCCTGAAGCCTTTTCCAAAGGCAAAAAAGGCATATACCTTAAACATACCAGGCCAAACCTCGTCAAAAATCTCTCCTGATGGAAAAATAGCCTCTACCGATGTCGGTTCCAAGCTAGTCATAGTCATGGTAGGCTTACCTGCGCGAGGAAAATCATACATTACAAACAAACTTACTCGGTACTTGAACTGGATTCAACACGACTGCCGAGTGTTCAATGTCGGAAACACTAGAAGAATGGACAAAAATAATGTCTTGGGTCCAGCGCACCGCCCCCTCCCCGATACAAATACACCTCTGCCTTTTAATGGCAGATCACCAGAGGACAAGCCTGTTTCACCTACGTCGCACTCAGCTGACTTCTTTAACCCAGAAAACAAGGCTTCCACAGAGCTTCGTGAAAAATGGGCCATGGATACTTTGGACAACTTACTCGACTGGGTATTGAACGGTAGTGGATCCGTGGGTATTCTTGACGCAACAAACTCCACAAAGAAGCGCCGTGGCAAAGTTTTGAAGCGAATCCGGGAACGCACTAATGGCGAGCTCAAGGTTCTTTTTTTGGAAAGTATCTGTGCTGACCGAGCTATCCTCGATACCAACATTCGCTTGAAGTTGTCGGGACCTGACTATCGAGATATGGACCCGGAGGTAGCTTTGAAAGATTTCCTAGGACGTCTCAGGAACTACGAAAGTGCTTACGAAACCATTGATGAATCTGAGGAGGCTCTTGAAGGCTTCCAGTATGTCAAAATGATTGATGTCGGTAAGAAGGTTGTCAGTTTCAATATTCAAGGGTTTTTGGCTTCTCAAACGATCTACTTCTTGCTCAACTTCAATTTGTGCGAGCGTCAAATTTGGCTTACACGTCACGGAGAAAGCGTGGATAACCTCAGCGGAAGAATTGGCGGTGACAGCTCGTTGACCAAACGTGGAAGACAATTCCTGAAGACGCTCAGTAGGTTCTTGAGTTACCAGCGCCGTGAATTCCGCAAAAAGCAACTCGAAAAGTTTTCCACAAGGCTCGAGGTCAGGTACAATGAGCTTGCTGGGACTCCTGGAGGTGAAAACTCAACACTGGGTAACAGTATGGAGATCCCGACCGAACCGAGTTTCTGTGTATGGACTTCAATGCTTTTGCGTGCCATTGAAACAGGTAATGCTTTCAGTGACCAGGAGTATAACGTGAAGGCCATGAGAATGCTCAATGAACTAGGGGGCGGTAAATTCGAGGGTATGACCTACGATGAAATTAAAAGGAAACATGCGAAGGAGTTTGACAGCAGAATCAAAAACAAACTCTCTTACAGATATCCCGGAGTTGGTGGTGAATCATATCTCGACGTTTTGGTGCGTTTGCGGCCACTAATCAATGAGATTGAAAGAACGACTGATCACTTGCTCATTGTATCACACAGAGTTGTGTTGAGGGTCTTGTTGGCGTACTTCTTGAATTTGGACAAGTCAGCGATTGTGGATTTAGATGTGCCCTTGCACACCCTTTACTGCTTGGAGCTGAATCCATATGGAACAGATTACAAGATGTTTGAGTATGATGAGGCCTCTGATTGGTTCCGCAGCATTGAGCCAGAGCACCAGAAGAATGTCAAGGAGGTCGGGGTCAACTACAAAGAGCGCAAGTACTCGGTGATCCCCACCGCTCCGCCTCTGAGTAAGAGCAAAAAGGACACGAAAATCGAGCCGCGGCAATCGAAAGGCGGTCAAGACAACTTTAGCATCCGGGCCAGTATCATTCAGGGCGATGAGGATACAAAGCAGGAGGAAGACAGAAACTTGTTTCTAAATGCCTCGTCATCCAGAAAGCTCGCAGACCTCCAAAAGCTACGCAAGCCATAGTGCGGGCATAGTTTACCCAGAATGTTTCAAGAAGGGCTTGTATTCAGCGTTTCATCCACACCTCTGTTGTAGTGCGCGCTTAACATCAGACGCAAATTTGCGAGATGATGCATTATCTCTACGCTGGCCAAGCTACGTTTGTTTGGGGAAAGTAGACAGCCGTAGGGCCGGTCATGGCCACCAATGTAATTACGTGGTGTTTCTAGGGCTCTTCTCTAGTCCTGCAGGTGCCTCGGGCATGTACCATCAAAAGTGGTCCACATGACGCCAACCAAAGTTGAAAGTCGCAATTGCCATGATCGCAGGATAAAGGTCTGCAGGATATGTCTCAGCGCCCTTGTCGCGTGTCTAGGCTGCACGCATACTCAAACAAGTTCTACACTCCGGCATTATCCTGATTTGCGCCCGCTAAATTCCGACCACTCCCATATAAAAAGAACGCTTGCCTCAAAAGCTCAACCCCAGGAGTGTGCTTATGAATATACATGCCAGCTAAGATCCCACTTCTTTTGAACCACATCGCTACACGAACATCTCACAATGGATCCCGCCCAGCCTGAAGACAAGACAGACCTACTGCCAGAGAACGGCGATCTTAGTACGAGCTCCAGGACGCCAGGCCCTCTTCGAAATGGGGCTGTCATGAACCCGTCCCAACCAGACCTGGCAACCGGAGCTCCGCACGACAAACGGATTAGCAGTAGCCCTGACCTGAAGACGCAAGATTCCAAAACTCCGCAGCCTTCGGCGCCTCATCTGAAGCTCAATTCTTCAACGTCTCAAAGCAATTCTTCGCCTCTGGAGGCTGTTGCCAGTCCGAGCGTGATTAATAAGCAACTCTTATCTAAGCTCAACAAGTCTTTGAAGGAGAAGCAGAAAATCATCACACAGAGCGTTTCACATCCTAAAACCCCAACTCTAATCCAGGATGTGCTCTCGACGTCCCCAAAGTTCAATGCGGCAGTGCCCTCCAGTTTAAATCAGGGAATTCCAAGCAACGAGGCTGCCTTGAAGGGAGTGGAAAACCCCGAGGAGAGAAGCGGGAACACCCACATAGACTCGGAAGTCATACCTCCCATCAATTCTCCGAGCGTAGCCAAGGAGTCGGGTCTGAAGCTGAAGGCGAAGAACAAGAGAATAGCTAAGCAGAATTCCACCAGAACAGACTTTTTCGCTGCTAAACTAGCTAGTGCCGTCGATGACGTGGAATCCTCTGACAGTGATGGCACCTTTGTGTATGAGACTAATGCACCTGATATCGAAGATGATGCCGATAATTCTGGCACCGTGGGTACCGAGATTGTTCTGTCGCTGAACCCCAACACACCTTACGAGGACATAAGAAACGCAGAAAACATCAACAATGCCCCAGCCTCGATCCATCTAGTGAACGACAATATCTCGATTTCTGGGAGTTATCGCGGCTTGAACAATGACCACATTTCGACTAGCCCCGTCAACGAGCTGAAAAAGGATGACGACGCAATTGTCGGCTCTGTTCCTCCCACAATGGCTTCACATACCGCAGAGTCAGTCATCTCACTACAATCCTCAAAGCATACGTTGGGAAGGGCATACAATGGGACCCCACCACTTCTTAATAATGGCAGAACCCATCAAAACTTGGGCCTGTCATTTGGCGTTGACTGCAACCAGTTCCCAGATCCATTCCTTGACAATTTGTCAAAATACTCGCGTCACCCAACAAGGAAAAACAGTACTCAATCTATGTTTAGCGAAGACAACAAGGATCCTTTTATGCGCTCTCCCAAGTCTCCATTTAGAGATACCCATCAAAGCGGTGGCACGGCATCTTCAGGAATAGCCGATCAAGCTCATAATATTAGTGAGCCATATACCAATGCAATGTATTGCTACCGAGAAGAGGATGTCAGCGGTGACGAGAGCTCCTGCCATGGAGATATGCCTCTGATAAATGGGGGCCCCCACCGAGTTTCTGTGTCAAATGTTGAAAACAAGATAGATGATGCATCCAGCGGCAAACCACAAACAACCAAAACTTCTACAACTTCATCAAAGCTTCGCTCCACCACATCTAAGTTGTTCGACAGAAAAGGTGCTCAACCAAGGCGTTATAGCACTATCCCGGATGACATTGACATTGAAGATTTTGATGATGAGCTAATCTACTACGACAACAATAATATTAGGTTTCCTTACAACAAATCACTTCACGGCGGTCTTAATGAAAGCTCCTCATTGATTGGTGATCACAAACTCCCCCACTACAAATCGTTGAACTTAAGTCATGCTGGAAAGCGCGTTCCTTCCCACCTCAAAAGCAAGCGCTATCTGTCAATGGGATACGTACCACCACCTTCAAATGGTTTTGGTCCTAAGAAAATTGATCAATTCCCTTTTCCATACCCACAAAATGACGATCCAACATACTTTGGATTTCGCGAGTGTGAAGAAGAATCTCATCAAAAACTAGTCGGCGATATAGGATCTGCTGATCATTATCATTCCAGTGGGGCTCTTCCGTTTGGTGTGAACCGTCAATTGCTAAACACCAAAGCATCTCGTGACTCATTTAATAGCGACAAGTACCGACTCATGAAGGGTGTTATTTACACATTATTATGGATTTTAGGTATCTTGAGTTTCGGTTTTATTCTGGGGTTTCTCTTCGCATCTACCAAAGACTTATCGAATCTTTCTCTTGTCTCTATCGAGAACGCTTTGGTGTCGCTGGATGAACTCGTTTTTAGTGTTGTTGTCGAAGCACTCAATCCTGGATGGTTTACGGTTACGATAGATGAGATTGAGTTGGACGTCTTCGCCAAGAGTGGCTATTTGAATGATCCGTCCACTGACAGCTCCGTGGAAACTGTCTTATTGGGATCTGTTTACAGCTTCGAATCAGCACTTGATTTCGAAGGCAGTTTTTTTAATCGCACACCCTCGCAGCAAACGGGCGAAATAAAACTTGTTGGCCCGGGGAAGAATCTCACTGGTTTAGCCGTCATGATGTCTAAGGGGGCACAGACTGAGCCAAAGCTCGATCCTACGGAACCGTCTGATAACGCGGAGAAATGGAAATCCATATCGAAACACCCATTTGATTTGATACTTAGAGGAGTTCTCAAGTACAAGTTAGCCATCAACCATAACGTCAAGTCGGTGGTTGTTAACAAGGTTGGCTATATTGATCCCTCAAAATCTAACTAGAAGATAAGAGAGAATCCACTGCGTGTCTCTCCTGACGAAACAAAAGCGAATACTTAAATTCTCTGGGCTCAAAAGATGTTGCTTTGGGTGCAGTATTGGATTCAAATTGATCTTCTTCCATCTGCCACTTACCGTCAGAAGGCTTTTCCACCCTGAATAGTAGGATCATCCGACACAAGAAGATGTAAGTCTCTCTGATACTGAGATGATCTCCTGCACATTTACGAGAGCCCAAACCGAAAGTGACATGGTTCATGGCATCTCCCTTCAAAAGAATGCCATGTTCATCAAGCCATCTCTCTGGCAAGAACTTGTATGGGTCTCTGAACACGCTATGATCATGGTTTGCGGCATAAGCATTCATCAAAATTATGGTGTTCTCCGGGATGAAAACCCCATCAAAGGCAATGGGCTTGGTTGTGGTGCGAGCAAGGCCCATCGGTAAAACTGAAAATGCTCTCAAGCCTTCATGAATCAATGCTAGCGCATACATGCAATCAAGGTTCTTTGCAACGTTGCTCCATGCTGCGTTCAAATCATTATCATAAAGTTCCATGAGCCCATTATAGAGTTTTTCTTGGATTGCATTGCCAGTGTCCGGAAAAGACAACTGACCTAATATGTAATTGAAAGTCAAGGCCAAGTTGTCTAAGCCTGCACTCACCATGCTCAAGCAGAAACTTTTTGACTCGGCAGTCGTGAGCTTCGATGTGCCGTGGTCCTGGTGTATTCTTGCCAAAAATGGTAAGGCCTCCGAGCCCGAGCAAAGCTGCTCATACCTTCCATGCAACAATTCCATGTATCCATCTCGGAGAGTCTTGTTGCGCTCGGCGTCTTTTCCGATCAACAAGCCGAACATGGAATGCCTGAGAAATGGGAAATGATCTTCGCAATTCGACGTTGTGGAGCGCAAGTTGACGATCTTGTTCTCGGTTTTGATGATCACATCGGCCAATGTCTTGTCGAGGTCCTCAGTATCTAGGTCAAACCCATAAGTCAACAGGACCGCACAGCGTAATACATAGCCCTGGACATGGCGCAAAATATTACGATCCTGAGTCTTCGTGAGGCACTCACCAATCAATCTCCTCAAGACGTAGGATGAGGCATCATCGAGAATCTGGGACTCTCTCGCCTGCGAAAGGCTCAGCGGACAAAGGTATTTGGATGCATTCTTTCGCAACTTCCTATACGTCGGCCCGTATGGCGTGGTGCCAATGGTGGGACCCTGGTCTTTGGAAACTATCCTGTGGAAAGTGTGCAAAGTCGGTCTTGAGTTGGTGCCCAATGGGTGTTGCCTCCATACCTTCTGCACGTCTTTGAAACTGTTAACAACTACGGCGGGAGTAGTACCCAAATGGATGACAAAGAGAGATGACTTGTAGTGATTACTCCACTTCAGAAAGACCTGGCTTGGGTTGTTCAAGACCTGGAGCGTGTTGCCTATGATAGGAAAGGAGGGAATGACGAAAATGCCCCGAATCTGCAGCTTCGGGGCCGTGAGTCTGATAAGCAAAAGTACAAGAGCAATGAGAGCCGCAAGCCAAGTAGTCATAAGTGGCGAGTAGAGAAGGGACCACGCGCAAAGAGATGGTACTCCTTATCACCGACGGCCCAAAGCCGCTGTCGCATGCCCGGACCAATGAATCACGCTTTGCTGCAGTCCACCTTGACCGCGGCCGTGGTTACGGTCACGTGAAAACGGCAATGTCAAAGCACATGGCTTCATAACCTGACCTGCGACGCGCAGTATTCGCTTCCCTCCGCGCATGAACACAGCAAAGGCCTTTGATGACATAGCGGCCACTATCTCGGCACCTGTAGAGCCTGGATGCTGCAGAGCTCGGCACCCTGTTCGACCCGAGCTCCCCGACCAGCTAGCACACACGAAGCCGTGGCCCGACTAGCAGAGTCACAAGAATGCGGCTATCACGTGATATCTTATCTACGGAGTTTCCGCATTAAACAGATCTGGCACGTTGGAACGACACCAGTTACTCAAGCCCACCAATAGATGTTCAATGAGTCCGACAGATACGCCGAAACGCACGGAATATCTGAAGAGCGGATGTAAAGAGTGCAAGCGCAGGAAGATCAAATGCGACGAGTTCATCGACCCTCCTCCAGAGGCTCACCTAGTTGTAAATCACCAAAATAAGCGACTGTGTTGGCAATGCACCAGGCTCAAGAAGATTTGTGAGTATCCAATGAAGGGTGAAAAGGTTTTGAGGGTTTCCAAGAAGAAGCAGCAGGAGAACATCAAATTACAAAGCACTCTAGCTAATCGCAGCCCCACCCTGTCTCTGAGTGGCTCAGGAAGCACCGAAACTACACAGGGCAAAAACCTCTTTACGGGCTCCAACGATCCAATCCCACAGCCTCAGAGGCCGAGTCCCCACTTCCACGTGCTAACAAAGAAGCCCGCATTTGATGGTCAAGTTCACTTTCCAAATCATCTAAACCCATTCCCCCTTGCTGTCACGTCAAGCAACACTTCTGCATTAAATTACCTACAAAAAGGGCCAGCTTTCACCCATTTGCATGCAAAAGCCTCCATGCCTGACCACATTTCTCCTGTGCCACCTGGCATTTCTCCTGACAAAGGAGCATTCGCATATGCTCAAAGCTCTGCAGACTTGGCTGTTCTTGCGTTTGATTTGAACAATTTGGTCAATGACATGATGAACGGCACTGTCAGGGGCGAAGCGAACGTCACTAACAGTATGAGCTTGGACTCTACTCTAACCTCGCCAAGCATTGATGGCGAATTTTTCCAGAGCCACGGTCATTTCAAGGCTATGGACAATGGCATCCCGAAAAATATTGGGCTCGATATATTCAACGTCAGCTTGGAAGCACAGATTTACTTGAAAGAATTCTACGATGAATTCTCGAACGTCATCATGCCGTTCACGGCGTTCGATCGCATGACGCAATCTCATTTCAACCCGGTGAGAGATATACTTTTCTATCACGCGTCCAGCGAGCCATTTTTGCTAGCAGCAATTCTAGCCCAAGGTGCTTCCTCTCGCTATCAAAAGAGCAAGTATATCGGAGATGACCAAGCATACCATAGGTATCTTCTGAAGTGCTTGAAGCTCTTGGGTGCAGCCCTCGGAAGATCAAGCGATAAAAGAAGCTCATCACTGCTCGGAAATATAGAGCCAGTTTTGTTGGCAGTTTTGCTTTTGACATCCTCTAATGCTGCCAATCCCAATCAGCACTGGAGGCCGCACTTACAAGGCGCCAAGGGTATTCTACTTAGACATAGCACCTTGCAAAAAAGTCTGCAGGCATCTACCACCATTCTCCTTTGCAAATGCTGGTTTGTTTCAATCGAGATCTTGGCTGGATTAGGTCTGAAACTTGGAGGTACCATTGATCTGGAAGAAGATCTTGAAGTCTTGTTGCACTTTGATAGCAGTGATTTTCTGCTTTTGGAGAGCATGGGTTTGGTCCTCAACAATGGCTTCTTTTTGATCGGAGGTTACCACATTGATTTGATACCCACATTCAAAAACCTCATAAAACAGCTTAATAAGTACCGGAAGAATCAGAATCATGTCTTTGATGAGACCAGCGAGTACATTCGACTCTTGGCTGATTTTGAGCGTTTCAGGCTTTTTGAATTTGTGCATCGCAAGGCTGTACTCTCCAGCGATGATTTCCTTGGCGGCTACATTCCATCCGGCTATTTGTTGGATCCCGTCACCGTTGACAATACCCCCCATGTATTGAGCTGGATGGACACCTCCCATCAATTGTATTGCTTGGCAGGGCTTGTGACTGTTATGACTGAGCTTTTCGAGATGTCTCATACCTCGCTGCAGGTGCAGAGCATGGCCAAAGAGCTAAATTCATTCGCCTCAATTTTGAGTCAGTTCTCGACAACACCTCTGCTCATCAAATGTTCTGTTATGATGATCCAATGGCCTATGATAGTGGCAGGCTTTAATCTGATTCGACAAGAAGAGCAGGAAAATATTTTGAGGTTTTTCGAAGCAGCTCGAAGCGTCGGGGCTGGTAGCGCCGACCACTTCATTGCTAGATTGAAAAGCTCGTGGGTTAAAGGAGGTACTAGGTCTATGCTCACTTTTGATGACAACATCGACGCAGTAACCTATTGATTTAATTATTTTTCATGGGCTATACAGAGATCAGACTTGTACCTCTTGGAGTAGCGAAAACCAATTGAACCTTCCACCTGCCAATTGGAGTTGCCTCGCAAGCTGAGTGTCCTGGGGAGCCCTCTCCAGCTGATACTCCTCCTGGATCTTCCAGCCCACTCTTTCAGCACCAAGCCTCGCTCCATCCAAATTGGCTGCTGTGGGTCCGATTCGTAAGCCAGAGTATTTGCCAACTACGTATAATGGGAGAGCCTCGTTCCACTGTAGATCGTCCGTGAGGCATGGAAGGCCCTTCACCGTGTCAATGGGATATTTTCCCAAGATGGGTTTCAAAAAGCTTAGGTTCTCGATATCAGGCAGTATGCCCGTTGCACAGCAGACGTAGTCGGTCTTCATGTGGCTTTCCTCAGTGGTATCACCATCCCTGTGAGCTAGTGTCAAATGCCAGCAGTCCTCTTCGACGTAGCTCCTCTTAATCGTGGTCCATTTTCGAACAGTCAAAAGGCCTTCCGATTCATGCTTGGCCAATATTTTATAGTATTCAGGGTTCACCAGGCCTCCTTCTCTCGAAGCGTTTATGAGGTCAGACCTCTCTTCATCTGTATCGAGCATGTAAAAGGCGGATTTTTTCACATTCTTGTATTTTGTGACCCAGTCCAAATGGAAGTCAAAATGCTTGATCTTCATGGGTCCTCTGAGGAGAAGAGTCACTTGAATTCCTTGCTTGCAGCATATATGCGCGAGCTGCGCCGAAGTTAAACCGCCTCCAACGATGACGACAGAGGCCTTTTGTCCTTCAGCCATTTTCGTCATTGCGACTTCAGGTGGAAAGCTCACTTTCTTCGAGAAGATATGTGTTGTGTGGCAGGCACAGTGCAAGCCGTTGGCATTTAAGCCTGGAATCGGGTAGTTGATGCTGCCTCGATGTCCGCATGCCACCACGCATCGACGGGCCCCATAAATTTTGCCGCTCTTTGTCTTGATGATGAAACCCTTGACCACCGTATCTTCGTCATAAATATGGATGTCGCCGTAGTCTATCGCGGTCACCTCGTCTTGCCTGATACGGTCGCCCAACCCATATCTGGTAATGATGTCCTGACAGAAGTCGCGGAAGAATGTGGTAGACGGCCGGTAGTAGTCTCGATAGTCCCTCATGTTGATGTCCACGATGCCCGCTCTGTCGTGGTTGACCGCCTGACCAGCTATGGGGGCTGCCAATTTCTTTTTTCTCTTATTGATAATCCGCTTTTGTTGGTGCTTCGAAAACTCTTTGCCGACAACATTCTGGATCTCGAGCAAGTCACTTTCTCGGTGGTGTTGATGGGCATAGGTTATCATTCCGTCGATATTTGCGGGGTCCGGATGGAAAAACATGGGGGAGCGCAATGTGGGTATTTGGCAAGTCTCGAACTGACTGTCCCACTGGCCCAAAAACGAGTCAGAAACAGCATCCAAGGCGAGGATTTGGCTGGCTTCCAACTTGTATAGCAGGCTATAGTCCGAGACAGACCGAAAGTTACTGGAGATTTTGCCAGTCTTACCGGCCCTTTTTTTGAGCCAAAGAAAACGCCGGTGCTCATCTTCGGTGAAGAGTGTTGCAGGAGAGCTCTCGCATAATCTGGCTGCAACAGCCAAGCCGCACGTTCCCCCGCCAACTATCACTACTTCAAGAAAGTTTTCTGCAAGCATGTCGTAATTTTCTCTGTCAAAGTGAGCCATAGTTTCCTTGAAACTACTAGTTAATAACAATGTCATTTATACTTTATCATTTGCACCCATATTCATGCAGGAGCATCAGTGGTTATCGCATAACCTCCATGCTACCTGTAACCACCGCAGGCAAAAAGAAAAAAGCGCATCACTCGTAGATTTCTGTGAAGCCTTCGATGATTGCTAAGAGGCCGACTGCACCGGGATCGGGGATGCCGCCATCTTCCTTGAGATCTGCCTCACTGACGTACGACGACCGGCCAAACTTTGCTTCCAACTGAGACGTTGCCTCGCAGGAGCTTTTGGCTGCTTGCACGGCTTTGGATACATCTCCGTTCTCAACAATGCCGTCCACGAATGGCTGCAATGTGTCAACTAGAGTACGGCCACCCTTCCTGGCTTTGGTGTACTTGAACAACCCGTCATAGAGCGCACTTCTCAAAGCTGTGGCAATCAGGGATATGTTTGTGTCGTTCAAGGCTTGTAAGTTCTTCACGAAACTTGTCAAGAAAATGGCGTAGATGCCGCCAGAAGTACCCCCCATGCTGTCTTCAACAATCTCCGTGATGACACTGAGTGTGGCAACAGGGTCGTCCAAATTTTGGACAAAGCTGTCGTCAGTCTCCAATCTCTTTAGGATGGCGGTAGCCCCGAATTTCAAAGTCTCTCCACAGTCGCCATCACCAACAAGAGTATCATACTTGGTGATTTTTGGCTCTTGTTCAATCAAAACATTCATGGCATTTTTCAAAGCTTTTTCGAACTTGACCTTGTCAACACGCAAGTTCGACTTCGGAATATCTGCATGCTTCTCAGGCGACTCAATATCCTTTCTCTCAACCTCCCAATCCTTCGGTGCGTAAGATTTGGGTTTCCATCCGGGGGCATCTGTTTCCTTGTCAAGCAATTCCAAGACTTTCGCATTTGAATACTTGCTAGATTCAACGCGATTAAGGTTAAGAAGAGAGAGGGAGAATCCCGGAGAGTTCAAGGAGGTAACAAAATCTGATACAAGAACTCTCGATGGCTTTTTCTTCAACGGACAGCGCTCCACAGCGTAATGAGTGATGGCTAACAACTCCAAGGTCGATGTTCCGCCAATGTTATTGATGATGAGCACATACTCGTCGTCGTCATCAAATTGCACGTAGTGGCGTTCCTTGTCCTTTGGATCCAACAAGCGTTTGTAAAGAATGTCCACAAGTTCAGTGACCTGGGGAATCTTGATCTTCTCTCCTGGCTCATTGTGGATTCCCAAACCCAACTCGGCCACATTAGGGTCATCATTGAGCTCGGTCTCCTCTTCTCTTCCTGGAACTGAGGTTCTATCGAGGGAAGCGCTCATGGTCACGAGAGCGCTATTCACAGAGCGTCCTAATTCAGCAACGTCCTCTAGGCTATCGCCATTGGCAGATGCAGCTCCAACAATCTTGTGCACTATGGCAGTACCAGCCAAGCCACGTCTCCCAACCATTTTGTTTTGAGTTCTGCCCACAGCCACGTCGTCAGAGACGCTGACCAATTCCACATTATAGCCATCTCTTTTTGCCCTCTCCACAACAAGCCCGAAGTGTAAGATATCTCCAGTGTAGTTCTTGACAACTATGACTGCACCTTTCTCTTTGTCTGCAGAGGCTTTGACTGCAGACATGATTTGCTTGGTAGAGGGGGAGGCAAAGATAGCACCAGAAACAGCGGCGTCCAATAAGTTGGAGCCAACAAATCCAGAATGAAGTGGCTCGTGTCCAGCGCCTCCTCCACTAATGACGGCCACTTTCTTTCTGCTAGTTCTGGGATTGTATACCACCTTTTCCGAGGCAATAAGTTCGAGTTTAGGATTGGCAGCGACCAAACCCCTGAGGGCGGTCAAAACCAAGTCTTCATTTTCGGAATATTTCCAATGCTTGGGAGAAACCATTTTTTACTTATTGTCAATTGGTTGAAAATTGTTCTCCTGGTAAGCGAGGAGCAACTAATAGTTCGAGTTCAAATCCAATCACTACGATCGAGGTCCTGTATGCCGTATTGCCTGAGCGCATGAGGTCATAATACATGGGTGTTTAGTTAGCGTGCGAGCTTGAAAGGGTTAGCCCACATTGTCGTAGCATTTTACAGCAGACCGTCTGAGAACGGGACATGGTTGTTGAAAAATATTCAAACTTTACTTTGCGTTTCGGAATTTGCCTGCATGCTATGCATATTCAGCAAATCAATGTTGCTAGATTTTTTAGTAACATCTTGTGTGTATCGGGTGAGTATTCATTGATGAACCCATGAGGGATAGGATCATTGGCTATTTTTCTTTGAAGTGCATTAGGCTATACATAACGTGGCTTCCTTAACTCCGGTGTTGCCTCGATTCGCCTGGAACCTTTCCAGGTGTACCTGTCGCGTCTAATCGAGCAGCCTAGGTACAATTATCCCTGTGGGTAGTGGCTACTCAATCCCAGAACACGTGTCTTTGCTAAACCGATGCATAACCGCTGAAGCTTCGAATATCCTAGATGTTTTTTAGAGCAAAGGTTGTGGAGTGTTTCTGTGTTGAAGACTCCAGCAAAACTGAGCCTGTACATAGAAGCCGTTAAGCTTTGGGATTCAAGGCAGTTGAATTCCGCACTAGCGAAGTTGCAGTTAATGCCTGATGAAATTTGCTCGTTCGCGTTATCCTTCCGTTAGCGGATCAGAACCTCCACTGACTTAAATAGCGTCTTGAAGACAGAGGATCCAGCAGTCCAAGGTACTTTTGCACCGGTTCAGGGTATGTCTGACAAGCCCCTCGAGGAAGCAAAGAAGGTGGTAAAAAACTCCAAGACATTCACTGGGTGCTTCACCTGCAGATCCAGAAAGATACGATGTGACCTCCGTCGCCCATTTTGCGGTAAATGCAAAAAATCTGGCCTTACTTGTGGCGGCTACGATATCAACTTGCGATGGCTGAAGCCTCTACAATACCATTACAATAACGGCTCCCCAATTCAAGCACCTGTATCCTTCGGCAAGGACGCCAAGGGTGTGGAAGACGATAAAGGTCCCTCGAAGTTTTTCAAGAGGAGAAGAGTTGCCTTTGTGGTTTGGGACGAGACTACCTGCAAGCCTTATCAGTTCCATGAAGATATGGACGATGATCTCAATGCGCTCAATGCTCTGAAGCATGGAAATGAAACACAATTAAAGGGTCCGTTCGGTGTGTTTGACTCACTGCTGCTTCAGGAAGATTCAAAATCCGATGCAGTACCAGCAAACGGACTATCCTCGTCTGGAGCTACTTCCAGTCTCCATAACATGCCTTACCAAGGCCATGATCAACTCTGGCTTTCCAACGAATTGCGAGAGCACGCCCTTTTGACTGCAGCGGCTCTTAATGGTGACCCTCAGTTCTTGGAGTTCGACATGCAAAGCATGGGGTACCAAGGCTACTCTGACTCGCTGAATGATCTCTTGAATCTTCTATTTCACAAGCAGCCCCAGAATCCGATTCCTTCCCCGCACGCACACACCTCAAACAACCCCAGTCAGATCAG
Source organism: Metschnikowia sp. 03-147.1 (assembly GCA_002370795.1). Classification (NCBI taxonomy): domain Eukaryota; kingdom Fungi; phylum Ascomycota; class Pichiomycetes; order Serinales; family Metschnikowiaceae; genus Metschnikowia; species Metschnikowia sp. 03-147.1. The sequence goes on from NKZR01001563.1 coordinate 349,804, forward strand.
CACGCCATCTGCAAACCAGGGACACAAAAGCAGTCCCTTGGATTCGAGTAACAAAATCGTGCAGGACAACGTTTTTATAAACCCTGCCAATCAGCATTTGTTCTACTCCAATTTCACCAATTTCTACTATAACAATCCTTATCAGCTGAACCATACCCTCGATATCCAGCTACATGCTTCGGCTGGACTCCTGAAGCATGATGACGAGTCCACTGACTTTGTCGAGGGTGACGCATCGCAGGCTACTCAGATGCCAGACTCTCTCATGGCCATAACCCAAAGCCCGCTAGAGCCTGAAATTGGGTTCGATGTATCACTACCGAAACATGGCGTAACCTTGCCCACCTCTGCCTTGCAAGTGCAGCCTTTGACGCGATATTTGCTCAACTACTATGTCACCCAAGTGGCAGATCTCATGACCGTTATTCCCTTGACTGAAAATCCATGGAAAACTATCTATTTTCCAAGAGCCTTGATGGCCATCGGGGAATTGTCAGCATTGGGCAAAACATCCGCGGCCAAGAATGCGCTACTCAATGCGCTTTTGGCCGTGTCAGCTTTCAACTTGCAGAGTAAATTCACCAAGAACTCACAGCAGATGAAGTACTATTTGAATTTGGGAATCAGGCTACGGAATCAGGCTAGTTTGTTTGTGAAAGCTTTACTCGGGTCGCTGGGAGGCACTCAAGGCGGAGTGGCCCGATGCGTCGCTTCAGAAAAGTATAAGGATATTCTTTGTGCAATCATGTCTATGATATCAGTGGACTTGGTTTGGGGTACCATGCAAGATACGAACTTCTACATCAAGTGGTGCGAGAGGGTCATTTATACTAAAATGACTAAGAAGAAGAAACTATCCGCCAAAGCTAAAATTTTGCATCGAATTTTTCTGAGTTTGAAACTTATTCAAGATTCAACATGCTTGAACATTGTCGACATTAAGGAAGACGTCGGCATGACTGCAGAGTTTGGCCAAGAAATCCGTCTGAAATTCGACGATGGCGTATACGCCAAAACACACAAGGCAAAAAAAAGCAAAATTGACTACATCGTTGACCATTCGAAGGTGTTCTCTCCCATGTTTGTGAACAAGAAGTTAATCAACACAGACAAGTACGATGAGAACTTTGCTACGGATGCTCTCTATGGCTTACCCAATTCTCTAATTTCCGTCTTCAGCGAAACTGTGCAGTTGGTGAGGAAGAAAATTTATCACAAGGAAGTGATGTCAAATCTCCCAGATCATTTCGAAGCACTGGTGGCCAAACTCAGTGTAATGTTGCAAAATTGGAAATTGGATTGGAAGCTCTACGAGATGAAAGACGATACAAGAGTGTTCACTTCGTCGATGCACGAGGCCACATTCCACCATGTAATGTCGTTCTACAATGCGCTATGCATCTATTTCCACCGGCTCATTGAGGACGTGCAACCCGAGAAGCTACAAGACAAGGTAGCAACGACGCTAGAACATCTCAACAAGATTCAAAAGTTGATTGCCGAGGACGAGGCCTCTATGATTCCTCTCTTTTGGCAAGGATTTATAGCAGGCTGCGAAGCTACGTCGCTCAATTTGCAGATGGGTTTTAAGAAATGGGGTGCGGACATTGCATTGTATTTGGGGAACTACTGGGGGGCTAGACAGATTATGCTTGAGGTGTGGAGGCGCAAAAAATTCAAGGAAGCCCGCGACGACTGGCCTAGCGTGATTCACGATTGGGAAATGAATCTCATGCTCAATTAAAAGCAGGTACACGGTTTTCACCCACGCACATGATGCACGCTCAACCACGCTCTCAACCCGCGAACAGACTCAACTTCATAATGATTAATAATAGAAATTACGTAATGCAAGGTCTGTCCAGTAATATCCTGTCACGCCATCTCATCCTTCAAATCCTTGTCTTACTGAACAAGGCTTCGGCGCTTCAACCCATCTCGACCGTGCATTGTCTCACGCGCGAAGACCGCATCACGCATCAATTGAGAAGACCCCCTCCGCATTGTTATGATTTGCCCTCCCTGCAGGTGTGTTTACTTTTACGCGCCTCTTGTTTACATCAGGGTCCTCTCCACAGCTAACATATACACGCTTCCCCATGCTAGACACGTCGATCACGACACGAGGATCCTGTTGCCGAGCCCCAGGGGGTGTGAGCGTGTAACGCGTTTCAATTCTCGAGGCGTGTTTTGTCCATGGGGATAGTATATAAGTACACCATGTCTGCCCAGTTGTTCTTGCTTTCCATTATTCATCACTCTTCTCTCGTTTATCTTCACTCGTTTATCACATAATGCAATTTGCCATCTCTGCTCTTGCCCTTGCTGCCACTGCTCTCGCCGCCTCTGACTCTGTTTCTTACGAGGTCGAGACTGTCACCAAGGAACACACCACCCAAGTCACCATCACCTCCTGTTCGGCTAACAAGTGTGCTACCACTGTCCAGGCTGTTTCCCACACTGTTGTCACCGAGACCGTGGACGGTGTCGAGACTGTCTACACAACCGTTTGCCCATTGACCGAGTCTACTTCTGCTCCTACTCCATCCACGGTTGCCCCAGTTACCGACGAGGCTGTTCCAGCTAAACCAAAGTCTCTTGAACCTGCTCTTGTGAGCGAGTCTGACTCCTACATCGACATCACCACCACCCCAACTGTGGTTGTGTCTACCGGTGTTCAGACCACCAAGTACGCTCAGTCTACTTTCACATCCGTCTACAACAGCTCCTCATCCGCTTTTCCTTCCGTGAGCTTTGTCAACGATGCTGCTCCAAGAAACGTCTTGGCTGGTGCTGCAGGTGTTGTCGGTATTGCTGCCGTGTTGTTGTAAAGTTGAGTGCATGGAAACTCATCAAATTAAATAGGTCGGAATTTTCGTTAATATATGTACATTAGAGACTAGGACGCGCCTGAACTCGTATTGTTGCAAAATCGCGCTAGACGCCTAAAACTCGCGGAAGTTCGATGCATCATATTGTGAACGCAGATCCTTCTGCCGTGCCGAGTTTACTATAGCTACTCAGTTTTCTTAGTCCTCCAATTTTATTACTAAAATGCTAATTTTTCAAAGTTCATCGTGCGACGAGGTATCTAGCGCCGACTTGGGCACATAGATGGCTTTACCGATGTAAACGTTCCACCAACCGGAGACATAGTACGCGCAGATCTTGTAGATGTTTTTAGGAAAATCAAGATAGCTTCTCCATATGAATTTGAGGGCTGTCATGACGTCATTCAATTCGTCACTCAAGCGTTGTTTTTCTTTCTTCCCCTTAGACTTGATACTTCCTTCACCAGTATTTGAGTCGACTGACTTCTCTTTCGACACAGGCTTCTGGCCTGATTTTGAGGGTGCAAAAAAGGGGAACTCGATGCCCTTATCGTGCTGCGGTTCGAAGTCTCCATGAACTGCGCGGCCAGCGGCAACATCTTCCAAATGCTCCAAGTACATGGCCTTGAAGTTATTTATGCTTGCCACCGATTTTGAGAGACGGTCAAATGTGTTGAAAAGTGCCACTAACTCAATTCGGCGGAATTTTAAAAGATGCTGAGTATTTGGGTCCTCCAGCTCGAACAACACCTTGAGTGCTGTTCCGTAACCGATAGTCTGCAATTTTCCCCACATTCTGCAACGGTCACACCCAACGCAGTCCATGATTGCAGACACGTTTTTGAATCTCGAGCGGAAATCATTTTTCAATTCAGGATCAACGGTCTTGGGGTCGAAAAGTTGGTGTGTCTCGAAAAGAGTCTCTGAGCCCAATCTCTCGGTAATCTGAGAGATGACACTGTTGTAGTCGGAAGTGGTGAAAGAGTCATTGTCAATGAGCTCCTGCTGGGCCTGGAGCTCTGTGTTGTTCTTGATGTATTCCGGAACGGAAACAATCTCCCCTAACTTCACCAACGCTTGCGAGACAAGTGCATAGTTGAAGTAGATGTTAGACAAACGATCATTAAACTTTCCAACGCGCTCCATGAAAACCTGCAAATTAGGCTTGAACTCTCCGGTGCTCAGGTCCAAGTACTCACTGGACAAATGCACAGCGATGGAGGCGTGAAGTCCGGAGATCATTCTGTAGAAGAGATTTTTTTCCACACAACGCTCAGGCTCAGAGTTTGCAACCATGGACATCGGATTTGTATTGGGGAAGCAGTTTTCTGAGTATATTGCCTTCCACACATCAAAAGATTGAGTACCACCATAACCAGTAAACCTCTCAGGATTTGCAGTAAGGTCCACGTACACACAGTTGTGGTCATCGTCAATGTCACAGTAGTCCAAGTCCTCGCAAGACTCAGAGAGATCGGATGAGCCCGCGGATCTTTCAATCTTACCGAGTTTGGAGGGCCTCAAGTCGTCTTCAACATTGGACCAGTTGAATTTACTCTCTGGCAAAGTTTCAACAGCGCAGTTTTTCGTGGCACAGAAGTGCTGGGCGTTCCAGAACTTGCATTGCTTATCTAGATCAAGCTTAAAGTAAGTGAAAAAGGATGACTTGACTAGCTTGGCTATGAGAGGCCGCACCTGTGCATTGATGCCATCGATGTATGAAAAAGTGGTGTTGCACGTTGGAGTGATAATCTGCAGACAGAATTCGGGCGAGTCGAATGCAGAAAATGAAGACGCAAAGACAGCCGCCAATAATGAGGACAACACAATATACACTTTCATGGTGAAATGCAGTGGAGTCAAAAGGGGACAATTGTTCAGTTTTATAGCTCACGCGATTCTGCGCCTTGATGATTAGTGAGCGCTGGCTTTTTCGCACGTGACCGGGCTATGGCCAGGCATTGCCACCATCGGGTCACGTAAGAGCATATCAGACCATTACGCCAAATATGTTTACGTGGCATTGGAGTCTCGCACAAAATTTGGTGTCATTACAGGCCCAACCATAAACCAGGCTACGATTTGCAGACGTAGGGCAAGTGCATCAGATCGTAGGGAAAATTGTATTGCCTAAAAGTGAAGTGAAAAATACACATTCTCAACTATGCAATGCTACTCTGGAGCATACACTTTTTTGGTGCTCCGTTAATTGTCGAGCTCATTAATCATCAAACTTGATTTTCTTGGCCGCCTTCGTAGTTCCAATGTCTTTGTAAAATGCTCCATACGCCGAGTGTGTTTTCTTTTTGGTGTGGCCTCCGAACTTGAGCAATTCGTCCGGCACCGGTTGGTCAGCCCCGCGCAAAATGTTCATCAATGCTCCGCTGAGGTGTTTTTCGTGCTCCGTGAACAAGGTGTGTGCAACGCCTGTTTTGCCTGCTCTGCCCGTACGACCAATCCGGTGCACGTAGTCCTCTGCAGTCAATGGGAATGTTAAATTGATCACCACCTTGACGTTGGGAATGTCCAATCCCCTGGCTGCAACATCTGTGGCCAACATCAAGTTGGTCTCTCCCAGCTTGAATTTACCCAAGGCATTGGTACGTTGTTGCTGGGACAAATCACCGTGCACTGCAGCCACCTGGTAGCCATTTCTCTGCAAGAGCATTTCCACGCGCAGAGCTTCTTTCTTGTACAAGGCAAACACAAGCACTTTGTCATCCTTTTTCAGTCCTGACTGGTACTTTTTGAGCAATTGTAGAAGTTTTCTCTCCTTGTCACGAGGGTCAACGACTTCTACAATCTGCTCGATTCTCTTGTTGGCAGAAAGCTCATCGCGCTCTCCAATGGTGACTTTCACCGGCGAGTTCATAAATTCGGATGCGAGCTCCCTCACTTCCTTGGGCCATGTGGCGGTAAACATCACAGTTTGACGCTTCGACTTCTCCTTAGTGCATCCGATGATTTGCCTGATGTGTTCCTCAAAGCCTGTATCTAACATTCTGTCAGCTTCATCGAGCACCAAGTAGTCCACAGACGACAAGTCCACGAAGCCACCTTCCAATAAATCCACTAAACGGCCAGGTGTTGCGATGGCTATACTTGCGTTTTTAAGCTTATCGACTTGGTCTTGTTTGCTGACACCACCGTATATAGCAACACACGAAATTGATGACTTTTTGACAAGATCTTCCAAGTTGTCGTAAATTTGCAACGCCAATTCACGGGTGGGTGAGAGACAGAGCACCTTCAACCCCTTCTTCTTGTTCTGTAATATGCTGTGGACGGCTGGTACGCCAAAAGCGAAGGTTTTACCCGATCCGGTCTCAGCCACTCCGATGACGTCCTTGTTGCTGAGTAAGTGGGGCCAGCTGACGGCCTGAATAGGGGTTGGGCTGGGAAACTTGCTAATTTCGTCTTGCACTTGAGGCACAAAGGAAACTTGGTCAAACTTTAAAATTGGGCGGAGTCCTGTGTCCTCTGGGTCTGAGACAGACACTTCGTGTTTGCTCAAGAACTCGTCAACCTCACTTTGAGGAATATTATTAAGTGTTTCCGATTGGACATATGAGGCGCCATCAAAAGCAATACTCGAGCTGCTAGGAACCTCCTTCTGCTCTTTCTTGTCTTTCTTTTCCTTCTTCTCTTTCTTATCTTTCTTGTCCTTCTTGTCCTTCTTCTCCTTTTTCTCCTTCTTGTCCTTCTTGTCCTTCTTTTCCAACTTTATCTTTTTCTCCTTCCTGTCTTTCTTCGAGTCTGTCTCTCCGACAGGTCGTTTCTTGTCTTCCTTTCCCATTGTTGATTTGACCTTGAATTATGCGATGAGCCGTACTTTGAAAATATCTTCGCGCGATGTCTTCTGAAGTGCTTCACGCAGGATATCATGTATTCATAAAATGTTCGTAGTCTGCAATCTAAAATCTAAAATCTAATTGTGATTACTCGAAGTCATCAAGGTCCTTTCTGCGTCCCTCATCGAGATCAACTTCAGCCAAGTTGACCCATTTCGTCTTGTTCACTATTTTCAAGAACGCCGCGAGAACGAAGAAGAATGGAAGTAAAATGTAAGCGTCAACGAAGTCTTTAGCTGAGAATGGCTTGAATGTAGACCAGCCCTGAATTAACGCAAGGAAAATGTTCAACACGATACCAAAAATTGGCAACACTGGGTACCAGAGACCCTTGTATGGAAGGCTGTCAACTGAGCGGCCTTGCATTGTCCAGGCCTTTCTAAACCTCAAGTGATAGAAATTGGTGAAGCCCCACACGATAAACACGGCAACACCCGACAAGTTCACGATATACTGGTAAGCTTTTGCCGCACCAGTGCTGACATTCATCATCGATATCAAGCCGAATGCATTGAACAAAATCACAGCGTTGTATGGGACACCCATTCTGTTGACATTTCTGAGGAATCTTGGAGCAGAGCCCTCGTTGGCCAAGTGAACCAAAGTTCTCGAGCCGATAAAAAGAGAACTGTTAACGGCTGAGATACAAGTGATGAGAATGAAGGCATTAATCAAGTGCACTCCTCCACCCCAGCCAGCTCTGGTGATAGCAACAGCCATGGGCGATCTCAAAGCACGAGCTTCGGAGTTAAGTTCTGGAGCATTGTATGGGACAGTCAAGCCGTAAAAAAAGGCAATACCCATGTAAATGATGATAATGCGGATAAACGTCTGTCTGATAGCACTTGGAATAGCCTTTCCTGGGTTTCTAGACTCACTGGCAGCGATAGCAACGGCCTCGGTACCGGAGTAGAAAGTCGAGGCAAAAACAAAGGTACTGGCAATGGACTTGAATCCATGAGCCAAAGGTCCAGGGTCTCTCCAGTATCTGAAGCCAAAAGCGGGTTGGCCCTTCACTCCGCCGGCAGCATAAATGATGGCGAAAATGTAAAAAGCAATAATGCCAACAATTTTGAACAAAGCCAACCAATACTCCGCTTCTCCAAATTTGGAGACACCCAAAAATTGGAAAGCTAAAAACGCAGCCCAGAAAATAAGAATGTATCCGTACAAGGGCACTTGAGGACCCCAGTACATCATGATCGAGGCCACCATATTATATTCGTTGGCCATAACAGCAACCCAAATGATACAGTAGTTCCAGCCCACGGTTCCTCCTATGGCCCTGTCGATGAATTTATTTCCTAAAGTGGAAAAGACATTGCCCAGGGGGTATAAGGTCGCCAACTCACCTAAACTCTGAATCATAGAAAAGGCAATCAAACCAATGATACCGAATCCAACAATGAGACTTAGCGGGCCGTTTGCGGTAGGGAGTGCAGCACCAACCAAAATACCAGGACCGATGATACCTGCGAGCGCGATCAAGGAGATATGGCGATCCTTGAGTCCCCTCTTCAAGTTCACATGATTTGCTTCGGTCTCCAAAAAGTCAGTCTCATTTAGGGAGTTTTCCTCGTATGTTATGCTTTTATCAAGAGCAGGTTTTTCCGGTGTAGGAGACGGGTCTTTTCTAAAAAACATTTTGCGGTTTATTTTTTTTGGGAGTTTGCCATCGGGGTATGTGCGATGACTATAAAGCTCGCTTAGCGCCGAGGAGTTCGCATATAAAGGAACTGCATGTATTGTTGTAATCCCACGTGACAGTTGACGTTTTTCGAAGAGTGCCACACTCTCGTATAGCATGGAAATACGGGTTCCATGCAGCCCATCGAAGATTCGTCTACTTGTATGATGTAGAGACGGCAACCCGGCCCTTATCCGTGCTGGACAAACGCCTTCAAGGAGTTACCGATCTCACGATCTCATGCAAGGACCCGTCGGAGATTACAGTTTTTCCTCCGGGCCTTCCACAAGCTTATTCTCCTCCGTTAATAGACCTAGAGATCAACAAGGATGAACTTAGGGCAGAAGCGGGAGTGCATGGTAGCTACAAATCATTTCGGTCAGATACGTTTATTTAGTTGATTAGGAGCGTACATGGTGGGCCACGCGCGAGTTTTTATAGTCACTTGTTCTCCGTTACCCGGACAGGCTTTACTCGGTCCTGTGCAGGGCTAGCATGGTTCATAGCTGGAGACGTGGAGTGCTACATAATTTAGCTCGAGTTGTTTTCAATGAACGTGCTTTTCTATGTAGAATAAAATAGGAACTAAAATGTGATTCGAGCTTGGCGAAGGGCTGTGAGAGTTGTCCAAGGAGCTATTCCTGTCTCATGTCAGCTCGTCTTGGAGCCTCCAATGGATGCAACTGGGCCAAGTAGGTAATTGCCCACATCAAGTAGCACATTACCAAGCACAAGATAACCGAAGATCTCCAAACAGTCCTGTTCTCCCTAGGAGCGAAGTTCCATGCCAACACACATGAGGCGACAGTCAATAGTAAGACGACAAGAACGGTATAGCTTTGGGTTAGTAATCCAATGATCCGTGGGGACTCGCATATTGCTGAATTTAAACACCACTGGCGCAGACCTGGTGGTTCGACGAGTGTCGCTGTACGTACCCACTCATTGTTGGTATAGATAGGTTCTACGTGAATGTTTCTCAATTCGCTGACATGCTTCGCACCCGTACACACTCAGTCAATTGCGGACACCACTGGGTGATTGCAGAGACAAAGCGCATTGGGTGAGCTTAAGCAAGAGAATGTGATGGCTCGATGCATTATGTAAGATGTTGACAAAATCTGACTTAATTTTATAGGTTCCGTTTTAGAGTGGTCTGGTGAGAAAAGGGTAGATCGTGGCGAAAGTGGGACTAATTGAGAACTGATCGCACCAACAATATGCAATGCATCAGGCGCAATTAAGGACAACATTTGAACACCGGTCCTATTCTGCCTCCACGATCGTGCATCCCCAACAGTTGTATTTGTCACAATCAAGCAGCCCTTGAAACTCAGACTAGATGTCCAAAGTTCCCAAGAAAGTGGTCAACTGGCTTTACTCTGTCATACAACCCCAGTATCTCTACAAGAATATTGTCTATGCTGATACAATTAAGTTCTTGGACATATACTTGAGCAGGGGCTTCAAGATCCGCACATCGGTTTTCGTATCTTCCAATGGAAACTCCGAGCTTCTTTTGTCTGCGACAGGTATCTTAGAATGTGTTAACGGCTCTGTTCCAATCACCATCTGGATTCCTCTTAACTATCCATTTGCTGAACCAGATACACTACGTACAGATGCCAATGGGGTGCCTCTAGTTTTTGTGAACCCGCCGGAAGGTCTGAGCATCAGTCCTGGAAATAACACAGATGCACAGGGCCGATTCTACCATCCCTACTTGAGTCAGTGGTACTCTGCAGAAAAGAGCCCCTCATTCTCATCTGAGTTCAATCTATTGCATCTCATAAACTATTTGCAAAGTGCTTATAATCGAGAATTTCCCATGCGGGAAAAGTTTTTGGGGCCCAGCATCCCTCCGAAGACTTCGATACCTGAGCCCTTACGCCAAAACGGACCCAGAAGACAAACCACTGGGCCACCAGTTCCAAGTAAACCAGAAACCCCGTCCCAGGATAGTGACCCAGTTCCTGATAAATACAGATCACCACCACCTCTACCCGGTCAACAACTGAAGCTTTCGCCCCGCAACTTGTTGAGCGATGGACACAATGCTATTGCTATTGATCCGAACCAAGGAGTGAGGGTTAACAATCAACGCCAGGAGGACGGTGAAACCAAACGAAAGGAGCATCTAAAGGAGCATATGCGAAGTAAAGCAAACTCTACGGGTTCTAGAAGGACACAGGAAAACGTTGAAGACCTCATGGATCAAATGACACTTGAGTCAGGCGAGGGGGTCGTCGACGAAAGTCGCTTGTCACTTTTATCAAATCAAATACAAAAGGTTATAGACGGAGAACATCCCGACAGCATCAATAAGATGATTCGCCATGTTTCCAGGATACTACAGGACATGGAGCCATTAGCAAATCATCTCGACCATCACAATACTCAAGCCAAAGCGAATAGTGAAAATCTTGAGAAACACATTGTTTACTTGAAGGGAAAGGTGGGTGATCTCAAAACGTTAAATGCCGACCTAGCCTCGCTTAAGGAGCTCAACCAGTCTACTGTGGAGGACGTTTATCTCGACAGTCAAAAAAGTATTAGCATGGATGACATCATCATGCCTGATCTGGCATTGGTGAGCCAACTCTACGAGACTATAGCCGACATAAAATCAGGCGAAGATTGCATCAAACTAATAGAGGGTGGCTACCAAAACGAAGCCGAGCTTATTAACGATGACACCTTGGATTCTTGCGTGAAGTCAGTGCGGGCCATATCACGTGATCTCTTCTGGCTTGAGGTGACCAAGAATCAAATAGTGCAGAAAATGGGCCTCCACTGCTAGACCGTTTGGATGCGGATCAAGTACGGATCTTGAATTGCCGCCGGAATCTCCCCCACTGTATCCCAATGAATAACAACGTCAGGCACCCATTCGGGAAGTAGCATCAGTGTAGATTTCGCGCCGCACGATGTGAGTGCGAAAAAAAAGAAGAGCAGTGGGAAAAAAAGAGAAAATCTCTTCTCCATCGTCCTGCTTTAATTTGAACCATGTCTGAGGAGTACATGATCAAGCCCGAGAGCGTCGCTCCCTCCAAGGACACGTCAGAGTGGCCTCTTTTGTTAAAGAACTTTGACAAGTTGCTAGTTCGTTCGGGTCACTATACCCCTATCCCCGCAGGTGCATCTCCATTGAAGAGAGACTTGAAATCATACATCTCTTCGGGTGTCATCAACTTGGACAAGCCTTCCAACCCATCTTCCCACGAGGTGGTTGCATGGATCAAGAGAATCTTGCGTGTCGAGAAAACCGGTCACTCTGGTACTTTAGACCCTAAGGTCACTGGTTGTTTGATTGTGTGTATCGACAGAGCTACCAGATTGGTTAAGTCCCAGCAAGGTGCAGGTAAGGAGTACGTTTGTATTGTCAGATTGCACGAGGAGTTGGAGGATGCAAAGGAAATGGGCCGTGCCTTGGAGAACTTGACCGGTGCCTTGTTCCAAAGACCACCTTTGATCTCTGCTGTCAAGAGACAGTTGAGAGTTCGTACGATCTACGACTCTAAGTTGATCGAGTTTGACAACAAGAGAGGACTTGGTGTTTTCTGGGCCTCTTGTGAAGCTGGTACTTACATGAGAACTTTGTGCGTTCACTTGGGTATGTTGCTTAGCGTCGGTGGTCACATGCAAGAGTTGCGTCGTGTCAGATCCGGTGCCATGGATGAAAACGACAACTTGGTCACCTTACACGATGTCATGGATGCTCAGTACGTCTTTGACAACACCAGAGATGAGTCTTACTTGAGGAAGATCATCCAGCCTTTGGAGACCTTGCTTGTTGGTTACAAGAGAGTTGTCGTCAAGGACTCTGCTGTCAACTCTGTTTGTTACGGTGCCAAGTTGATGATCCCAGGTTTGTTGAGATACGAAGAAGGGATCGAATTGTACGACGAGGTCGTTTTGATGACTACCAAGGGTGAGGCAATTGCCATTGGTATTGCACAGATGACCACTGTTGACTTGCAATCGTGTGACCACGGTGTCGTTGCCAAAGTCAAGAGATGTATCATGGAAAGAGACACCTACCCTAGAAGATGGGGCTTGGGTCCTGTTGCTCAGAAGAAGAAGCAGATGAAGGCCGACGGAAAGTTGGACAAGTACGGCAGAATCAACGACAGCACCCCAGAGTCTTGGAAGCAAGAATACAAAGACCATGCTACCGAGGAGCCACCCGCTGTTCCTGAAGCTAAATTAGCTGCCCCAGAGATTCAATTGCCAAAAAAGAAGGCTGAGGAGCCTGTTTCCGAGGAGGACGTGGAAGAGGAGAAAAAGGAGAAGAAGGACAAGAAGGACAAGAAGGAGAAGAAGGAGAAAAAGGAAAAAAAGGAAAAGAAGGAGAAGAAGAGAAAGTCTGACGACGGAGAAGAGTCTGAGAAGAAGAAGAAGAAATCCAAGAAGTAAATTTGCATACATACTGACTAGTGCACAATGCCTTTCACAATAAATTGATAAACGTTATCTACTTACCTAAACCAAGCTCAAGGAGCTTCAACTTGGAGTCCAAGTTCTTTTTGAGGCGACTAATCCTTCCCTCGATTTTCGAGGCACGGCTGTGGTTTCCATTACTAGTTTCACGAAGCTTCTCCTCAGAGAGCACCAGAATTGCGACCAAGCGAGAGCCGTCATCATGGCTAGATCCAATTTTCGCCAATTCCACAAGCATGCAAGCCCTTTGCTTTTGGTCAGTGGATAGCTTGTACATGACGAATGTTTTCAATGCTTTCAAAAACCCTTCCACCTCGCACTGCTTGTCACTTTGCTCAAGATTGTAGTCAGCAAAGCTTTGGAGAAAGCCCTCATTGCTCTTTGCAGGTACCCCGGAACTGATTAGTTGATGAGAAAGCTTGAGTAGTTGGAGAGGCCCTCCAGCAATGACTTTTTCACGGTGCTCGCTGAATGCCTTTTCCAAGTCCGCCAACAAAATATTCGATAAATTGCTCAATTCAATTGTGGGTGTCTTGATGCTTTTGTTTTGAAGCTTGAAGTGATGATGCATCTCTCTATTGATTAGAGCTAAGAGATGCAATGAAGAATAGAGATAAAGTTCGCTCGAAATTCCCACAGAACTTGCAGCATCCCACCCTAATCCTACTTGCTTTTGCAAGGCAGAAGCATAGTAGTCTTTCTCAGCAGTTGCCAGAGAAGTAAAAAATCTGACGCGATAGTAATAATATTTTGCGGCAATTGCGTCTCCAAGCGAGTGGTACCCAAGAGCAGCAAGATACAAGAACTTGGGGATGAGCATTTTATAGTAGCACATTTCCTCCTGCGTGAAGTTTTCAGCATCAAAACAAGAAATAAAATTCCTGATAAGGAATAGCCCACTAAAATCATTTTTATGCATGAAATCCATGTAAGTTGTGTAGAATATCACAGAGTATCGAATAAATGTGAGTCGAACAATGCTTTTCGTCAAATATTGGATGGGGAATTGCCTGGATCCGATGGTCGATGTAAGTTCCTTCAATTGCAAATCCAACATATGCATGCACTTTTCAAAAATTTTTTTAGTGTCCTTGAAAGCATCCGGACTTGCTGACAGAAGAACGCCGCTAAAAAAATAGAATATTATTGAATATTCGTAATGATTAACCCAATGTAGCTTGATTTGAATTGAGTCTGGCAAATTTTTGGACAAAGGTATCTCAACAAAAATAGAGCCGTCCTCCTCCCAATTTGCCCAATCAACTTTTCGCTGTGTATGTATGAAATGTGAAATCTTGCGCACAATGAGTTTGCCGCCGGCAATATCATTCTTTATAGCGCATGCAGCCAACGTGAGTATATCAAGGCTTGCTTCAAGCTGCGGAGGGAACTGTGAGCTCTTGAGGATCTTCTGGGCCTGTGTTGTCAAAAGTGTCGATGAGTAAGAGAAGTCATGGAAAATGCTAAGGGCAGCCTCTTTTAGAAGAAAGAGAAATTTAAGTGTTGGATACACATCATCTCTCAAGTTAATCGTCCGCAAAGCTCTAGCTCCGCTGATAACGTCGTTAATAAGCATGTTATCGATTCTGGCCCAGTTGAATAAATCTGCAATAGGTTTGTAGCCGGACTCAAAGTACGAGGTCTGCCTTTCAACGTAGTAGCTCGAGACTGAACTAGCCTGCCTGAGCTCTAATATCTGACAATACAAAAGCTCACTCATCACCTTGAGCTTGACCAAATTGTGTCTTGCGGCCATCGATATCGCCGATACCGTGTAAGCCTCAGCCTGGTCCAAACATTCAGTTTCATCCAAGTACACAACCGCGAGCTTGTGATATATGGCGGTCTCCAAAACAGGGCTCAATCTTGACCGGTACTCGTTGACAACCATATACAAGCACTTCATTGCGAGCTTTATGTAGCTGTAATAAGACACGGTACCCGATATATCATTGCACTGTAACACAAGGGAATGAGCCTTCGTTAGAAACACTTCTGAAGATTGTAGGAGGATGGCGATTTGCATCTCGATGCTCTGATTAGAGTTGCTCATTACATCTTCGATTTGGAACGAAATGTCTTCTTGTCCAGCAAGAGTGCTCAGTTCAGCTTCCTTAGGTGTCATCTTTTGTCCCGATTCCTCCTCCGGGGATACGCCTACACTAGGCTCCAGTTCAAGGGGAACAAAGTCATCGCTAGTGTCCGTAGGAACAAACTTCTTGAGATGCTTCTCGTACTGTTTTTCTAGAAAAGGCTTAGATGTAGCATAGAATTGAGCAGCGGAAATGGGCGTAAAAATCTTCTTCGGATCATCAGGGACGTTGTCATGTATCCCAGAGTTACGCCGCGACGAGGTGAGTATCAGCGGCTCACTCAGACTGGACGGAGGGTTTGATTTTGATTTTTTGCTGGGTTCAAAGAGCACCTCACGCCTCAGTAAACTAGCCTGTCTCTTCGAAGAGGTTCCTTTGCATATTGCAGGGTTTGTTAGGATGTTATGCATATACTGTAGCAGGAAGTATAGGTGTACGCCTGATGTCAGCGTCCCACCGCGCGCGGATACTGACTAAAAGAACTTAACTGAGCAGCAAATATGCATCATCCAGAGTTTGTAAATTTATTTATCTAATGTTTAATTTGTCAAGCTTCTCTCGAAGCTCGGCACTTTTCTTTCGTTCGTTTTCGAGTTCCATCTCGTGTTGATCTTGTATATCTGCCACGATTTTCTTGAACTCTTTCCGCAAAATAGCATTGCTCATAGATTGCCGTCCTGAGTTGTTCATGGTTGGCGAAGAAGCAGCCGAGTATGAGCGCTCGGTGGCATCTTCGTCCTCCAAGTTTGATAGTAGAGAGGTGTTGATCTGTTTCGAGTTTCTGGGAGAATGGCTGCCCATGCACTCAATACGAAGTATATTCACCTCTTTTCGGAGCCTCGATATCTCTCTATTCTTAGAATCGATAATGTTCTTTTGGCTTTGATCTGAAGAGCCGACAGTGTTGCTTCTCTGCTTGAGTTCTTTCTCGAGAATACTATTCTTCTTGCGGTAGTCTGCGATTGTTTTTAGCGAGTTTTCCTTCAAGTACTCGTACTCCTTCATAAAGTATTGATGCGAGAATCTCAAATCGTTCAAGGCGAGCTTATACTCCGAAAGTGCTTTTTGCAGCGTGTTCTCATTCTTGTATGCCTTGTACGGCGATGCAGATAAAAAAGAATGATCTCTCACAATGGAGTCCTCCGCCAGAGAAGCAACCGAGTCGAACTCAGCCCTGCTCGGAGTTGACGATGCAAACGTCGATGAGGACTCCATGACTTTGTCTATACAGTCTGTAGCCCAGTCTATTTTAGTCTGGAGTGTCTCATTATTAGTGTCTTCTGGGAATTCAGGTAAGGCCACACCTTTCTGGGCCGCGAGCGAAGCTATATGCGCAAAGAGACTGTCGAAAGCCTTCTGGATTTCCCTGGAATCACTATGCAAATCACCTTTGGCAAATATATTGCCGGTTGATAAATTGGTAAGTTTGACATCCTCAATGTAGCCCAAAATAAGGCAGGTCAAGTAGTGGCTCTTGAGCGTGGAGTCAAGTTCATCAACTTCTCGAGAGGCGCGAGTCAATTGTAGTTGCAAATCAGCAGTTTGCCTGTACACCTTGTATAATAGGTCCGAGTCCACTGCACTCGTAGAGTTCTTGGAGTTCAAAAGTAGGGTATTACAAAATTGATTGGATATGCTGAACTTCTCAGACAAGTAGTCCCTTTGTTCCTTTTTGCTGACAATCTGCTCTTTCAATTTTTTGAGTTTTGATAGCGAAAGAACTGACCGTGGCGACATTTTAGTTGTGTCAAACACCGAGTTCTCAATTAAAATCTTTAAGTTCATGTAGTTAGATGCGGCCAGGCCAGAGAGAGAGGTCCAGCTGTCAGAAACATCTGAGGACGGCGTTGAGAAGCCAGACATATCATCAGCCCGCAGAAATTCGTCGTTCTTGTCGTTGTCGTCGTCAACTGTTATGCTTTTTTCATCAACGAGATTCTGCAAGTGATTGTTGAACGAGGCCTCGATGAACAGCGGCTGTAGCACGTGGGTCTGCGCCGGCAGTGAGCGGGACTGTTCTTGAAGTTGGAATTTCAAGAGTTCTGGTGTCGTATTCTCGAGATTGTAAGACTCACCTTTAGAAAGCCGGAATGGACTGTTTTTCATAAAAGACTCTGGATCCAACATCGAAAAACTTAAGAAAGAAAACGTGTGCTTTAAGCAGCCTCAATACGAAGCGAAGGAAAGTTACCTCTTTGGGTCTTAATAAAAGGCGTTGCCCGGTCAGAGAAGAGGCAAGTTCAGAAAAAAAAAAAAAACAGGAAGTGGGAAACAACCACCAGGAATAGGGATAGACGCGTTGCGAGCGCGCGCCGTGCAGGACAGCATAGAATCCTGCGGCCGGTTAGCATAGTTTTTTAAAGATCTGCTTCTACAAATATGAACAGCACTGAGTTTCCTCCATCCCGACTGACGTTGGGCCCGCCTTGAAGTCCCTTACTACTACTTCCAACGTTTCGTGGCTCGTACTTCACAAATCTGGACATTCTGGTTGCAAGAGCAAAAAAGGTAGATATTCGATTGTATTTCTATTTACCGGCATGTAACTGAACGTCGGTACTCATCTATTGTTCTCGTGTGTTGTTTATCAACAAGCGAGAGTGCGTCAATGCACTTGAATCCCAGTGGTAAAACCTCTCCTGGCTCAGAGAATCAGCTAGCCTAACTCAAAATCTGATTTCCTCATATTGCCAAAAGTTGTCACACCTTGTGCGACTTTCAAGAGACCTTGAGAACAGCTCGAGACTTAACGATTCCGTCGCCTGTGCAGTTGCACGCCCGCGCGGTAGTTGCTTGGCTAACGTCGTATCTCAGCTACTGTGTATGGAGCAATACCCTCTACACCTAAAGAACGAGCCCCCTTTAAACAGGATACCGATCAGGCTGCACAAATGTATACGATACTTAACTTTTAACGTCAATGGCGTGAAAACGTTGTTCCATCACCATCCGTGGAATCAGCTACTGAACAGCTTGCGTGGAGTTTTGTCTGCGTTGCAGGCCGACATCGTTTCTCTCCAGGAGTTGAAGGTCCAATCGAGCAGCATCGCCGAGAGATCTTTGGCTGAGGGCTATAAGTCATTCATACTGGTACTGAAGGTGAAAAAAGGTTACAGTGGCGTTGGCTTATACGTTCGAGTACCGGACGACAACGAAGCGCCAACCGTGCGCCAAGCCTTGACTGTCACTAAGGCCGAGGAAGGGATTACCGGCTGCCTCAAAGATGCCTCTGGAATAAGGTACCGAGATCTCCTGCCCTGCGAATCCATAGGCGGGTATGTGGACGAAGAGGCTCTTGCCAAATTGGGACTCACCGAACAAGATCTTATTGCCTTAGACTCCGAAGGACGTTGCATAGTGATAGAGACAGCAAACAACACAGTTATTGTGTCGCTTTATTGCCCCGCAAACTCACAAGGGACCGATGATGGCCAGCAATTCAGAATGCATTTTCTCTCCATAATGTTAGAGAGATGTAGCAAATTGACGCGCATGGGTAAGCGAGTGGTCATCATGGGTGACATCAATGTGAGTCCCGACTTGATTGATAATGCTGAAGGTATCAATGAACGCTTAAAACTGAAAGCCGTCGTCAATAACCTCCGAGATGGCGGCGATGTGTTCGAACAAACAAACTTAGAAGAATGCTTAGCATTTCGAGAATCTGCTGAACACAGAAATCTTCTTAATCGTTATGTTTTTCCCACATTAAAAACTGCCCCAGCTTTACCAACTCAGTTGTTCCACGACACAACACGGGTAGCGCAAAAGAGAGCACTCGGCCTATACACTGTTTGGAACACCCAAACGAATGCACGGCAATCAAACTACGGTTCAAGGATCGACTTGATCTTGATGAGCTCGAAGGAAGACGTGGCTAGCATAATTGATGCCAATATACTTCCGTTTATCCTTGGATCCGACCACTGCCCTGTATTCACTGACATCGACGTCAGTCAGCAACCTGTGCTGGACTTTGCTACCAAAAAACTCACATTCGAGGCCCATTCATTCTACAAAATCATCAAACACTATGATATATCTACAATTTTCACGAAAACTGCAACAAGAACCCCAGTTTCGGAGACAGCGAAGAAGATCCCAGAACGCAAAAGACCTGCATCCAAGCCCATATACATTGATCGGAAAAAGCCTAGGACCATCCACAAGCAGCAACCGATTAATAATTTTTTTTTCGCCAGCAAACCTACAAAGGTCCATGAAACAGAAGAGAAGAAGGAGCCTGGCACATCTATTGTCATGGCGCCCCCACACGATGTTGTCTTAACGTTCGCCCTGAAAGTCTATACTAAACCACCAAAGTGTGAGCACAACGAACCATGCGTCTTGAAAACTAGCATGACGCCGCAAACAAAGGGAAAAAAATTCTGGTCTTGTCCGCGGACTTCGAAAGGCTCAAGCGTGGAGTTGGGAGAACATAGGTGCAACTTTTTTGACTGGGCTAAAAAACCTACTGGTTGAACTCCACAATATTTTTCTCGTTATTTATTCATGCGGGCGACACGTGCCAATTCCGTTGGGCACGTAACTAAAAATACACAGCCAAATTCAGGAAGGCCAAAACTTACCTTACCCTGATATGCTTGGAGAAGAATCGCTTTTTACGATTTACGGAATTCACTCAACACCGGGTAGATGGCTTCAAACGCAGCATAAATCTCCTCCCTTTGCTTTGCACCGGTCAAGACAATTTTTCCTGAGACAAAGATCAAAAGAACAATCTTTGGTTTGACCATTCTATAGATTAGACCAGGGAAAAGTTCAGGTTCATATGACGAGAAAGTGCCGTGAGAGAAGGCCAAACCTTCCAATCGGATAGGGAACTTCACGTCGCAGGATCCGACTATGTTCTGAATCTTGAAGTCAGTGAATTTGGCATTAAAACCCAATTTTTGGATGATACGTGCATACTTCCTGGAAGCTAGTTTCGAATCATCTTCAGACTTGGCACCAGTCACAACCATTTTACCGGAGGCAAAGATAAGCGCCGTTGTTTTTGGCTCTCTGATACGCATGATAACAGCAGCGAAACGCTTGGGATTGTACTCTGCGTTACGGGCATGCAAAGCGATGGTTTTCAAATCTAGGCGACATCCTAGGTTGACTGTGGCGACAATATTCTGTAGGGTTGGAACAATTCCGGACATAGCACTATCTTCGTCATCCTCATTGGGTTCCTTGACACGAACTTCACTATCTTCATCCTTCTTGACTAACAGGTTGTCAATGCCTTGTGGGAATGAAAGGGAGCCAGGCGCGGTAAACGAAGACGCCGTGGCTGCCGTTGTAGGAAGCTTCAATGAGTCCATTTCAACTTGATCTAAAAAAATCTATTATACTATTTCTTAAATAAGCCAGAAATATGAACAAAGATGACAAGTTAATGTCTCCTTGCTTGACAACCCTTAGTAAGGCAGGAAGGAATCAACAGTACTTCGGATTAATGTGTGAAGTAAGCGATACGGTGCACTGTATAAAGGACGTCAGGTGTCACGAAATAAAATATTGCTCCCTAGAGAAAGCGCGGGGGGGCCCGCACTATTTATAATCCTTGCCCAAATTCCGGGTAACGCGAGCCGCTGCAAGTACATCCTGCATCCAACGCAATCCAGAATGTGTCAAGGGACACCACAGTAAGGAGGCTAGAGCTAAATAAGGTTGTCCTGGTGGATGTGATTAAAGAAAGCGTTTGGGCGGGCGTTCCGAAATATCAAAAAATGTGTTGTTGCGGTGTTGGAAACTAGAGCAGTGAATGGCATGGCCGCTGCGCCCTCAAAGGGTGAGCACTAGCGTTCTCTCAAAAGCTTGTTTCTCTTCTCCTTCTTTCTCAATCTGTCGACCTTCTTTTGATGCATTCTTTGGGCAAGCTTTTGATACCTTTCCTTTTCGGCTATCGCTTCCCTCCTCTTCTTGATGGTCTGCACCTTCTCGTCCTTCTCGGCTTGTTTCTCTTGTTTCAATTCTTTTATACGCCTCTTGAACTGCTCCTCCTGAAGCTTCTTCTCCTCCCTGAGTTTCCAGGTGTTCAAACTTCTGACCCCCAAGGATCTCACACGAAAAGCATCTTTTTTTATCTTCCAATCTTTTCCGTTAGTTCGAGATCCCTCTCCCTCGTCTTTGGGAGCAAGAGGATTGATGTACTTCTCTGGGATTTCCTCCAAAGGCTTGTGGGAAGTAGCGCTCATAATGGTTTTTGTGGGCGAAGAGATGAGATGCGATTTGAAATAATAGTAGCTTATAGAGTCGTGCGCGCACGAAAAATAACGTGCGTAGCACGTTTATCCATCGTACACCTCCGCGTGCTTGTCTATGACTAGAGTTGCTCGCCTCGTCCATTTACGAGACCTGGTGTATCTTGAGAAACCGTCTTCGTGTGTAGGGTCTGTCCAGTTTTTATCGTAGTAAGTCCAGCCTGATGTGTCTTTCGAGAGGGTGGGGTTGTCGATCGTCCACGCGTCGTCGATCCACAGCCATTCATAGGTATATAGGTCATTTTCAAATACCGGGAATCTGAAATCGCCCTCATCAAATGGGTCGGGTGCCGGAGCCATCAGTGTAGCATAGCTAAAGTGCGTCCTTTCACTGGGTAAGACGTACTTGCACCACCCCAAGCCTATCCATCGGCGTTCGTTCTCCAAGATATCGAAGCGCACTGTTTGTCTCAATTGCATTGGGGACACGATCACCTTTTTGAGAATGGTAAAATTGTTGATCATCTTCACTCTCTCGGGTTTGTGTTCAGCCTCTTCCTCGACTTCCAAGGATGTATGGCTCTGCGTTCGAGAGAGTGTTTCGTGGGCTCTTGCAGAGCTGAGCAGATAGTCACTTCTGGCCAATCGGATATCAAGACCTGTGAGATAGTGTACAAATCTCCTCAAGTATGCAGATCTCCAGAGCAACCGGCGAATGGCAAACGAGTAGGGTGAGTGGTAGGTGAGACAAAACATGCCAATGAGCCACACAAATGTCTGGGGCCGAATGACGTATCTGAGCAAAGCAAAGTGGAGCGGCGTAATCAACGTGGCACCGATCAACATGGTCACGAAATTCTTAGTGCTCAAAGAGACATGCTTTGCAGGGCGGAGCAATAGCTCGAAGCGAGCGGTGATGTTGTGCAAAGTCAGCAACACCTCATCAATGGTAGGTTTCTCGCCAAATTTTGCGTCGTGGAGTACAGAGCTGGCACTCCACACCACGCTGGAGAATGCGAGGGCAAAGGAGACGGGGAGGATCCAATGCTTCAAGGCATACCAGTTCAAAACAAACACCGAGTAAGTTGTCACTATGAGGAAATTGAGATAAACATCTCCGTTTGTCCATGTGATGATTTCTAATGCATTGTCAATGAATAGGAGGTATGGAAAGATGTTCGATAGAGCCGAGGCTAGAACCGGGTTTTCAACGAGGAGCTGTGACTGGGGAACTGTCGATAAGAGTTTAGTGTCTGTTGGCTCGAAAGATGCAATCAAGCTATCCTCCATTTTGTCTTTCTTTCGGAAGGGTTTTCGGAGCGCCGCAAGAAAAGGCGTGGCCAGATGCTTCCGACTGCTACTGTGGAGAAGGCTAACGCGCATATGATATTAGCGCTTCTAGAATTCAATACCGAGACGAGCTCACCAGCAAATTACTCAGCCCCGAGGCTGAAAATATGAGTAGTCGTAGATTACGGACCAAATTTATTGCAGCGAGGAGCAACAAATGTTGAGGCTACATCCGCTGACCAGAATTGGCAGTCTAAACCGAACCCATCTCAGGTGTATCATTATCTATTCGTATAACTTAAAACTATGCTGTAAATATTGGGCCATATTATGCCTCTGCCTGTTTAACCTCAGTTTGCTCCTGTTTCTGCTTCTGCTCGTCCAAGTAGCGTTTCCACTCAGGCACTGGAGGTGGCTTTTCCGCAGCAAGCTCCCGCTCATGCATGCTTAATAAAATGGTACTGAGCAACAAGACAACGGTGATTCCCTGAGCATACACTCTCGCTTGCACAGCCTTTTGAGTGGTGCTCATGACCTTGTCTCTGTTGACAATAGTCCATGATCCCCACAATGAGGCAGCCCATGCCCCAACAATAATTTTGTACTTGTGGTCGTTAACGGCGGTGAAGATCTTGTCTCCAGTAGACAATTTTTCCCAGGCAGCGGTCTTCTCCTTCTCGATCTTTTCAAGGTACCCCCCTCTATGAAGCTTCTCGTCAAACTTCACAGACCCTTCATCCGCATAGAAGGCGGCCATACTGATCGTAGGCATAGCCCACATGGCAGATTTGACGGATGCACTAAAGTTGGCATACGAAGCTGGGTACCGTCTCTTTACTCCAGCAACCAAGAGTCCTGCCAAGCCGACTCCGACCAAGGTACCTTTGGCACCTTCGTAGAGAACGGTGTTCCAATGTGCGTTTCTTTCCTGGTCTTCTAAAATCTTCATAGTGTGTGGGTATTGTTCAAAGTCAAGAAAGTGCACGGCTCTTTATAGATTTCACAATGATGCTTATTTGCTCGAATCGCATCCGGTTCAGCCCGACCATGTCGTACATGCGCGGCTATGGCGCGCAGGTGTGACCGGCTGCTGGAAATACCGATTGAAAATTGCGCGGAAATGCGTTAATGTTCCGAAAGGTCAGCTGACTAATTCTTGTGAGAACTTACATAATCGCCCGTGTTGCAGGCGAATGTCATCATAGCGTTGTAATCTTCAGGGTGACTCTCTATTATGAATTTTTCGGAGTCTTCGTCTACTATGTATTCTTCAGAGTAGTTAGCTGGTGTTCAGCAAGGTAAATTATGCATGCTCGGGGGAGATACTGGCTGCTTCCAACATCGCTTGCAGCAAAACCCAAGATTATTAGTGACTGCAAAACCCAAAATTATTTGTGACTGCAAAACCCAAGGTTATTAGTGACTGCAAAACACTCAGGAAGCATTAGTGACTGCATTGTGAAAGCCATTTGAAGCCCCACGGAACCTATTTCCTCTCCTCTTGTTGATGAACAACAAATCACTCGGTTTAGTCTTTCCAGTGAGACCTGAAGGCAAGATTGGATTCAACGAACTCGTTGTGCCCGAGAAGTATAAGTCATTTTCGATAAGCTTGTCGTTTCCAAGGTACAAGATCTTGATAAGGGAGCCTGTGATTACTGCCACGGCCTTAAAGCCATACTTGACAATATAATTTGGTCGCGAGAACCTTGAAGATTCGGTATCGTCGCCTGGTATCTCGTACTCGAGGATCTTACCATTCAGTGCTGTTACCACGAAACCCTGCCAACGAATGTTCTGCTTCTTCCCGACGTCAAGCAACCGCCTCCGGTTTCGAAGCACACCGTGGTTCTCCGCTTCACTTTCAAAGATGGATTTGGGACTTTGTTCGCAAGTCTCGGCTTCCTTCTTGATACCTATTATGACGTTCATGTCCGTCAACTCCCACTGCTCAACGTTCGTGTACCAAGAATGTGATTCGATGGCGGATTCCAAACCCATACATCTCACCTCCCTGGGATCTCTTTCCACTCTCAAGCAAATGTTGTTTCTAGACTTGGCATTCTGAAGCTTGAAAGTGTGCAAAATCAAGGTTTTTTCATATAGGTCCTCGTAAAGCAACGTAAGACTTTCCACAGACGCACACCCACAGAACTTGCAATGGGTTGGTTCGGAATGCGCTACCCGAAACGTACCTGGCTTAAAGCTTCCAATGTAAAATACTCTCAATATTGTTCCTGTCAGAATATCTACCATCTCCGCCGTCAATTCCTTCACTCTGACGAACATACCCACGAATTCAATGGTCACAATGGTAGACTTGTTCATGCGAATAACTGACTCCTGTATTGACTGTTTGACAGGTATGCTGCGCAGTTGATTCCTCGTAGGTTCACGCAAAGGAAAAAGGTCAGTGCTGTATGCATTTGGGGCGTGGCCCCTCGTCATCAATGGCGGTGCAAAGGTTGCAATGGTGTGGGGCTTGAAAACTTTGTTTAACTCAAGCTTATGGAATCTCCAGGTATTTTTTATGGCAGTGCCCACAATAATGTCATTATTGGAAAGATTGCAAACGATTTTATCGCTGACTCTAGCACTTGCGAGAAATTTCAGTGAGACGATAGTTAAACCGCATGTTTCTTCATGGCCTTGGAACGCTTCGTCTAGAAGATTAAACAGCAGTATTTTGAATTCATTGCACATAATGACTATCATTTCCCCAGTTTCTAATATGGCGATGAATTCTTCTTTGTGAAGTTTTTCAGGATTTTGCTCACTTGTGATGCACCCTTCGCTAAGCTCATCTGTTGCCAATGGCGGAGGGTAGTTTCCAGACCAGGAGTGATTAGATATTATCGAGCCCTCGCTACCTCTTCTTGAATTATTTCGTTTACGCAGAAGAAGCGTTCTCGCAAGAAAGCCAACGACAGTACGTTTTCTGAAAAATGTTGCAACAGTTTTCATGCGCTTGACAGGCTGGACTAATTCACTAGTCAAGGAAACTTCCCAGGTAAATTTGCGAGAATTTGTGTCGAAACATTTGATTCGACATGCTTGAAAGTTCATTAGAATCACATAATTTCCACCATCGCTTATCTCAACATGGTTGACGACAGAAGAGCCCATTCCAGTCATTTCAAAGTTCGGCTTTATTTCGACTGGAAAGTTCGCTTGAGCGCTCTTCTTAGGTTGCCAGAGTAAATATCGGTGATCCAAGTCAACGGATATTAGGTATGAGCATTTGGAATTGGAATATAGCTTCAAGAGATCTGTACCTCTTGGATCACCAAGAGTCATGCACTCAAAACGCTTTGAGCCTTTGATATCTAGGAGCTTATGGAAAAACACAGCTTGGTCATCTCCTGCCGTTTCTGACTCGAATGCAATTGCCACATCGTCAGTCTTTCTCTTTGAAAAATTAATGGAGAGACACAGTTCGCAGATCACAACAATGAACAACACAATGAACGCCAACTCAAGATAATATATGTAAGTGTTTGTTTCACCGTCGGTGTAGTCTCTAGGGATAATCAATTCTTGAATTAGGTCACTGGAAATCCCATCTGAAAACGCTAACCTTAATAGGGCGAATGTAATAGTTGCGATAGAGACGCAAATCAAGGGCATCGTATACACCCAGTATGTCCGCAGGGAGCTAGGAGATATCTTAAGGAAATATGTGCCGAGGCGATATCTCAAAGACCCCTTTGGCGCTTCATGCCCACCCCTTCGGAACAAAACTGCAGAGATTGGGTTTACTTCGTGGTATGAAGAAGTATCCTCGACGGCCCTTCCATTCAACATGTCGGAAAGCTCCACTTTGTTGAGATCAATAATGACAATTGCAGCTATAAAGGTCAACTGCAATGCATGATCTATGACAAGGGTGACTATTATGACCACGTACAACTCGTACATAATGCCCCAATAAAATGCAAAAAAACTGCTTGGTAAGAAAGATGAAATGACGAGAGTAGACAAAGAAAAGATCATGGAGAACCCGAACAAGTTGATGAGTAAAATGACAGTAACATTCGGAATCGGAATAGGGTAGTTTTCCTGCTTATTCAACCTCAATATGCTTTTCAAAAACTGGCTGACCCAAAACACCCCCTCCGAGTTCTTCTCGCTAATATTGATCCCGAGATAATATTTAATCAATCTCTTGTGCATGCTTTCTGGCTCTCCAAAGGTGTTATCTCCCGCTAGATCATGTAGCGTCCGGTAAAAGGTCCTGGAGCTGATCAACATAATGCATAGAATGCAAATTCCGTTTAACTGCCACCTAGCAGGACCAAAGACGCTCAACTCTAGGAGCGATGAGCTGGCCTCCTTGCGAATGTTCAATGCGGCAAAGTAGGCAGTGAGGTTGCTTACTGCCCAACCTAGTAAAAGTCCTATACTGGAGCGAATCTTGTGGCAGTTGCAGACAGAAACATATAGATGAATTGCAAATAATGGTAAGGCAAGGAGTATTATTGTTCTCGTTAGGAGGTTCGTCACTCTTACTCGCGAGCTGGCTTCGAGCAAGAAGTCATAGTAGTTCAAAAATTTTACAGCATCCTTTGGCCCCGCTGTATTAAAATCCACCATCTCCTTGACAAGATAATCATTTGAAAGCAACGATGTGGGCGAAGAATGCGAGAGAACGTATATGGAGAACTGCCGGGCAGAAACGATAATTTGATTGAACTTCTGCCAATTCCTGAGAAAGATTCTCAAAACACCGCATGACACCTTGTAGTTGATTACCTTTAGAAGGCTTTTATCGATGGTTTGCTTGTCGACCTGGTTGAGATCCTCGAGCGTGCTCCTCCAGTATGGCAGAAGAAAGGATAACGGGGATATCACAAACGAGTCAATGGGCAAGGACTTTTCGAACGCTGACAAGTTCCGAAGTGTCTCTACGCTCAATGCATTTTGAACAGTGAACGTAAGTCTTGTTATATTGTAGCCAAGTTGAGGGTTGCGTTCGATTTTGGGAAGACTGACTTGGTAGTCTAGTAGAGCGTGTTCTCCTGTTCGTATGTTATGGATGGCCAGTTGCAACCAATGCGTGGAGTTGAAAAGTGTCGTTTTGTAAAAAGTGTCATAAGAAAGAAGAAACACAACCAAAATCGGAATAAGAATGAAGGGTTTAGGATGCCGGATAAGACTTCGGGTGAAGGTGATGAGCAATGTGTGCATAAACGCCATTATGAGCCTTTATCACCCTTCGAGCATGAAATTGAAATAGGTAAGTGTTGTCGCCGCTGACGATCTAGAGCTACCAGTACGATTATATGTGATGCCGACATGTTCCATATCTAAACCTGTGTATAATACTGCGTAACCAACTGTGGCCTGATCAGTCATAATCACAAAGGTTTCGAACAATGCTCTGGCGCGGAGATAAACAGGATCTGCCTTGGTTCTCAAATGTCTTCGATCATCTTCGGCAAGGTGCTCCGCCAGGGACACTACGGTTTACTCCAATTGATGTGGCCATCTCTGGCCCCGAGTACGCGCTTAGACTCAGGCCACTCACATCACGTGGTATTTTTTCGAAAGTTGCTCTCTGGGAGACTCCGATACCAGACTGCTGGCAGTACTGCATACGTTTTTCAAATTCTAAGTCGATTCTACTTAGCCAAACTTGCGATGTTCAAATTATTCATCTGCATCAACAAGTCATCGATCTTGCCGTCCAAAATTCCCTCCGCGTACTCTGTTCTGCTGGTCTGGTCTAACTGCTGCTGGACCTGAGCCATTCTAGAGTATCCTTCTGTACAGAACTTCAACTGTATCTTCACCAAACTTTCGAAAGATGGGTCGAAGTAAGGCACCCTTAAACTTATAAGCTGGGGCAATTCGGCCTTCAATTGCTCGTTCAAGTCCTCGTACAAGTCTTTGGCCATGGCCAACTCTTTTTCGGTCCGGGGCAATTTAGCAGCATCCTTGGCCGGCTTGTCAATGAGTCTTCTCACCTTGGCTTTGCATTGGTCGTAGTCTGTCTTCTTGTGTGCTCTTTTCTTGATAGCCTCGTCGATTTCCTTGAAGTAATTGACGAATTTAGTCACAGGATCCAAAATGGTCTCTCTGAAAGGTCCGTCAATCTGCTTCACGGTTTCTTCATCTAGTTCACGTACGCACTGGAGGTAGTAGTGGCCCGAATTAGAGTACACGGAGCCTCCGGCGGGGTCCTCCTCGTACAAGTTGGACACGATGCCGGCGATGTTGACTTGAGATGCAGTGACTGCTCTCATTGAGTCCAAGTAACCCTTTGATGCAGTCTGTAAGTTCTGGCCGGCAGTCTTCAACGTCTTGTATCTTCTCTCCTCGATGTCGAAATCCTTATCCATTGTTTTGTCGACATCCTTGACCAAAACCGAGTTTCCCGCTCTATTTATTGCTTTCTTGAATCCATCCCAGGACATGTTGATGGTGGGTTGTAGTAATTAATAATCAAATTTCTGAAATTACCGATTGGGATTTCGCGTGGGGCTATGCAGGTGGATGTAGCGCTCGGCCTTGGCTACCTCCTCAAGCCACACGCTTTGTTTGCGCGCTACACAAAGCTTTCCATGCTCGGACTTTATCGGTTTGAATGCAAATGAATTTGTAACATACATACTGTAGCACTATATTAGTACATCTTTCATCACAAGTTTATGAGCAATGGCCGGCCTTCGTGAGGGATCCAGCAGAGGAAACGCTCTTCAGTTGAGCATCAAGAAAAGATACCGCAGACAATGCCAGCAAAATAGTGATGTTCCCAGTGCCGAGCACCGGCCCGCTGTGGCAAGCCCAAATAGAATGTTGCCTGGGAATTGGTGGGAATCGTTTTCTCACAACACTAAACACGCATCTTCCGAGATCACGCACAATCTTAGCATAGGTCGAGAAGACAACTCCATAGATGAATTCTTCGAGACAACTGACCATCTCACGTCGGTCCGCCACCCGCCAATAAGTCCGCTGTCAGCAACAAAAGTGGTCATTGATGCGTTGACCTCCGCAACATTGGATGACTTCAACCCTCACGTAGAGCCTCACATGACAGAACCCTTGCTACCAGACGACTCGCCATTGGATTTTTCGTGTATTTCTTCTCAGAGGGAAGCAACAAACATCAATACTGCATCGCCGCTTGCCAGGGCCTGGGAGTTCAACACAAGAATTGATACCGATGAGTGCAGCCTTTTGAACATCTTCGCAGACGAGTTCGAGAACTTGAACTGCGCTGGAAACGAGCCCAAGTCCACCTTTTGGAACACACTCAAGCGATACACCCGGGGCATCAGCGACGATGAATACGACGGAGAAAACCCCTGGGCCAAGTACTGTGCCCACAAAGGCGAATGGAAGGAAGACTAGCTTGTGGTGCCGCGCGAGAGCCGAAATGCGTCCACTTCTTTCATTATGTCTTTGCTTAGATTGGATTTGGTCAATTCCACGTGTGTCCACTCAGCGTAGTTTTCCTTCAAGAGGCTGGTAGAACAGTAGAGCGAAGCCCCGACCCATGCGCCTAGGCACTCCTTTCCGGATATGTTGTACCCCGGGAGCCTCGACGCTAGCTCCGTGAGTACTCTGCCTTTGAAACCAGGTATCTCAGATATCTTGCCGCAAATGACTACATTGCCTGCAACTTTACCCCGCAAGTCAATGCTCAATTCTTTGATGGTACGCGCCATGCTCTCGACCAATCCCGACTCCCCGGATAGCATGCGCTCTAAGCTCTCGCTTCTGAAAAAGCCTTCTTCGTACATACGCAGGAAGTTCGGATTTTGGTCCATCGCAACTTGGTAGTAGTGCAACGTCTCGCCGGAGTAATGTTGATACTCCTCCAGACACACTCGCCTCAAGTCCAGCACAACCGCCAAAAAACAGGTGTTCCATTGGATCAGCAACACAGTTGCATCGTCCACTCCGGCCGCCAACGCTGCACACTCGATGTAAGGCAAGAAGCACACCGAGACCGCGGCTCCGACATCTAGAACGGCCTCACATAGAGAATACTTCTCGTTAAGCGGCATTCCGTGGTCCAACACGAGAAGTTTCGTCTTCTGCGGTGAGACTAGAAGAGCCGAGGGAACCAACACCTTGAGTAGTCTTGCCAAAGCTTTGAATTGGTCCACACCCCACTCAAAGAACTTTGTATTCGTCTGGTCCTGTTTGAACGCTGACATTATGTTTTTGTAAGAGGTTTCATTTGTAATATTCTCCAAGAGGGCCTTTTTCTGGTCTTTTTCCAATGCATGGGACGACAATCCAAGATATGCTGGATATTCCCTTTGAACCACGGGACGGGACAATATGGACTTCCACAATGGATCTTCATACGTAAGACACACGTGCGCTGTGGCTTCGCCGGCAAAGCCTAGTTTCACTTCTAGCGGATTGAACTCCAATATGACTGCAAAGTACTCATCTGACATCTTATTAAGGTCACCTCAGATGTCGGGCCATTGAAGGAAGCACTAGGCCCTACGAGTTGCGCGCGTCAAGATGTGATGCGGCTAGCCGTGCATGAAGAGAACATCATATTTACAAGGAATCAATCCCATATTTACAAAAAGTCGAGATCGGCTTCGTCCAAGTCCATAAAATCATCCTCCTCCTCTTCCGTCTTTTCGACCACTTGGGGCAAGTCGGGCTTCTCTTGCTTGTTGCGCTGCTGTTTTTGGAATGCCTCAAGCTGTGCAAGATCCCACACAGATACACCTTCTTGGTCTTGAGGGTTGGACGGCTGGGATAAGTTCCGGAGAAACTTCTTAGCGTTTGCTAGTGCCATGTCTGTGGACAAATTGGTGTCTGACTCGTAAAGCGCCTGAGATATCCATTTTGGCAATTGCCCTTTCTTGTTCTTGAATCTGCGATCCGCCAACACCATGATTCCGTAGTCGTCTTTTCCTCTCAAAACTCGCCCCAAGCATTGCGCTGCATGCCGCATTGCGTCGAAAGATAGAAAGTCATTCTCTTTGATTTGGTAATGGTCTCTCAAGAACTCGAGTCTTGCCTTCAAGATCCTAGACTCAGTATACTGAAACGGAATTCCAATCATGAGCACCGTGCGCCCGTAGTGGTGGTCAAAATCGATACCCTCGGAAACCTTTCCACGTGCAACCGATAGAAGAATGGCTCCTCTTCCATTTGAGCAGGCTTTTCTGTATGTCTCTAAAGCCAAGGACGTTTCCTGCGCATCAGGGGTCTCCACCAATATCAACTTGTACTTCCACACCTCGTCAAGAACACCCATATTTTGCCACATCGATATGATGGACTCCATGTACAAATAGGAGGGGAAAAACACCACCATACCATCGGGGGTGCTTTTGGAGAACTCGATTAGTAAGGAGCCGTAATTTCTAACCACAGACGGGTCGTTTCTGATCTCAAAACGGGACGAAATAGATGTTTGATCCGACCCTTTGGTCACAATCATAGGCAAGAAAGATCTTCGGGCCAAAGTCATAGTGTATGATTCCTGCACCACTGTTTGGAAATTGAGCATCTTCGGATACATGTCTAAAGGAGAGATTGTTCCGGAAGTGATGATAACGGAAGAGAACCGATCAAAAACAGGCTTGATTGCAATAGAGGCATCAAGACATGTGAAATGCAATATGGGATTTGGAACTGTGGAGGCCTCCGTCTCAAATGGCTCCAATATG
Organism: Metschnikowia sp. 03-147.1; assembly: GCA_002370795.1. NCBI lineage: Eukaryota > Fungi > Ascomycota > Pichiomycetes > Serinales > Metschnikowiaceae > Metschnikowia > Metschnikowia sp. 03-147.1. The sequence goes on from NKZR01001563.1 coordinate 381,861, forward strand.
AGCTGAAACCCAGTCTCGTAGGTAGACACTAGCGTCGCAAACGTAGCTACGTCCTTGAGTGCATTGAGATCCTCGACATCGGCCAATTCCAATGTCCGGACCAACAACGAGAGGCGTTCCGAGCAGAAGCGTAAGGGCTTGCGATCGATAAATGTTAGTTCCTTTAGATGCTGCAAGAAACTCACGGGTGTTTCACTGATGACATGTAGCACCTTCATTCGCGTCTTCAAATATTCAACAAAACGCTTTAAAAAGGATATGAAATGCTCGGCCTTTCGAATGTTTCCAGGGATAGCCTCCTCAAGCAAGTCGTCAGGGAGCACCGGGTTCGCCATGAAGAGCTCTTCTCCCCTGGCGATTTCGTTTTGGCGAAGTCCCTCCACAAGCTTCTCGTACTCATTTTTTAGCTTCTCGTTATCTTGGGCCTTCATTTCGTCCACCGCAGACGCCAACTTGTTTGCACCGCGACCTGCTCGTTTCAAAGTGTCGTCGGTAAGATACAACGACAACGACTCTATGCACACATTATCAATGTTGTGCGCTTCATCGAAAATAACAATACTATCTTTGCTAAGCTCTTTGGACACGCGCTCCGCAATTTTGGGGTCAAGCAAGTAATGGTATGAATAAATAATCACATTGCAAAAAGACAACATTCTTCTGACGGTAAAGTATGGACAGGTACCTTGGCCCTTGCAATATTTGATCAACTCTTCGAATGTGTAAACGCCTGCTGGGATCAAGTCGTGCTGGTCGTAATCGTAGAGCTTTTCGTGAAAAGAACACAAGCCAAGCTCTTCTGAGCGGGCGGCGAATTCCTCAGGTGACACGTTTTGTTCTTCGAGCTTGTGCTTGAGCTGACCATTGGTAGCACGGCGGCATTTTTCGTCCACAACTGCTCCTTTCCTTTCCTTGGAAATCGTGGGGTGCAAGCAGAGGTTCTTTCTACTGGAAAGGCCCAAGGCTCTGAAGTCCTCCACGTAGCCAAGCTCCTTGGTGCGGTACTCCATTAGGTTGTATAGCTCCACAAGGGCTTTCTCGATTTCTGACATGGTACGAGAGCAATAGACGATCTTTCTGTGTTCTGGGTAGTGCATTTGGTACGCCACAGTCAAGGAAAGCAACGACACGGTTTTGCCTGTGCCCGAAGGCATCTCCAAAATGCAGTTGCCTCCCACGTCTAGAGACTTCTTTATATCGGCCATGTAAGCATATTGCTCTGGGTAGATCCTCGGATACGGGAAAAGGACCGGCAAGTCATCGATGTAGAATTTCATGGGCCTCTCAAATCTAGGGCCTAGCAGTTATGTATCGAGTGCGATATGGTACTGCATTCAGAGGGCATCTGTGGCGACCGCTTATACTCTTACCAGGTGTTTAGGTTAGTTTTATGACGCTGTTCATCTGTTGTACCAGCGTAACAACATGTTTTATTCTGTTTATATACAATATGGATGTAGTCATCTCGATGTCGTGCAACCTGCGAATACAGAGGAGTTGAATGCCCCAGAGTATAGCCAACAGGCATTAATAGAACAAGAGGCCGTGTATACTCTCTCTCAGCCCTGTCAAAATTTCGAATTCAGGGACGGGCAATACCACTTGTCTCCGAAACTATGCCGGTCAGCTTCTGCACAGTGGAAGAATGGTCTGGTATCGGAGGACTTTTTGGTTCAGCAGTAGTTTTTCTCCACATATTCCTTCAACTTGGGAAAAATAATATCCGACGAGTCGCCCGCAATCTTCACCAAGATATCTTTCTCTCCGTAAAACTCGCGCAAAGGCCTGATTTGCTTGTTATACTCATCAAGCCTACTTTGAAAAACTTCCTTCGAATCATCCTTCCTTTGAATAAGAGACTCGCCGGTGACATCATCCTTGAAGGGGACCTTTGGCGGATTGTAATCCAAATTGTACACCCGGCCCGACTTCTCATGGATCCACCGAGACATGATTCTTTGCAAGATCACATCCTGGTCCACGTCGAGTTCTACCACCAAGTTTAAATTAGCCTTGCCTGTCTCCAAGGCCCTGTCAAATTCCTCCGCCTGATTGCGAGTTCTAGGGAACCCGTCCAAGAGCCAACTAGCTTGGGGGTCAAGCCACCTCCGGTCGCTCAATTGCTTTGTCATGAGCTCCACCATCACTATATCCGGAATAAGTTCTCCACGCTCCAAAAATTTGGCGGCATTAGCGCCTACGGGGCTGCCTTTGGCCACCTCTTGTCTCAAAGTGTCTCCCGAGGATATGGACTGAATGCCGGGGAATTGCTTCAAAAGTTTGGACGTCTGGGTGCCTTTTCCGGAACCAGGCGCACCCAATAATATGAGTCTCAAGGGTCTGGCTAATTGCATGCTTTAAAAGAGGTGTGGTATGGAACGACTCGAGGGGTGTATAAATGTTGGTGTGCCCCACGTTATAAACTTCGAGGCCGACCAATGTGCAGGCAGAGTGATGGAAGACGTTTGCGGGATTATGAGCGTTGCTGCATTGGCCGTTGGGTCTTTGATTGCTTGAGGCGTCTTGGTGGTTCTCTATTGCTCTTGCATATGAAGCTATTGACGGAAATGTGCTCCAATGATACAGAGTCACTTGTCTTATTCTTACCGAGGCGCACATGCCAAAATGTCTGCGTCTGTCACCATGAGACCACAAAACACACCCCAGCCAGGATTGCAACCCAGAATCCTCTAAAGAGTCTAAACTGCAATCAAGGTCCGAAAAGCCGTGCCACTGTGTGCAGTAAGGGTGGGTATACCTGTTTCTTGGTGTTCCCCAGTATTGGTGCGGAATTCGTAAAAACCATCATTTTGACAGTACGATCTACAATAAGCCACCAGTACATTCGGAAATTCACCTGAGATTATCTATTCACCATCCATTGTTATCGAAATAGCATCATCACTCATCGTCATCTGAGTCAATAACTCTTCTCCTCTTTCTTCTATCTTCCGTGTCGTCTTGCGAAGCAGACTTGTATTTGGACTGTCCTTGTTTCTGGAGATTCTTCAAGCGCTCTGCACCCTTTTCAAACCTTTCTTCTTCATCCTCCTCCTCGTCGTCATCGTCACCTTCTTCTAGCTCCTCGTCGTCATTAGCCACGAAGTCATCTTCGTCGTCATACTCCTCCTCTCCGTATGTACGCTCAAACCTATCGTATGCAGAAGGCTGACTTGAGCGGCCTGGCGCAGGGCTATCGGATTTGCCTAGACGCTCCTCTTGCAATCTTCTTTTGTTCGCGAGTTGTCGTCTCATTTTAAGGGTCTTTCTCTCGTTTTCGTCGGCCGTTCTCTGTCTTAACATGGGGTCGTCTTCGGTCAAGGTGTTCAAGATCTTGTCTTTCTTCTGAATGTTTTTCACGGCCTGAGTGAGCTTCCTGTGCGTGTCTGTGGCCGTGGAAGACGGCAAGAGACTAGCGGACTTTGTCAACACCGAGTCATTCTGCAAAATCTCGTGCTCAGTATAGCTTTTGGCGAGATAATTATCCACCAAAGGCACATCCCGAAAGTCAAAGAGCTCTTTTCCGATCTTCAACGATAACAGCCCGTCGTTCCACTGAATAAAGTGTGCATTGGATTGCTTGATGATCTCATCATTTCCACTGTTGGAGTAGCGCCAGCGAATCGTGTTCTCATTCAAAAGTTTTTCGGCTGTCACGTCGTTTTGAATAGCCTTGGCATCTAATGTGCTGCGGCTTCTTTCAAGGGCGTTTTGAGCCACGTCTTCCTTAAATTCGTTTGGGTCAAATGGATGTGCCTCCACATTCAAGAATACGGGCATTTTGATAAGGTATGTATCCTCTTCAGCTGTGTAGGAGACCGCATGTCTGGGCAACACGATATCAGAAGCTCTAAGCGCTGCTTCTTCGTCATCTTCATCGGATCCATCATTCTCTCCCGCATCGCTATCGTTTGTATTTGAAAGTTGAGGCGATTTGGATGGCGCCACCTCCTCGTCATCTCCAAACAAATTGTCCACCTCGTCTTCTGTATGGCTCCTGTCCGACGCCTCGTTGTCCGACATTATGTTGTGATGTTTGAAGAAAGTGTGTATCGTTGAGGTACGTTGAGACCACGGGTCACGTGCGCGAGAGGCTCTGCGAGCCAGCCCTGAATATAGATTGACGAAAGTGATATATTAATTATTTAGCGAGCGAAAAATTTCTTGGTGAAATCATGAGTTAGTTGATATGTGATAAAAGAATGATGCAAAGTGCCGCCACGTGTTAATGTTATTAATTGTGGTCCTCCAAAACAAGCACAGGAACCTCCGGACTTCGCAGTTCGTTAGGGTAGTCTGCATGCGAGTCTTTGGGTAACTTCCCATCCATAGGGGGCGGCGAGCTATTTTCATCCTTGCACTCGATTGGCGAGAAGAGAGCGCTGTCCTCTTCCTTGTGGTCGTCGTGAAAATATATTTCGTCGTCGCTGCTGGCACTCGCAAAGTCATGCTCGGCGTCCGATAATGCCACACTTCGCGTGGGTTTTCCAGACCGGTATCCAATGAAGTCCAAGTCATTAGTTGGACCAGAGAGAGATTGGCTGTGCTGACGCCTCAGATTAATTTTATCGGGGTTTGTACTAGCAACAGATTCTGTTTGAGGAATTAGGGACTCCTTCGTCTCCGTGTTGGGTAAAAGTTTGTATGCGTATTGAATTAAAAATTCAACCACGCACTGCGAAAGGGCGTACTCCTCGGGATCCATGTCGTGGTTGGGATGCAGCAATATGGATGGTTGGAAAATTGCAGCTAGGTTCCTAGCTGACATGAGGTTTTCATTCGATAAGTTCTGCACCATGGCTAGCAAGTCAAGGATATAAAAGAGCAACTGCTTGGACAAAAACGGGAGATCGTCCAAAAGCTGTTTGTATTCATCGATGGCGCTGTAGACGTCTTTAGTGAGGCTCTTATAGCTTTTGGACTTGTGCTTGGCTCGCCGACTAGCTATGGTGGCTTCGGAAGGCTTTCCTAACTCGACTCGGCGATCTGTTGGGCCAATTTCTGAGGAATCGACGTGCTGAGACACACCTTGTTGCAGACTAGGAGGGTTGGTCTTTTCACGCGAACCCAAACTTGAGCCTGTGTTGAGGGCTTGGGAGCCCAGGGATCCTGTGTTGGGCGCTTGGGTGCTCAGGGAGCTTGTGTTGGGCGCTTGGGTGCTCAGGGAGCCCGTGTTGGGCGCTTGGGTGCTCAGGTTCCAATTCTTGGGGTTCTCTGCCTTGTACTTGAGATATTTAATAACTCTCGTGCGCGAACGAAGCGGGTCTCTGAACTCTTCGTAGAGTTCGAGGGGTATTAAGGGCTCTGGGAGAGCATTGAGATAACGGCGAAGCAAAGAGGCTGCGTCATGGACGGTGTACCCGTCCCAGTTAAGTTTCTTGCCGAAATCGGGAGGAGTATTGAAGATTATCTGTAGTTCCTTTATTCTTTTCGAGGAGCCCCCAACTCTGAAAAGACCTTCAATATTAAGCCCATTCTTTTTGAGATAGACACCACACTTTGCAACCACGATAGGAATGCGACCGTAATGTAGCACGTTTTCGCCCGAGTCAGAGCTCGTGTCCGAGCCCAAGATAGAGATTTTTGCTGCAGCCTGGCTGATGGCCTCCTCCAAAGGCACGCCAAAGTACTTAGAGTTTTCGTCAATTAAGGCATTGTGCTGCAAAAAAGAATCTCTGTGCTGCCGTAAGCTGCTTTCTTGGAGTGGCGAGCTGTAGGGAGTGGAAATTGAGCCCGAATGGTTGACATTGTTGGTGGAGCGAGACTTGTGGCTGAGAAGAGGGCGGAGAAAATCCGTGGGGCCAGAGGAATTCTGCGGCCAATTTCCAGAATTGCTGTGTGGCTGTGGTATCAGCGCCTCCTTTGTCGGTGAGCTTGTGTAATTGTGTGGGGGCCCCGACTGGAAAGAAGCACGAGAAGGCGAGCGGGAATCAGAGTAATTCATGTCATCGGTAAGCTGGTCCACGGAGTCGCTCAGCAAGGTCTTGTGCTTGAGGTTCTTAACCCATCCAAAGATCGAATTTCTGTTTCCTGACTGGTTCATTGTTTAGGGGATGCCAGCGCTCGCGGAGACAGAAGAGGTGCTGGGGCGAGCACTGGGGAATATTTCAGGGGCGCAGCTCAAGGGCTTTTTCTAGTAGGAAACAATACACGCGGGAGAAAGAACTTGTTTTGTACACACAATGGACAGCACACACGTATAAAGGAAGCGAAAGACTGAGGATTGGGCGTTGTGTGGAGAAAAAGCTGTAGCAACAAATAATAAAAACAAGCCGCCGCGACGAGTAAGGGCTCTGGAGGCGCGCTAGTGATAAAGAAATTCGTCTGCCAGACAGTCCCTAGTGATATGCCATAAAACTTACCTGCCACAATAAAATCCTTCTGAAACTGAAGTCGTAGGAGCCAGTCGGTTGTCAGCCATTTCTGAGCAGTACGGTTTGGCTTTAAGCTGAGCTTTAATGGCTGATTAAGAGAGGGGAGTGCATGCTGTCCATAGCCTTTCCAGCACACCAGATGGTCTTGTCCAAATTTAAGGTAATTTGCACTTTTTGAAAAAGAAATTGCAAACTACAGCCGTGAGCTAGTTCGCTGCATGGCCAATTTACTGACAAAGAGCAACGCATCCATTATGTTCACGCCTGCAGTGAGCCCTAGCGAGCCCGTACAACCCGCCCCGGCGTCCTAACGAAACGACGGTGTCAACGTAGAACGTCCATGAATTTGTCAAGAGCGGAATATCAAAGACGAATTGGGAAGCCATTTGACATGTTTCTATTTTTAACCGTGTTCGCGCTCGTCGGTAAACACCTAGACGGACGCAGTGAAGTTTAAGTATACTGGCCAAACGCTCATGAAACAGCGAATTGGACAAGGACATTGTCTTCCTGTAAGCATGTTGCAAAACAAACATAATAGACAGGAAGGCGGTAGCAATTGTCAAAATAAAGAGAGAAGAATAGGGCTAAAGAAGATCTGTTGTGGTTTTTACGTGGGTTGGAGCAACCAGGCCTGAGGCTCGGCTTTGGTGCTCAAGCACGAGTGCGCAAAGTGTCGTGTATACACACCCAGTATTTACTTCACATTTGAGACAAAACAAACCTCAACCATCTCGACCCAGATGAATCTGCCTCCGTCTCAACTCCCTTTAGGGAGAATATCCGCCAACACTATGAACGCGCACCACACGGTTTTGAAACCCCGACGGTCCTTGAAAGTGGGCATCCACAAGACTGAGCCGCCGACCCAACAGAAGAGACCAACGCAACTCAGTGACTTTGAATTCGGCAAGGTCTTGGGCAAAGGCAAATTGGGCAAGGTCTATTGTGTCAGGCACAAGAAGTCGGGCTTCATCTCAGCAATCAAAGTGATGTCCAAACAAGATCTCGTGAATTTCAAGCTTGAGAAGAATTTCGAGCGTGAGATCGAAATCCAGCGTGATCTAATACACCCTTATATCAGCAGGCTCTATGGGTTCTTCTACGACGATGTCAACGTGTACCTCATTCTCGAATACGCAATTTACGGGGAATTGTACCAACTCCTCAAGACTTACCGTCGCTTCGACGACATCACCGCCTCCAACTACATCTACCAAGTCTCGTGCGCATTAGAGTATCTTCATTCGAAGGGGGTCATCCACCGTGATATAAAGCCCGAAAACATCCTACTATCGGCCGACAAGACAATTAAATTAAGCGACTTTGGCTGGTCCGTCAAGTCAGAACCTCAAAAAGACCGCAGATTGACCATCTGTGGCACATTGGACTACTTGCCTCCAGAAATGGTGGAATCCAAGGAGCATGACTTCAGCGTTGACATATGGCTGCTTGGTATCTTATGCTACGAGTTCCTTGTAGGAAGGCCTCCATTCGAAGAAGTCGACAAAACAGCCACTTACAAGAGAATTGCCCGGGTGGATCTTAACATTCCCAGCTTCCTAGAGGAAGAAGCTGCGGATCTAATCAAAAAGCTACTTCAAAAAGACCCCAAGGACAGGCTTCCATTAACAGAAGTAGCAAGACACCCCTGGATCGTCAAATATAGACCACTCTGGCCCAAAACTAGGTCACTGGATGACTAGTCAACGAAGCTCTAATCTAGTGATTCTGTTCAAAGAATACAAATCGCGCGATACATTTCCACTCCACGTTTAGCTGGAAAGATGCGCTTGCTGTAGCTGGGGGGTGGACTCTTGCAGTTTCCCGTCGAGCTGCATTTTTTGACGCTGTTTAGCAAGCAACTGCTGCTGTTGTTGCTGCTGCTGCAACTTCATGATCTGTTGCTGGAATAGCACTTGTTGTTGATGGTTGTATTGCGCAGTAACCAATACTGCTTTCAGAGGCGCCCGAACCTGATACAATTCCCCCGGGATCGTAGCGTAGCTTTGTGTTTCGGTGCTTGCCATCTTGTTATCGACGTTTACCAACGCACAACGTCCTTGCAAGCCCCCAATAGAGCCAGAAATTGCTTGGTTTGCCAATGTGAGGTCATTAGCTTGAGCCAGAGCTGCCGAAGCAGTTCCGTTTGTAATTAAAGCATTTGCATAAGCTTCACGCATGTATAGGAAGCGGTGACGATTGCGGACGGGAATGATTACCTTCCGCTCCAAAGGAATAGGGTAGTTTTTGGATAGTCCCTCGAGTACAAGATGTGTTTCTTCATCGGGCCCAAGCGCTGCATTTAACTTGCCGGCTCCGAAGTCCTCACCGGCAGACATTCCGGAGAGCTGAGCATCCTCCCTGCGCTGAGCAGCTAAGGCATTGCTTGCAGCTAGTTTTGCCTGGTTCCGTTTCTGGTACTGTTGTAGTAAAATATCGTACGGCGCACTCCGCCCCGGAACTGCTCTTTTGGCGCCCATAGAATGTGTCTTACACGTTAAAGATCTCGCACAGTACCCACCCAGAGGGAGAGGAACTCCACACTGCTTTTCGACATCGACAGGACCCTTTACCTTCGAGGTCGATTTGGCTTTGGCTTGCTTCTTTCGTTTCGCACTAGCAGCATTATTGGCCCGGGCAGTTGCAGCCTCGGCAGCCGCAGCAGCGGCGGCGGCGGCATTAGCAGCTTCCTTTTCCTTTTGCATTTGTGATTTTTTGTACTTCTTTTTGACTTTACCTGGTGGAGCAGCTGATGATGGCGTATGTGGGGCGGGCGTGGCTCCCCTGGAGGAGTCCACAGAGGAATTCCCTGCATCCAAGACGGATGAAGTCCTCCCCCTTTTTCGTTTGATACCGCCTGCCATTGATCGTGAATCTGCAGCCTGTTTCTTCTCTTTCATTTCCAAACACCTTGGATAGTGGGATATCAAGGACTTCTCAGCAATGGGCCTTTCGCAAATGGAGCAGATCTTGAAGTTGAGGACCTGTGATAGCTGGGATGTGCCTGTAATGTGACTGAGGTATGCGTCCGAGTCTTCGAATCTCTCTGAGTCAGTGGGCTTGATTAAGTGCCAGTTCAACTTCTGGTCTAGATATGTCCCAAAATCTTTCCACACAAGCAGCCGTCTCTTAGAATTAGCAACAGGATTTTTCGAAATATCAAGCTCACGTACTTGATTAAGCGTGATGGTCCTTGATTGTGAATGTTGAGAGGGGCTACTAGACATTCTCTTATGAGATTGTAGCCCAGTGTCTGCCTCTGCTTATGATATGATGGTGGACGTGAGATGCTATATGAAGAATGAGATTGGGGTCTATGAGTACCAGCCGCGTCGTTTTGTTGATCGGAGAGGCACTTGTCCAGCGTGTCAATCGTCAATATTTACACAGAGCTGCAAGGCTGTACGGTGTGGTTGTGTATCGACGTGGTGTTAAGGTGTAAAATTATGTACTGAAAAAAGCGCGAACCCACTGCAGCGGAAACCGTCTTCAGCACAAGTGGTCTTGGTACATGGGGTCTTGGTACATGTCGCCCCCCTGATGCTTCAACAGAACCGGATCGATAGTGCTCGATGTGAAGGTTTTGTTAAGGTTCAGGTGGATCTTCTTGAAATGCCTGAAATAGCTCAAGAGCGGGTTCGACTTGTTTTTCCAGCAAGCAACCTCAATCACCTGAAAGCATGCAGGACATTGAAGGGCTTTAACCGTCCTGGTCTTCAATGGATCGTTGGACCTGTACATACGGTACCGGCCGTAATAAAGGCCCTCCGGCACCACGTAGTTGCTGGCAAAAATTCCGTGTTCAAGAGTCATATGGGAAAGATAACTCGAGTTTTTGAAGGGAAGGAACTTGACTGCTGGACAGAAGGCACACATGCCACACTTGCTTTCATTCACCACCCGGCCTCTGTCGTCTAACTCATATCGGTAATACTGAGGCTCGTATGGGCTATTAATATTGAACCTCCCAGACTTGACGTATGCCAACAGGCTGACCGCGTTGACAATTTCATTGATTTCACGCACATGAATCTTCCGTTGCAAAATTCCCGAGATCACGGAGACTGTACGCTGCTCGTCCTCAGGAGCCCCAGGGATAAAGCCAAACATTGCTTCTCTATCCTTGAGGTAATACATCTCGACGAGCGGCTTTATCATGAGTTTTTTCTGCTGGTTTATGTCATGTGGCTGCACTGCCACATTGGTGATGGAATCGTTCAAAATTATCTGACGAATGTTTCCGGTGTACCCTCTGTAGTCAAGTACCACGTTGAGACATTGCACGAATGACGGTAATATGGAGACGTGACCAACAGTTCGGAACCGTCCAGCGATGGGCTTGGGTTTGCGTCGGTCCGGTTTGTCGGAGGAACGCTCAAGCCTGGTGGATATAGGTTTGGTTGTGTTTGGTTGCAAATCATTATCCTCCTCCGTATCTTGGGCTGCTTTTTGGGAGGCGTTCATTTGGGAGGCGTTCATCATTTGAAAGTCAGTCATTTGAGGCGCGTTCGTTTGGAGGTCAGTCATCTGAGGGGCGTTCATCTGAGGGGCGTTCATCTGATGGACATTCATTTGAGGGTCAGTCACTTGAGTTTCAGTCATTGGAGGGGCTGCTGTTTGAGGTGCTGCCATGTAAGAAGCCGCCTGGCTTTTGCTTGATGATCCCTCCGGTGTAAACCACAGCCAAATGTTCCTCAAATCAATTTGTGGTTCATTTGAAGCTGCCGGGTTTACCGCAGGAGTTGACGGGATATCTTGGTTAAATCCAAGCTGAAGCGTGTTGGAGTATGGTGCTTCTGGTGGGGCGGGCTGCACAATGCTCTCCTCTGAAGACATCCATGTTTGGTCCACATGGGGAAACTCGAACGGTGACGATCCCACCAAATTCTCCGGTTCTATGTTTTGCACAGGCTCCAAATGCGTCTCTGCTCTCCATTGCAAGTCCTCTGCAAGCTCATGATTTGATGTTTCATTCCAGGAAATGTCATCCTCGAGAAAGCTCTCGGGTACGTGGGTCGACGAATGCAAATCCGCGTTGAGGACCAGATCGGGATCGATGCCAACATCACTTTCACAAAGCGGAGGAGTACCAAACTGAGCAATGTCATCTACCAGAGTGATTTGAGACACCCCAAGCTCGACACTGTTTCTTATAAAGAGCGTTGGCGGTTCGGAGGGGTCCAATTCGTTCAAGAACGCCATAGGATCCTCGCTCAACCCGCCTGAAACTGGGTTCGTTGTGACCTCTTCATACGGCAATGCTTCATCAGCCGTAACCTCTGGCTGCTCTCCAGTACCACCAGTGTAGTAGGTGTCTAGCAAGAAATTATAGTTGTATTCCATTGTATCAAGTGAGATGTGTGTATATTATGTTGGTTAGCAGTTGTAATCAAGGGCAATAGCAACAAATAGCAGTAAATTAAATAGATGGAAAGTAGGAAAAACGGAAAGAGTCTTAAACTTTATACCCTTGCCTAACGCCCATTTCTATCGAAAAGTCTATAGCATAGTTTTTTCCAATCGGGACAAACTAGTTTATGCCATACACTTAATCGTGCCGCAATCGCGTCCGCGTACTTATCGTGGGTGCAAAACCTGCACGTTAGCCTCATCACATTTTCTGCTACTTTTTTTCTTGTAAGATGGACTGGACACTGGCGATTTTCCCAGTATGTTGCACATTTTATTGCTTCTCTGGTGGCAGAATATCATTTGTGTTCGCATATGCAGTCTGGTATGTCTGTTTGCGGTCAAAATTGTCTCTGCCAGCAGTCATCAGCAAACCTCTGGCCATCTATGAGGTGGACTTCACTCATGCCTACGCTACATCCGACAAGACAACATTTCCTGCTGCCGGAAAGAGAGCTGTTCGTCGTTCCAAACACCCGAAATTCTACAAGGCAACGAAAGCGGCTAAGAAGTCCCCTTCTACTTCCACGTCGTTCGCCATAACCCTTCAGGACTCCCCTATTCTAATATTTTACACCACGCTTACAGGCTCGTCGAAGCGTGTGGCTGCGACCCTTTTCGACAAACTTCTGAATCTCGCTGACTTGAAGTACCCCCCGAAACTCCTCTCCCTTGATGACGACGTCGATGACTTGGAGGAGTACTTTCTCAAAACCCCGCATTTCGAGGCTCCTCCCATCTACTTGTTAGTGCTTCCATCATATGAGACAGACTCACCTATTGACTACTTCCTAGAGCATTTGCAAGAGACGGCTCAGGATTTCCGCGTCGACAAGTACCCCTTGAAGAGCTTGGCGGGTTTCGCTGTATTAGGCCTCGGTGACTCCGAGTCTTGGGCCGGTGAAAAGTTTTGCTACCAGGCAGGCTTGGCCGACAAATGGCTAGGTAAACTTGGTGCTCGCAGGCTTTTTCCTTTGGGTCAGGTCTGTATGAAATTCGAGGGGGAACCGAAGGCTCATGATTGGATAAATCGGTTTGCTGAGCTCGTGGTTGACGAAGAACCGTTTTACATCGACGAAAACGAAAATCCCGATGACAGCGACGCAGAGGAAGAGGAGATTGATTTGGCTAATGATGTCGTTGATGTTGAGGATATGGGCGCTATCATAAAGGCCTCCAACGGCAAGTTTTCTACAGATGCACCAAAAGAGATGGTGGCCAGAGACTCTCCTACTTACAAGTCTCTCACTAAGCAAGGGTACACTATCGTCGGGTCCCACTCAGGAGTCAAGATCTGTCGCTGGACAAAGAGTGCCATGCGTGGAAGAGGATCTTGTTACAAGTTTGCATTTTATGGCATCCGCTCCCACTTGTGTATGGAGACTACACCTTCATTGGCTTGTTCTAACAAGTGTGTGTTCTGCTGGCGTCATGGAACGAACCCGGTTGCCAAACTGAACTGGCGGTGGGTCTTGGATCCTCCCGAAAAAGTCTTGGCCGGAGCCCTCGAGGGCCACTACAAAAAGATCAAGCAGATGCGTGGTGTTCCAGGGATCCAAATGGATAGATTCGAGGAGGCTTTCCAAGTGCGTCATTGTGCCTTGTCTTTGGTGGGAGAGCCCATCTTCTACCCACATATCAATGAGTTCACCGCCATGTTGCACGAAAGACACATCTCCTCTTTCCTTGTGTGCAATGCACAACACCCAGACAATTTGGCAGCTTTGTCCAAGGTGACGCAGCTTTACGTCAGTATTGATGCACCCACAAAGACGGATTTGAAGAAAGTTGACAGGCCCCTCAACTCGGATTTCTGGGAGAGGCTCATGGCTTGTCTTGATATTTTGCGCACGACGCAAGCGCATCAGAGAACGGTCTTCAGATTGACGTTGGTAAAGGGTTTTAATATGGGCGATATTTCGAGCTACGCTGACATGGTGGAAAGAGCCCAGCCCTCGCAGATTGAAGTCAAGGGCGCAACTTTCTGTGGCTCGTCCAACGAAAACGGAAACCCATTGACCATGCAAAACATTCCCTTCTATGACGAATGCAAGATCTTTGTGGAAAACCTCGTGGCGGAACTCAAGTCTCGCGGTAGCAGCTATGAGCTTGCGGCCGAACATGCCCACTCGTGCTGTATCTTGATCGCACATACCAAGTTCAAGATCAATGACAAATGGCATACACATATTGACTATCCTAAGTTTTTTGAATTGCTAGAAAGCGGTAAGGACTTCGAGGATTTGGACTACGTCAAAGAAACCCCCTCCTGGGCGGTTTGGGGCTCGGAGGAAGCAGGTTTCAACCCAGACGATACTCGTTATGACAGAAAGGCTGAGAAGCTCCGAAAGAGAGAGGAGCGCGAGGCACAGGCTGCAAAGGCCGAGGCCGCCATAGCAAAAGCGTCGTTGGCAGAAGCCAACCTTGCGTAAACAAGTCAAGTTGCGTTTTACTTACTGGAGAAGGAAATTTACCCGCATGCCTTCTCCAGTAGCATGGTAAAGTCACATATTTATAGTCTAACAGGACACCTTTTTTCAGTGCAACGCGCGATTATTTCATATCGACCGCGATCGTACTCTCATACACCCGACTAGATGAGAATCGCTTTCGTACATCCTGATCTAGGTATAGGCGGTGCCGAGCGTCTAGTAGTGGATGCCGCAGTTGGCCTTCAAGATTTGGGCCACACCGTGAAAGTCTACACGTCACATTGCGATAGATCACACTGTTTTGACGAGGTGAAGTCCGAAGTGCTAGATGTCACCGTATACGGGGATTTTTTGCCGTCATCTTTTCTAGGCAAGTTTGCAATTGTCTGTGCCATGATCCGTCAGCTCTACTTGACTTTGAAATTGGTAGTCACGGGTGAGATCAATCACTACGACTTTTTCGTGGTGGACCAGCTCTCGGTGTGTGTGCCATTTCTCAGTATCTTCAGCAAGAGGTCTACAAAAGTACTATTCTACTGCCACTTTCCAGACCAGCTAATGGCTAAGCAAGGTGGACTTGTCAAGAAACTCTACCGGCTCCCTTTCAATGCTATTGAAGAATGGACAACTGGAGTAAGCGACCAAGTGGTAGTGAACTCCAAATTCACAAAGTCAATCTTCCGCAAGACTTTCGCATCCTTGGATGCAATCGATCCGGGTGTAATATACCCGTGTGTTGACACTGCTGAGGAGGAAACGAATCTTCATGCTGAAGAATCGTTCTCGGAGTTCATGGGTGGAAGCAAGTTCTTCCTCTCTGTGAACCGCTTTGAGAGAGTCAAGAACATTGATTTGGCTTTGAAAGCATATGCTTTGCTTTTGGAACGTCTTCCTGAAGGGACTAGCAAACCCAAATTGATCTTGGCGGGAGGCTACGACCCCCGTGTGCGTGAAAATGTGGACTACTTGAGAGAGCTCGAGTTAGAGTGTGATAAATTGAAGTTAGTGCATTACACCTTCCGGGGAAAACTAGTCACCATGCCTAGGTCGACCCAAGTCATATTCCTTCCATCTGTGAGCACGGAGGTCAGGAACATTGCCTTGAAAAAAGCAGAGCTTTTGCTCTATACCCCTACTTTTGAACATTTTGGTATAGTGCCCGTGGAGAGCATGTTGAAGAAAACGCCCGTACTAGCTATCAATAGAGGTGGGCCCTTGGAGTCTATTGTGGATTTTACCCAAGACAATATGGAATCCGCGACAGGTTTCAACCGACCTAACGATTCGGATGTGTGGGCATCTACGATGTTGCAATATTACACGGATTTCAAACCTGAGTTGAAATTGCAGATGGGAGAGAATGGCAGGAAGCGCGTTGATGATCTCTTCACCAGGAAAGAAATGAGTTTGTCTTTTCAAAAGTATCTTAATGAGTCAAAAATGATCTCTAGACCAAAGGGCCTTATGTACAAGTTCTTGGAACTTTGGAAAATCTGGCTTGGTGCATGGGTGATTTTTTTGGCGGTTTTCTGGAAATTCTTGGCCTAGCGTGAGAATTTGCTTCTGATCAGGGCCCATAATGAATACAGTGATTCAGAAGCGACAGATGGTTTACTCTCGCCTGGCTCTCGCCATATGGTAAAGAAGGGTTTGGATGGGGCAACACGAGACTCTGATTTTGAGTCTTTCTGTTTTCTATACTCTTGAAACAAAGATTCAAAATCAGCTGATAATTGCCTCAAGCGATCTGATAGCTCCTTTTCCTCCACTAGTTTCCACTTGTGCAATGCGCCTGTTGGGCATTGGAGATTATAATTGCGTATGCCGCGATTCAAATCTTTCACTTTAGCAGCAAAGTAAGTCGAATGTTCTTGGAGATATCGCCGATTCACTTCACTGCAAATACCAACATTCTCATTTTTCATGAGCGCAATGGTTTTCTTCTCGTTGTCTCCACACCTAGACCGCAAAGTATCTAGCATGATGAGAAACAATGATTTATTAAGCTCATTTCGGAAGTGCCGGAGCTCCCTCTCGATTCCTTGTTGATTTTCAATCCAGGGAGGTAAACATTCTTGCTTATTCAAAATTTCGTTCATGAAGAAGTTTGTGTCCAAGCAGTTCGCTAACCTTGCCTTATCCAAAGGCTTGCCACGAACAGTGTCCATGTCACGGGATTCGAATTTTCCCGTCCTGCGGTCAATAGCAGCGTTAATTCGGGAATCAGCTAGACCCCCGATCAAGCCCAAAGCAGCTTTCGGTGACAGCGTATTCACGAACATAGATGGCCCTAGCAAGCGCTCTTTATAGAGTTCTCGAAAGTCTTGTTTCTCCTTTTCGGTATGAGGATTAAGTTTGTAGTCCAATGCCCCTTCCTTAGCGCCCTCGATTCGATCTTTCAACCCCACTGTAGGTGTAAATATCTTAGCCTGGAACTTGGTGGCTTTCGCTCTTGGCAACGAGTCAACTAGCATTCTAGAAGCTGTATCCGATATTTGCTCAGATCCATCCCATGGGACGTCGAGTGTTATTTTTTCGCCATACCGGTATTTGTTCTGAGCCTTGACAAGGCCTATTTCACGCTGATATTTCTGCTCAAACGCATTTTGCTCCGCTGTATCGGCGAGCTTCTCGTCCAAAGCAGCCGACTTGTAATCTTTTGCGAATTCCGAGTTGTCAGAAATCAGTGAATGATTGGATGTAGCAAGCTTTTCATCTAGAATCTGCTGAAACCTATCACTCAAGGCGGAGGGTTTCTTTTGTGAGTAAAATCTGCGTGGGAAGAGCATCTGAAACTAGAACATCAGTGAAGACTGGCTCGCGCGTGGCTACACTCTGGGACAGGAATATGACCCAAATTGCAAACTACGAAAATTTTCAAGATTTTTCAAAATGCATCAAGCACGTTCAAATTAATAGCTGTAAAACAAAGTGATGTGGATCCGGGTCACTGGCACCAGGCGAGAGGCTTATAGAGCGTAGAATACAAGTACACCACACCCGAATACCACAGTTGTCAAGAAAAGGATCTTGAATACATAGCACATGACGGACTCTTTCCTAGAACCCGCCGAAATCATAAGCTGCTTTTCCAAGTCCACAACCTCATGGCCCAGTCTCAGGTCATATGGCTCGTAATCATCTGACATGTTGGACTGCACCGATGAAACCGACATGGAATGATTCCTTGTCTTCTCAGCCGAGGACAAGTTGACAGAGCCTGAACGGTCTCTGGTTGTGCCTTTATCTGATTGGGAGGTGGCTCGGGCCCTATTTTCTGGAGCCTTGAGGGGAAATTCTGGTGTGTTGTTGGACATCAGGGCTCGATGACAGTGGTTGAAATCTAGCTTGTAAATCGGGAATTTGTTGGAGTATCTGTGTGTTAGGAACACGAATGAAGAGCGGAGAAGATCTGGGGACTGCCTGGTCCAATTTTATAGCGCCAAGCACCAACAAGGAGGGTGACTCCCCACAACATACACTCCAGGCATACAGATGCGCGAAGGTTCCTTGCATAAAGGCACTGCCCCTCTCGAATCATTAAATATTGTTGCGCGCGCACTGGAGTGAAGAGCTTTTCACATCATCGGCGAAGCGTTCCTGCGCAAACCTAAACACGGCCAACTCATGCGTTTGATTGTATGAAGTCATGTCTTTCCAATAAATTACAAGTAGATGGCCTGGTGATGCAGTTTAAAATAGAATTCACCCAGAATACAATTTATAAGTAGATCCCTTTCGATGAGATTTCACAACTCGACTTAAATTCGTCGCTGTCATCAAGTATAAGCGAATCCCATAACGCCAAGTACAAGAGCGTACAATTTGCAAGTATACGAGGACATCGCACACAATCCAGGTGGGTTTCGCCTATAATATGCCACAGCATGTCAACCCATCAGCACGGGACTAGGCATCGCCGGCTAAATCGGACGTGTTTTCGACGCGAGTAAGTGCAGTCTACCTGCATGAACAAAGCGCTAATGGCAGGCTCGGAGTAGGGCCGTTATTCCCAGAGCGAACCACTTAGAAGCTGCGCATAAGCATTATGAAACCGTCAGCATTGGTACTCCTACTTGCGTACACCGTGGCACTTGTGTCAGCGGTCACCACTGCGAAGGATGACGGGCTTCCCTTGAAGGTGGACCCGATTAGCGATGCCGACAATGTCCCCTCGGCCCAGGTTGGCGATGGCTCGGATCAAAATGAGGACCACAACAACTTGCAGTCCTTTTACATGTCCATCTCCATGATTGTTGTCTCGGAAATCGGGGATAAGACCTTCTTGATCGCTGCCTTGATGTCCATGAAGCATCCTAGGCTCTTGGTATTCTCCGCCGCCTTCTCGTCTTTAGCCATCATGACAGTGTTATCGGGTATCGTGGGACATGCATTGCCCACTTTAATTTCCCAGAGAGTGACACAGTTTCTCGCAGCCATATTGTTTGCGATTTTTGGTGTGAAGCTCTTTAGAGAGGCCATGTCTATGTCTAAGGATGCCGGCGTAGGTGAAGAGATGGCAGAAGTTGAAGAGGAGTTGCAAGCAAGCGAGATGAACATTCAAATGGAAGACTTAGAGGGCGGTTCCAACTCCTCGAGGAACCCCACCACCACCTCTACCAAAAATGAAATTCTTTCGCACATCAATAACTTGGCCTCCTTCGTGTTGTCGCCCGTCTGGATCCAGGTTTTTGTCATGACTTTCTTGGGAGAATGGGGAGACCGGTCCCAAATTGCGACCATTGCGTTGGCCGCCGGCTCAGACTATTGGATGGTCATTCTTGGTGCTATCGTTGGGCACGGACTCTGCACTGCTGCTGCTACTGTTGGTGGCCAGCTTCTAGCCAAGCGTATTTCCATGCGCAATGTGACTTTCGGTGGTGCGATTGCATTCATAATCTTCTCTGTGCTATACTTCTACGATTCTTACTTCCAGAGTCAAGACCAGGCGTGATTTGCTATTTCTCTATATACAGCTTGCAAATCCACGCACAAAATACGTGCATTAAGCATCCAGTTCTAGCTCTTTACGCCTTTAGTCATAAACCGCATAGCTTCGTTCGGAGTCAATGGAGTATGCTTTTTGGCCTCGATTTCCTCCAATGCAGACTTTTCTGGCTCATGTTTCTTTTCCGTTCCAAGCTTCTTGATATCGCTTTCGGTTTGAAATCCGTCGAAGTTAAACTCCTCTTCTAGCTCCTTAATCTTGAGATGGCACCACTCTGCAAATTCATTGTCCTTATCTATAGGAATCTGGAAAGACTGGCTCTCATTCAAAGCACCGCTCATCCACTCGTCAACCTCAGGTAGCGGCTTCTTTCGCAACAACGTAGTTACTAAGCCCTCGTGTTGGGTTGTAGGGAAATTAGGAAGTGGATACACATTTGTGGCCCTCAACACACTTTCATTGGTATCTAGCTGAGAAGCTATGGTATGCAATTGTGTTATGAGGACCTGAAACTGCCCATGCAAAGTGGGAAAGCTCGGGAGCTTGCCTTTCGGGTGACGGTTGGCGTGGTTGATCTGGTCCGCTAGTTTTCTCAAGGATTGGTAAACCTGGTTGAGCTTATTCCGCAACTGCTCTAAAGACTCCGTAGGGATTCCATTATGTGGATTGAGGTTGGGAAGGTTTTCCATTGTGCTAGCACGGAGAAAGAGTGGTGAGGAACAAGTATCACACGCTCAGAAACCTGTACACCGCGAATATACTTACATAAACTTCATACTTGTTCTGGATTCACGACATCTCCATTAAATTGCATATCAACCCTGTCTGTGTCCTTCTCCGATCTGATTGTTATCATGATTCGAGGAAATTATAGCTTAGCTCAAGAAGTACGCAAGAATGAGCTGAAGCAGCGCCAGAAGATTCAACAGCGTCAGAAACACCAGCACAAACTTGACAAACTCTCGTCGTGTGACCCTATAAAGCTTTACTTTCAAATCCAAAAGTTGGCAGCTCTTGAAGAGCATAAGGAACTAGATTCGAGCCAACAAAAGAAGTTGCAAAGCCTTCGACAAGACTGGGCCTTCATTATAAAAAACAAGCTTTTTAAAGATAAAGTTGATGGGTTCTTGAAAAGCCAAGAAGAAGCGCAATTAGCCAAAAGAAAAGCTGAACAGAAGCTTTTGGGCAAAGAGTCGGTGTACTTCAACGCGGAGCTCAATCCGCTTGGTAAAGTGCCCATACCGTCGAATGTCACAATCGAGAGCTGCAGCTCCTTCCGTAATTTAAAGAAGTTTTCCAAAAACAAGCTTTCAACTGCTCCAGATCCTCTCATCAAAGAGCTAGGAATAAAACCCCCGGAAGGCGAACCACCGAGATTCTACAAGTCTGTGCAAAATAGAACCGTACCGGCCCCGGGCCCTCGGACTGAAGATAGTGCCAGTACCATTCCACAGAAAAGAAAAGGCACTACAATTTTCCGTGATACCAATCTAGATACTGACAGTGAGCACGAAGTGATGTCGGATGATTAATCCTATGACTCTATTAACACAAGAATGATATATACAGGATGGCCAAAACAGACCTGGTGTTATGAAAGAAGCCTGACGACGAGCTCCCATGTTCCGAACATGATAATTGAGTTGGGCACAGTTCGGAGCAAATGAGGCGTCAATCCACCGTACATGCTGACGATACCCTCCTCCTTTATCACTAGTTTGAAGCACTGGATCAAGCCCGTGTATTTAGGCTGGCCGGTTTTCTCCAATGGGGCCTGCCTCAACCTCGTTCGGACGACTTCGTGAGGATATGTGATTAATGATGCAATGAACTTGGCAGCACCAGCTGCTCCCGATCTCGCACACCATTCGAAGACGTAGTCTTTTGTAGTTTTAGATTCTCCAGAAAGGCCGTGCTTCTCCAAAGATTTCCTGTTCAAAAACAGTTTCATTTGCTCGTAAAGAACCCACTGAATGGTGGACTCGATGCCCCCTAGATACGATGCACTCAATCCTTTGTACAAACTCAAAAATCCCTCTGTCTTTAAGATGTACTTCAAGCAATCCAACGAGTTCTTGTAGTGCTTGCCTCTCGTCTTGTCCAACTGAAGCCTTGTTTTAATCAACCAGATGGGATTGGTGGCTGTAGAAGTGACAAATCCAGCACTTATTCCAGAGGCCAAATGAACCCATGTCGCTTCCTGCCCACTGTTGAAATGGGTCAGTATGAATTCTTTCGACGACCCGTAAGTAAAAAAATTTATTGACCGTGCTGGTATCACGCCAATCAAATTGGGCCCTAAACCCCGAAACAAGACCTTTCCACCTTCAACTCGGCGTATGTTGGCAATGACTCCACAAGTCTCCTTGAAGTGCTGGTAGGCCTTGACAAGAGGATTGCCATGCTTCGGGAGCTTGTTATAAGCAGTATTATAGGAGTCCGACTGCATCCTTGTCTTGACTACATCGAGCGGGCAAGTCACTATGGCGCCCACCATGCCACCTATTCCACCTGCGATGAAATGCACCCATTTAGGTGGGTTTTTCTTGTAATTGCTGGCATCGAGAGGCTCAGCCAATCTGAGAGTACTGGACTTTTCGTCAGACACCAAATACCTGGATGCCACTGCTGCGTCACCAGTGATATGGCTTAATCTGGACTCAGGATTCTGTGCCATTATTGTCTTCAGTAAGTTTCAGCTTTGATGTTCTCGAACAAGGAAGATGAGGTGTATGTGCAGGCTCGCGCCATAGGGCATACTTGTTTTATGCTGACCACCTCGTCTGGCGAAAAGGTGACAGGCTGGTAGTGGCGTTTTATTAGAATTCTACTCCAGTACATGTATTGCAGTAATTTTATTGTCTCGAGTGTACGTCATGCCACTTTTATGCACAGTAAGGATTCATTTGAGAGTCTTGATGAAATTGTCAAGGTTGTACTCATCTTCGTACTGAGATTCGTCCCAAAGTTGACCCAATTCGCCCACCGCATCCTGAGGAACCAAACCGCCGGAAAGATCTTCTTGAATGTTGTTCTCCTTATCTTTGTCGGAAGCGTCCTCCTGCTTTGCAGCGTTCTCATCGACATCGAACAAGTCGAGCAACTGGTTTGTGTCCATGGAAGCAAGCCCGGCATTTTGCTGGTTCACAATTGTAGATGCGATGTTCATCTTGAACTTTTGCAATCCCATAATCTTTTCCTCAAGGGTGCCCTTCGTTATCAACCTGTAAACATTCACCACTTTTTTCTGGCCTAGTCTGTGGGCACGGTCCATCGCTTGCAAATCATTCATTGGGTTCCAATCATGCTCGACAAAAATCACCGTGTCAGCACCAGTCAAGTTAAGTCCCAAACCACCAACTTTAGTGGTCAAAAGCAAGACATCGATGGAAGGATCTTCATTGAATTTCCGAACGATTGCCTGTCTATTGCGCGGATCCGTCTTACCATCGAGTCGCATGTAACTAACTGATGGCATATGCTTTTTGAATAACACATCTTCGACGATGTCAAGCATGTCCTTCAACTGACAGAAGATAAGAGCTCTGTGCTGTGAAATGACACCCTCCGATGAGATCATTTGTTGTTGCTTTTGTTTGGCCTTGTATTTGGCACTGGAGTATTCGCTATCACCAACTCCAATACCACACTCTAAGAGAAGGGTTTTCAACGAGGTTAATTTTGGTGCATGTTCCAAGCTCCGAATATCCGACTTTGTACTAGCGAGATAGTCCGCCACCTCAGCAGCTTGAGGATGAGTCGGTGTCACGACCAAAACGGGATGGTTGCACAACTTCCTCATGTACTGAAGGACTTGGAATATGTGTGTTTTGGAGTTATCCTCCACGACACTCATAGGGTCGTCTTTCGTGATCTCTTCTTCGATAATATCCTTTTGCTTTCTCACAAAATCTTTGTAGAGTTTCTTTTGCAACTCAGACAACTCACAATAGTAATCTTGAATGATCTTTGGGGGTAAATCCGACAAAACATCCTCCTTTAACCTTCTGAGCATGAACGGGAGAACCTGTCTATGTAGTGATTCTAAGGCCAAAGCTCCAGCCTCTTGCTCTTTAGATGATGTCTTGCTGTTTCGACTTGCGGCAATGGGTTTAGCAAACTTCTCCACGAAAACTTTTTCTGTGCCAAGAAAACCGGGCATTAAGAAATCAAATAAAGACCACAACTCCAATACATTATTTTGAATTGGGGTACCGGACAATATCAAACGATGCTCAGCCCTCATACGCTTCACGGCCTTACTAAGCTTGGAGGCTGCATTTTTGATGATATGGCCTTCGTCAAGAACACAATAGTTATACATGCTCTCGCTCAAAATCTCAACATCATTTCTGCATACATCATAGGATGTGACTATCACGTCCGCATCAGGAATCTGCGAACGAATGCTTGCACGAACAGAAGGACCGCCTGCATAAACAATGACATTCAAAAGGGGAGCGTATTGGTTAAACTCTTGCTCCCAATGCCCAGTTAAAGAGGGAGGACAGATAATAAGACTCGGCAATCTCTTAAACTCTTCAGACAGAGTTTCAGCATACTTCTCCGCACGTATGTGGTGGTCTGAAGCAACGATGCAAATAGTTTGTAATGTTTTGCCTAGCCCCATATCGTCACACAAAATACCGTGTAAGTGGTACTTATTTAAGAATGCCAACCAATTCACACCCTCTTGTTGATATTTTCTCAACGTGGCCTTAATAGCAACAGGTAATTCAAAAGATGCAATCTTGCTTGGGTCCATCATCTGCTTTATGAATTCTCTTTCGCGATCTCTACCTTCAAGAAGAGCTTCTGGCATATCTGGTGGATCTGGGATTCCAGCCTCCAAAGGCACCAATTTGATAATGGATGCAAATGTAGTACTTGCCAAAACACGAACATCTTGATCTGCGTCACTCATTCGTCCAAGCACTGGAACAATCAAAAAGACGATGTACGGAAGTATCTTTGAGCCCATGGAGCTTGCGACATGGTAGATTGCCTCAATAGCACCTTGACGATATCTGCTTTCGAGGGGATTGTTGATCATCGGTAAAATGACCTCCACGAGAAATGGGAAAGCCTTAGATGGTAATGCTGCACAGATAGCACTTAAGCACTTTGCGGCGGAGTATCTGAAGACAGAAAGCTTATTCTTAAGCGCAAGGTGTAAATATGGTAATTGTTTTGCGACCTCGTCAAAGAGCTTGGCATTTAGTTTTGGAAGAACAGCTCTCAAAACACCCAAAGAGTCAATTATGCTTTGGCCCACTGCTTCGTCCTTCAAAACTTCATCCTTTATTTGATCGAGCTGACAGAGAGGGTCGAATAGTAATTGCTTCAATTTGGGAAGCGAATCGAACAATGCATCCTCATAAAGACGTGCTATATCTTCCATAACCAACAAAGCACCACTTCTCTTGATTCTTGCTTCATGTACTGCT
Source organism: Metschnikowia sp. 03-147.1 (assembly GCA_002370795.1). NCBI lineage: Eukaryota > Fungi > Ascomycota > Pichiomycetes > Serinales > Metschnikowiaceae > Metschnikowia > Metschnikowia sp. 03-147.1. The sequence continues at coordinate 406,474 of NKZR01001563.1, forward strand.
TGCTCATGAGCGGCAATATCAGTGGGATCAACCTTGGACTCTTCCTTGCGCAAAGAAAGGATGTGGTCCTGTAGGTTTGCGCTGTGAACAAACTCCGGCACTTCAGAAGTGTCCACACAGATAAATGCGCATAAATTCTTCAAGATTTTATCCGACGCACCCTTTTTTCCGATTTGGTTGAGTTCCTGGATAAGTGTAGCCATTGCAGTGGCTGTCCTTTGATGCAATAAATGAGTTTCCTCCATTTTTATGCTATCCATCAAAGATCTGATAATGGTGTTTAGCTTGCTGGGAACGCCATGTAAGGCTAATACAGCAGACGCGCAAGCTGCCAAAATGCTGGTCTTTCTTTGAGATGCGGCCTGTTGAGCCGATGCTAATGCCACAGAAATTCTATGCTTAGAGTCCTCCAAAGGTGAATTTGCAGAAATGCGGTATGCAGCACTAACGGTCTTAATCAACTTTGGATATGTTTCATCAATAATTTTGGTAGCATTTTCTAAGCTGAATGCACCTGGACCTGATCCAGGTTCACCTTGAACTATCACAGGTAATTGCGGAATTTTTCCTGGAGAGAGCTTAGCCTTCGTTAAAAACACGTCAAAAAGTTGTAGACAAGAAGTTCGAACACTCTTGAGTGTTGGAACGAGCTCTCTGAAATACAACGCATGATCTGATTCGTTCAACAATCCTAATAGCAACCCTGTAAAAGTTTCGGTTATATTTTCAGGAATGGTTGTTTTCAATTCCTTGGATGACTTAGCATATTCCTCGATGATGATAGCAGTAAATAGACGGGGCGTTGCATGGGGAGAGGTCAAATAGGACTTAAAGCTTTCAAAGGATTTCACAAATGTATCACTTCCTTGCATGTATGCAAGACTTTTACCAAACGCCTTAGCTGCAGCGACTCTTGTTGCAATAAATGTTTCAAACCCAACAAACATAACATCACCGCTATGGATAGGTGCGTCAATGTTGATTTTGAGATCTTCGGAAGAAAGAGAAGCAGCTTTGCTTTCCGACTTTCTTTTGCGTCCACGCTTAGCAGATCCTTCATTGGGGGAATTCTCTGAAGCTGATTCAACGTCCTCCTTGGCATCCCACTTGGAAGAAGTTTTTTCAAAGGTGGCACCTGATGGCTTCATGATCAACTTGGCATTCATCTTGTAATTATGTCTGGCAATACCAATTGGTGTCATGAGTAAAGTGAGCAACAGCAAGGCATGAGGGGAAAAGAATGATTCGACAGATTCTAAGGAGTCTGTCGCTTCAATCTGCTCTAATAGTTTGTTGAAAACCTCTTCAGAAAGAGTGAGAACTTCGGTGTTCTGCTCGACTAATAAGTTCTGAAAGATCAATCTCACAGCTCGAGATGAGATCCAGCGCTTTGTACTGGAGTCTTCTATGTTTAAAAATTCCAATATTGTTTTTAAAGCAGCCTTCCTCACATTAGTAATCGAGTGTCTCAAAAATGGGAAAAGCTTTGGAACAAGTGTTTCGAAAGAATCCGAAGATTTTTGAAATTCAGCTGATTGCATAATGTCTATCACGGTTTTGTGTGTGCAAAGTTTCGAAAGTAAATCCATAACTGAACCGATAGACGCTGATAAGTCATCCTCAAAACTGGACAAACAGTCCCACACGACTTCCAATAACGACCTCACAATCGCGATTCTAGTTTTGACAAATTCGCTTGCGATCGGGGCCAATGTCAAAGCTGCAACGGACTGAACATCATCTTCACTTTCCCTTAGACAATGTAGCACCATCGAGACCACAGAATCTAGAAGCTGGGGCTGAGAGAGAAGAACATCTGTTCGTACACTCACAAAGTACCTGACACCGAGCATGCCGCCATGCTTGGCTTCCCAGAACTTAGGCGTGTCTGAGTCGCTTGATTGCAGTTGACAGACCAATTTTCTGAGAGCTTCGAATGTCTTGAGGGTCATGTCAATATCAAGGTAGATGAGTAAGGCTGCTAGTGTTTGTGCTGCGGATTCCCGCACTGGTGCAACGACCGTGTCATTGACGTAATCAGCAAAGCGGTCTAATGCAAAGAGAGTGCATATCCTAACTGCTAGATCTTCTAGCGTTGCCTGGTTATTTCTATCGTTCTCTTCTTTGGATTTATTCATGACTCGGCCGGCACCATCGCCATGGGCCCTGACAAGTTCTCGAAGGCCCAAGGCAGATCCATGTCTGATCTCCCAGTTTTCATCGAAGAGATCATTGAGTAAAAGCTCATAGACACCTTGGAACTGCCAAATAAGGCCTGCCGCCTTGGCATGTTGTGAGAGAAGCGGGGTAAACTCGGGGCCTTTCGTCTCGACCACAAGTTTCGACCCGCCCTGTTGGCTGCTAACGTCAAACTGAGGAGCTTCGGGCTCTCCTCCGTTAGCCATATCCCCATTTTCTGAGATCTTTCTGGATAACGAAGATTGAGATAAATCAACAGGGGCGACTTTGGACAGCGAGGCTTTTGCATTTACCTTGGCCCGACGTCTTTGCATAGCTTTAAGTCTGGCGCTAGATGCGGCTGATTTACCCGTTGTTTCCTCGGGCAATGCCACAGGCGTCGCTTGTGGAGCAGTAGGTGATTGACTTGCCTCTTGCTTGACCTCGTGCTCATTTGCCTCTTCCTTGATAAGCAGCTTATGCTTTTTCAACTTATTTATGAAAGCCCCAGATGCTGCTGCCGGTTCTTTTGTAGTTTCAAAGGATCCGCCCCCGGACGCAAGAAGCTTTTTTCCGCTTTTTAGAAGTTCTGGCAAATTCCACGAGTCGAAGGTGACCAACGTCTGGAGGCTCTCGTCGAGCTTGCGGAGTTCTTCGTCTTGCTCCAGCTTTACCTCTTGTTCGTCCTCCTGTTTAATCATCTGAGAATCTTCAATGTGCTGAAGTTGCTTCTCCATCTCCATAGACTCATGTGAATTAGGGTCCCACTTTGGTGCGTGACTGACGATGCTACCGAAGGCCCTGGCAGCAGCAATTCTAGTTTCCCATTTGCTTGCCTTAAGGAAAGGATACACCCTTCCCAAAAGTGATAATATGTCCTCGGGATGGCCTTTTGCTAGATCAGAGAGCTGGTCTGCGGCCGTATTGCGAATGAATGGCGTCGAGCCTGTTTCTAGTAGGACAACAAGCCTATCCAACCTCGACATTTTGTGAAGAGAGATTCTTACGCCAAAGAAAGAGGTAGAATCTTCTCAATCGGGTTCGAGTTCTGCAGTTGGCAAGTGCGTGTATCTAAAGCAGGTATCGCGAATGAAAGATTGGATTTGGTGTGTACAAAGAAATCTGCGAGAAATCGATTCATTTATATATTGTCGCGGCCCATCGGAGTGCACCCAACACATCGAATACATAATTTTCTCATCTTCGCAACTTGCTATTGACGCGATAGCTACCCAGAGCCAGAGCCACAGCCGACGACAATGCTGGGTGCGTTCATGGTGCGGCAGGAGTAGAAGCAGAAGCGGACATTTTGTTTTGAAGCAAAAAATTTTATGAAGTAGGTTTTGAATTTGCTTGATGTGCGGGAGGCTGCACTTAGACTAGCGTGCCTAGTTAAAGAGAAACTGCGCTAAAAATACGTTTTGCGGGGATGAGAGTGAACACAGAGTGTGAAACTAAGCATCCAGGGTTAAAAATGGTACTCGTTTGATTATCACTCTGCAAGCATTCGATGTGTGCAGCCTTCTGAGACCACGCAGTAAACACTTCTTCCTAACAAGCACTTTTCGCTGGCTTGTGGCCTTGGTCGCAACCCACTGACATTTATGTGAACTTCTTTTCTCTCTTGGAACGGACTTCACTCTTCTTCTGCTCCATCTCCTCCCGGGTAGCATTGTAGCTAATGTTTGTATCCTGGTTCATAGGGTTCTCGTCGGATTTCTTGAACTCCTTGAAAATGATGTTCTTCATTTGCTGCAATCTTAAACCAGGTTGTTCCTTCTTCAACTCAGGAAGTCTCCGTTCCTCGTAAGCGGCATATGCGGCCTTGACCCTTCTTTCTGGGTGCTTGTCTAGGTCCTTATTAGTAACACCACCCTCGCTTCCAGTCAATGCCAATGCAGCCAAGGCGTCATCGAGGCCAGAGGCACTCAATTCGGGGGCATTGTTGAAATCTAAAAAGTCGTCGATCTTGCCTGTTCTCTTGGACGCCACTTTGGCTGCTCCCCGCTGTTTATTGTTTTGGGGTTTGGATGGCATGGAGGCCTCCTCGGCCTTCAAAAGAAGATCTCTTTCTGCCTTCTTCCTGGCAGCCTCTTCCTTTTTGAACTGGGCCTCTTCCATCTTGGCGTTCGCTTTCTTGGACCCGGCCTCCCATTTGCTGGCTTCCGCTTGCTCTGCTGCTGCTGCGCCAGCCTCGCGTTTCTTGTTGGCTTGTTCAGCCTTTCTGGCGTTGCCGGCGGCTTTCTTGGAATTTTCTGCTCCTTTCTTTGCCATTTGTGCTAATAAACGTGTGTATAATTCAGTGCACGTACGCTGGGCCCTACGCTTAGTTAGTCGGTGGAGTCACGTGCGTGCACCCCGATTCGGCTTCTCACCGCACCTCGTTATAGTATGCTACAAGTCACCGAATGCAATGGAGCTGTGAAGCTATAACTTTGCGACCGGCTTGAACACAACCCTGCCAACAATCTCGCCCCGTTTCATTTTCTCCATGTAATCCGCCAACTCGGACATGGGACGCGACTCCACCACTGGGGTCACGAGCCCTTGGCCGATCCACTTCAACACCTCCTCCTGTTCGCTTGAGTTGCCTCCAAAATTGTAGATCACCTGTATCTCCCTCCGCGACAAGTCGAAATTGGGCAATTCCACTCTGGATTTGCCCATGCCGATGATAACTATCTTGCCCCCTCCGGCAACGAAGTCGCAAGAACAATCAACACTATCTTGATTTCCCACGAAGTCGAAGGACACGTCAAACGACTCATCATCGTGATCAATGTCGTCGAATGATGTGTAGAATTCATGTGCGCCAAACTGCTTCACAAGTTTCTCATTGCCGGGTTTCTGGTCCACGCATACGATTTTGCACCCAAAAGACCGCAAAATTTGGATCGCATTCAAGCCCAAGCCTCCTGCTCCGAGGACAAGCACTTTACTAGTGGGAGCGAGATGCTCTTTGACCTTCTTGATGGCATGGAACGGTGTCAATATGGCATCAGTTGCTGATGCGGCAGCCCCATAGCTCACGGAATCCGGGATGGGAATCAACGTCCGCAAGGAAGACACTAACAAGTATTCCTGGAAGCCGCCGTCCATGGTGATTCCATACCCTTGGTTTTTATTAGTTGTGCAAAGATTGTCGTCACCCTCTCTGCATTTGGAACAAGTTCCACATGAGTTCGAGATGAGCATGGCGTACCGGGTGCCTGGCTTGTACCTGGGATCGTTTTCCAATCCGCTTCCTGCCTTGGCCACACTACCGCAGATTTCGTGGCCCATGACCATTTTATCGGGGCAACCGGGGTTTTGGGAGATGAGAATATGGTGGTCGGATCTACATAAGCCAGCTGCCTCAATCTTTAGAAGCACCTCGCCGGGACCCGGTTCTGGAACAGGTAAATTATCGAAGCGATTGATGCTCTTCAGGCCGCGGATGAAGCCGTATCCAGTTTGGGTTTTAGGAATGGACATGGTGGTTTTGAGAAGGCCTCATTGCGACACGAAGAAATTCCCGATATTTTATAAGGAACGGCCCCCCAGATCGGCTGCGACGCCTAGGTGGGGTAGCTCGTATTTTGTGTGCTCGGCATACAAGCGGGGTCTCGGCACTGCGCTTGCTTACGCCATGTGATACCCCGGACCCGACCGAGCAAGTGAAGCGCTCACAGCTGCGAAGGCGAATTGCAGGCTCGGTCTACTTGCTACTATTAGGGTTCTGCACTAAAGGCTTTAAGGATACTTTCCCTATGTAATGAAATGAAGGTGAGCGGCCAATCGGGCGCTCTTTTGTAAAATGACAAAGAATGCAACTTTTCTGAAGCTTTTTGAGGAGAAACTTGGAAACTCAGCATGATTTTCGTTATAGTTCATGAAGCTAAAAAGAAAGCCGTGCATTGACGAGCCATTTAACACTATCAACCGGACTTTTGCTTTTTAGCTGCTGGCTCCTCGAGAGAAGCAGCAGTGATGTTGTCTCTGACGCTCACAGGATTCAATCCAGGAGTGGTGATCTCCTGGTGGAACTCCTTGATGATGGAGTCAACATCGTCGATGTTCAACTGCCTCACATCACCCAACAACTTGATCTTGTGGGTGACGTCCTTGCACTGTTGGTCAGTCAAGTTCAAGTTCAATTGGTCGACTCTGCTCTTGATGGCATTCCACCCAGTCAATCTGTTGGCAAAGTGGATGTATCTGGTCAAGCCGAAATCAGATGGGTTCAAGATCTCGTATGTGGATGGGTTGGCCAAGATGGCTTTGGCGTGGATACCGGCCTTGTGCGTGAAGGCACAGAACCCAGTGATTGGGTTGTTGAAAGGCACGTTGACTTGGACGGCGTCAGCAACCAAGTTCTCCAAGTCTCTCAACTTGTGCAACTTGTACTTAGACAACACGTACTCCCTGTCTGCCGTGATCATTCTGGCCATCAATGCTCCCAAGGGCGTGATACCGTTTCTCTCACCAATGCCTAAAACGGATGTGTCGATCAACTTAGCTCCGGCTTCCAATGCGGTGTAAGCGTTAGCAATGGCGCATCCGGTATCGTTGTGGAAGTGGCACTCGATGTCACAAGAGACGACAGACTTCAAGGTCTTGACGAGCTCGTACACTTGTCTTGGGTTAGCGCATCCAACAGTGTCAGCGATACCGACCCTGTTGACACCGATCTTGGACACGGTCTTGTAGATATTGAGCAAGTCGACAATATCGGATCTGAAGGAGTCTTCAGAGGAGAAACGAATTTCGATTCCCTTGGACTTGACAAATTCAATCACCTCCACGGCAGACTCAGCAATGTAGTTCATGTCCTTACCGTGAGAGTACTGTCTCAAGAACTGAGAAGTTCCAATGACGACATCAACACCATCCACACCGGTTTCAACAGCCACTCTGGCGTCGTCCATGTGACAACGAATATGCGTCAATATCTTGGCCTTCAAGCCGAGCTTGCAGATGGCCTCACAGTCCTTTCTGGACTGCTCCGAAGCAACAGGGGAAGTCAACTCAATGTAGTCAACTCCGAAGTCATCCAATGCCTTGGCAATCTCGATCTTCTTTTCCGTGCTGAAGAAAGCATTAGCGAATTGCTCACCCTCTCTCAAGGTGGACTCAATCACCTCGAAGCTGTTCACGTTAGACAAGTAGTCGTGTGGGTTAGGACCGTAAGGGTTTCCGGACATTATACAAAGGGTTTGAAGAAAATAGAAAGTTTTCGAAAAAATGAAAAATAGAGTGGGACCTGGGCCTACTTAAATAGTTCGTACGTGAAAAATTTTCTCCTGCTTATTTCTTTCGTAAGCTTCCTGCATCATCGCTATGACTGATAGTCGTTATCGGCTTCTCCGAGCGATTGCGCTCCGCGCGATATGCCGTCGAATGAGTCATCGCCCATATATGAGCATAGCAAATGGTGCGATTACACTTTTTCAGTCTGGCACCCCGCGCTTCGCCAGAGCTGGATCAGTCACAGGCCGTGGCGATTAGTCATACATGTGACCAACAACAATTGTCACATAAATGCATGAAATGCAAGCATTGAGAACCGCAGAGTGTAGAAAGGCCCTATTTAAACTACTTTCTTGCCTTTCTCTGGTTTTTGTAGGCCCCACCCGAGGGCTCGCTGCACCAAACGAGCTAGCCCTGGTATGACTCATTGCGCGGCCTCTTCACATATTCTCCGAAGACACGTGCCGGTGGAGTCGCAGAGCAGTGACGTACTCGCGGATTCTTCCATACGCTTTGAATTATCTATACAGTCTTGGTCACCATCTTGACAAACCTGAACATCTCACTTCTTAGTTTTACAAGCTCGACGTCCTTGATCATCAACTTTCCATTGAGTCTCCCCACGAGCGTCTTGACAATACTGTTGATTTCTTTATTGCTCAACCCCGTGATGCCGCTCCAATCTTTGGAAATCCTCTCTTTAGCAAGCACTAGTCTGAAACACCCTATCAACAACTTCTTCAACCCGTGACCCATATCAGTGTAGTTAGCGAAATTGTTGGACTGGTTGAAGTAACGTAAAAGATAGATGATGTCCATGTACCTGAAAAGATAGATGATTCCTTTCATGAACTGCAGAAGTGTCAACTGCAAGCGACTCGACAAGATCATGAGATAATCATCCAACGCAATTTCCTCTGGTTCCGCTGTTCTAGACGAGGGGGGCGGAAACGAGTTGGTGATTTTCATAGCAATGTACTTGACAATGATCTTCATTACCTTCCCCCGCTCCGCCTTGAACACTTCCCGCGACGAGTCTGTAGGTTGTGAAGCGTAGCTTGCAGACAAAGGGTCAATGATGAGAGCTTGGGACGTTGCAGACAGACCCTCATTAGAGTTGTGATTAAGTGGCTGCACAGCAGTGAATCCCTCCGGCCTCTCTCCTTTCTCCTCCTTAATGGAGCGTTTTACTGCTTCCGCTGCTAAGACGTGGGTGCCCGCGTTCTCAGAGAACTGAGAATCAGGCGTTTTGGAAGTAGACAGAATATCTGATTCTGAGCCAGAATCCTCCTCCTCGCGATCCGAGATTAGAAGGGGAATGTCGGATGTTTGTAACAAAATTGCTTCTTGGTCGCCGCCGTTGTTTGTTTGAGGCAAATCCGCTGGGTGCAGAACGACGGGGGTGATATGGTGCTCCAAGACTTCTGATGAATATAGTGGACGGGCTAATGGTTTGCTCCCGGTACCTGCAAAGTCAGGATGAATCGGTATCGTCTTGGCTGGCTGGTAGTCGTCGCTTAATGTCAACATGGATTGTGGAGCGTTAAAGTGCATAGAGTTCGGCGTGAGATAGATTTGATCAATCCAAACTTCGCAACTTCTTTTATCAGCTTTGGTAAAGTATATCTGTCTTGAGTTTTGCGTGATCCTTTCTGCGAATACTTAGCAAAATACGTCAATTCAATAAGGACCTATGATCATTCGATGATTCAGTCGGAAGCTCAGTGAATCATGTCGCTTAGCTGTGGCTCGGTTTTGTTGAAAATGGTAAAAGAAATTAAGCTTGCAAATGTTGAATTTGGCCAAAAAGCAGCGGAGTTGAACTAAGATAGATGGTGTTTAGCTTCGCTGCGCGAGAAATTGTTACTCGAAGACGTGAGGTTGAGTCATCCCTCTGATCACGTGCACACAGCCCCGAACTTCGTATTTCTCCGAACACCAACGTCCCCTTGAACTTTGGGGTGCTGCTTGAAAAGGTAGAGACGGCAGGATGATTGGCCAGGTAGATCTTCAGCAAACTTCTTCTTACATTTTTAGCGGTATCTCACGCCTACAACTAATGCTTTTCGCATCCGACACGGACACCCTCAGAGAAACCATCTTTTTGCAGTGTGATACCGAGCCCGTATCTGAGTTAATTTGGAAACTTATGTGTAAAGCGGAAAACCCCTACAGGACATAATAGAAGCACGAATCAAGAATTTTTCAAGAGTCTTATAGAATCCCAGCAGCCCTTCGCTGTACCGGTGCGAATGTGCACAATTCTCGCGGAGGGTGAGAGAGCATCGCCGTATATTGTCACTTATGGACACTGAAGACACATCACTGGGCTCAATGCGTTCGATGCGAACTTACAGAGATGCTATATCGCTCTTGAACACATTGCAGTCGAATTACGCAACCATAGAGGCTATCAAGAACCTGAGCATCTCCCCAAAACAGCGGAGTGAGATCTCCCTCAATGAGGTTTACGAATACATCAGGAGAATAGGATACAAGCCGTCGGACTTTGACAGGCTCAACAACATACACGTTACTGGAACTAAGGGCAAAGGCTCTACCTGTGCGTTCACCGAATCGATTTTAAGCCAATACAAGCGGCCTGGGTTGATTTCTAAAATCGGGCTCTTCACCTCACCTCATTTGAAATCAGTTAGAGAGAGGATTCGTATTGACGGTGCTCCCATTAACGAAAGCAAGTTTACCAAATACTTCTACGAAGTCTGGGATAAATTGTCTGCCACCACAAGTGACAAAGATGCATTTCCTGCTTTACAACCGTGCGAGAAGGTAAAGCCCATGTACTTTAAATTCTTGACCATCTTGTCTTTTCACATTTTCATGTCCGAAGGTGTTGACACTGCTATCTACGAAGTTGGCGTAGGAGGGAAATATGACTCCACGAACGTCATCAACAAACCGACTGTTGCGGTCATTACCTCTCTAGGTATAGATCACACCGCCATGCTAGGCAATACCATAGAATCAATTGCCTGGAATAAAGCCGGGATCATGAAGCAGGGTAGGCCTGCAATTATATGCGAGCAAACTGACTATCCCGAGTCCCTTGAAGTGATTGAAAAAGTCGCTCGTGAGAACAAAGTTTCGTCTCTCGAGGTGATAAAAAAGGATTCGATTCCTGTGGACTTAAAATTAGGCTTGGCAGGAAGCTTCCAAAAACTCAATGCTGCTGTTGCTGTTCGGGCTGCTCAGATTCATCTCAAGCTGTTGGGCATGGATGTTGACACTCAGAGCCTTCCTGAAGCGTTCAAAATAGGACTTGAAAACGCTCGTTGGGAAGGAAGGTGCCAGACGCTCCAGAACGTTCTGAAATTTGAGTCAGTGACGTGGTTCATTGATGGCGCACACACCATGGAGTCTATTGTCGTTGCGTCGAAGTGGTTTCAAAGTGTCGTTGACAAGAAGGCGACCCCCAAGGTTCTTCTTTTCAACCAGCAGAGTCGAGAAAATGCCAAGGATTTATTGAAAAAGCTCCATGAAGTATTGTGTGTGGAATCTGACTTGAAGTTTGACTACGTGCTTTTCACGACCAACATCACTTGGTCAGATGGCAGTTACAACAGTGATCTAGTCTCTATGAACAACTCGAAGGACGACATTGACCGCCTAGTCATTCAAAAAGACCTCAAACAGAAATGGGAAGAATTGGAGAGTAGCTCGGCTGCGAAGGCCGATATTGAAGTCTTCCATGATATCCAGTCTTCATTAGATTTCATTCAGAGACTAGAAGCAGGTAACTCGAAAATCCAAGCCTTTGTGTGTGGATCGCTACATTTGGTGGGAGGTTTTCTCACAGTTCTTGAGGGAAAGCATGATTGAGAGAACAACTTTTTACGCTATTCATCCATTTATCTTATTAAGTTACAGAGAGCAATTGTAGATGCATAAACCCCATTGTTGCTATAGAACTATCTAATTGCTATTGTTGTTATTAACAATATTTTCCTTTGCGTTCAACACAATTTCATTGATATTCTCCAAAGAGTATTTCCATTCCGTGAGTGTCTTCTTGATGACGTCCCAGTCCTGCGCGAGTTTCTGATCTTCCCCGGCCATAATGAACCTGTTGGCTCTCACCAAGAAGAAGGTTTCATCGACCTGGTTCAACTTACCTTCGATCACACCGGCCTTAATGGAATCAATCAATAGCTTTTCAAATGCAGCAGAAGAGGGCACCAAATCCTTTGGAATGTCGTGGTATTTGAACGTGTTTCTGTGGCTCTCTGAGTTGTCGACGAAGAACTTGGTCAAAGCCAAGATCTTAGATTTCTCCAAGACATTCTCCTTGATTGGGGCGGGCACAGACGAGATCAAGTTACCTTTGGTGTAGTTGGAGAAAATTGTAACCAATTCGTCGGAAGAGTGTTGCTTCATGGCAGCAGCGACATTGTTGTTAACTAAAAAGGAAACGTCCACAACTGGGGCAGCCAAGGCAAACTCAATCAACTGATGCAACTCATTCAAGTTCAAGGAGAACAAGGAGGTAAACTTCTTGATAATTTCCAAGGATCTCAAAGTGAACTCCTCGTCCAACGCAATAAAGGACCAAAAGATTTTCTTTATCTCATCTTCGGTGGCACCGGCAGCTTGCAAGAAGCTGACCAAATTGTCGCCAATAGGCGATTGTATCAATGCAAAGCTAACCTTGGTCTCCGAGACAATCTTCAAAATAGCTTCTATGACTTGAATTCTGTTCTTCGAGGATGCTGGCAACAAGTTGAAAAACGTGTTGAGAGCAGACAAAATTGTCGTAGACTTGAGTGATCTTCTGTCTCTCAATGAAGGTTCCTCAAAAGGAGTGCATTGAATCAAAAGGTCAAGGATCTTGGAGTCCCTGGCGAAGACCTGGTCAATTGAAAGCAGCTCAAGCTGGCCTATGAGGTATACCAAGAGGTAAAAAGTTGGCTCAAACTCCTTATTGCTCAAAGACGACAAGGTTTCTTTCGTAGAGGCGCTGAGTAGTTTGCTTGCAACTTCACTCTTGTTGGAAACATCATCTCCGACAAAGGCTTTCAAAGACTCGGAAAGCTCGGTATTCTTGTGGACCGCATCTATGATCAGAGTGTACTCATTGATCGAGTCTTTCAAATCGTTTTCAACGACGATAACGGAGGCCATGATACAACGTTTCACTATCCGAAAGGGGTTTTTACTCTTCGCTCGTGCACACACTTCGCTGCACTCGCGTTGAGAAAAGTTTTCAGATCACGTGTGCAACCCCAGCGCACACTGTACTGCGTGCCTGGCCTATGGGTGCAAAATCTCACAATGAATTATTTTCTAATCAATGTAGATACACAATTACTCTTCCTCCTCCTCGTTGATGAGCTCGAACTTGCCGGAGGCCGTCATTATGCCTGCGCCCTCGAATTTGCGCGGTGCTTGTTCGCTATCCGTGCCTTTTGTAGGGCCTTTGTTCGAGGTAGATATGAAGTTGTTGCTTGCCGATAGCCTTCTCAAATTATTTGGTAACACGGTGAAAATCTGTCCATTAACACCACTATTGGCTTGTTTGCCTGATTTTCTCCCTGCAGGTGGAGAATAGCATCGGTCGATAATACGGTGGGGGTTTTGGGGATGCACAGGGGCGGGTGTAAGGAGCTGCCCATTGCCCGAATTTTTGGGAGAATGGCCTGATTTTGAGCCCCTTGATTTGCTTCTCGCTTTTCTTTTGAGTCTGAGTCTTGGAGAATTTGGCCGTGAGGTGCCGGCCCCGCTCAGTGACCCCTCGTCCGCTTTCATGTGTGCACTGCTCTCATTGGACGAGTTAGACGAGAATCGTGTCAATGTACTTCTCCTTTTGGTAGCACTAGTGCTAGATGAGAGGATCAGAGTGTCCGAATGTGATCTGAAGTTCTGAGGGCGCCGGAATCTTTTAGAAGTAGAAGAAGCTGCCAGAGACTTGTGCTGGAGATCTTGCTGGGAGTTGTTGATGGATGAATTGTATACGTCGTCGTCGAAGAGCTCGTCATCAGATCCATCCATGAGATCATATTCGTACTCCGACATATTGTAAAGATGACTCTGTTGACTCTGCAGACTAAATTGAGAAATAACAGATTCGGGTCTCTGCCGACGGCCGTAACTATCGTTGCTAACGGATGATAAGCGTGTGTTAGTCTGCATATCGCTGCTATTGGTGAAGTGGTCAAGATGTAGGTTAGTGTCTTCCGTGGGGCCAATGTCGAGTTTCTCGGGGTGTTTGGTGAAAGTAGGTGTGAATTGGGCTGTAACCGCAGGATCTATGTCTGGACTCATGATAGGTTGAGAAGGAAGGTCAATTTTAAGAGCAGTGTCATCAATGGAGGAAACATTCGTCGAGGATGAGTTTAGTATGGTCTCGACATTATCACTCCGGACTATTTCATTCTTATTTGGTTTAAGCTTCTTCCAGAACCTGAGTTTCTCGATGATTTGCTTTCCTTTTGAGTTGACGGGAATATCATCTGAGCGTATATTGCTTGAGTTTCTAGTGTCATCAGTGTAAAACGAGACGGTTCGCCCCATCAAGGCCAGTTCATTGTTCCCCTGCCGTGAAAGGGAGGATAACCTTTTGGTGAGTGGCTCTGGTGTAAACTGAATTTTTGTCTCCAGGCTTGGTTCCAGGCGTAAATTAGTAGTCGGGGATGGCTCTTGTCGGCTGTTCAAACTAAGTGAAGTTAAGATTCTTTCTAGAGGAATTGTGGAGCCTGGGCTTTGTTCAGACAAGGAGAGGACACTCTTGACCCTATTCGTGGACTTCCGAAGTTGATGCTTTGCCTCGTAGTACCGTTTTTTCTTCAAGTGACGCTTTTTCTTTTTTTCAAACTCGCTGGTTAGGGCGAGTTCGTAAAACGCCGTCAAAACATTGTCTTGACCATTGAGCTTCGAGTCTTGCAATGCTTGTATGTCGATGTTGCTTTTCTCTAGCTTCTTGAGTAGGTGTCGTTCTATTCGCGTTTGAAATGGCAACGTGTTGACCTTGTAGTATTGGTTGATTGACACAAGCGAGTCGGTATCGTTTTGACAGGAGTTTCTGCGTGACAACCTTGCGTTAGTCATATCCATCAAGAGAGCCGAGTTCTGAATCTCTGATAGCGTCGCTCTTTTGGAAGGATCTTTCGTAAGCATGTGCTTGATAAGAGAGTTCACTTCTTCAGCGACGCTATCTTTGTAAAGAGGCTCGTCGCTTGTGATTTTGATCTTGGTTTTCATCTCGTCATCTTCATCAAATGGTAGCTCGCCATAGACCATGGCATACAATATCACACCCATGGACCATATGTCTATAGCAAACCCCGAGTACTTTACACCGTTCAAGACCTCTGGGGCCATATACGCCGTTGTTCCACAGACGGTTGATAGAAATGAGCGCTTGGAGGGGTTGAATTCCCGAACAAAACCGAAGTCTGTAAGCTTGACAATTGTCTTTTTCGTGTCTGCCATGAGAATGTTCTCCAATTTGAGATCTCGGTGGGCTAAATTGAGCGAATGCACGTAGCGTATGCCCTCCACAATTTGGTAAAATATGTTTTTGGTGGACTCGATATCCAAACGGCGTTGCTCATAAATGTGATAGAACAACTCATTGCCCTTGCAGTATTCTAGAACAATCCAGAGCTGGGTCTCTGTCTTGACAACTTCAAACAACTTCACGATGTTTCGATGTCGAAGTTGTTTATGATAGTATATTTCACGCACGATATTTGGGTCGTCTATCTTGCCGCATTTGAGAACCACCTGGGAATGTAGGAGAACATGTTGTGCCAAGTAGACCTTACCAAAGGCACCTTCTCCGATTTCTCGTATGATACGGTAGTTTCCAACGTGTGTTATCCGGGACAGCGTGATTTGCTGGTAGAAGTCATTGAAATCTGCTGCTAGTTCCGCTGTCCGTTTCTGATCTTGGATCCTGGATGTGACAGCAGACATGAGCTTGTCTTGTGCGTGGGTACTATTCTGAGTTGACCGGCTGAAAACGTATAATCTACCTTTTTCTGTTCTTAAGTGCACTCCTGCGGTGGCTTGGGATAACACTCTTCAGATTGTGGAACACGAAAAAAAGCTCCTTGGTAGTCTTCAGCTTAATTAACATCATTCCGAGTCTACTTATCTCCAAATTCTCAAAACCCTTGTTACTCTATGCGATCATTAGTGTGCTTCAAGTGTGCTCTGCCATACGGCTGCGCACTCGCGGTATGAATACCGATGAAAGTTTTAGGCCCTTTGAGCAATTAACACAACTTGCAAGCCCTTCAACGTACCCTTGAGATACTCTTTCCAGAGATACTTGTCTTACCTCAGAGTAAAACAAGAATTTCCGTCACCATCTTCTATCTCGCACTGTAGGCGTTTGACTGCGGTTGTAGGATGATGCGCGGGGTCCTTTGGCTTTGGCGCATGAATCGCGATACTACTCATCGCCCCATTCACCGCTTGTCCCCATCACATGCCATACTTGATTCGACATAACCTCAAACTTCTCTCGCAGTACAGATGGCATACGCGCCTTCTATCAGGCTCCACAGCAGTGGGCTTGACAGAGTGCACGGCTGCTTCTCTCGCATCACTTCTGAAGCGTTTGGAAGCCGAGTCCTCTCCATCCAACCTCCACACACAGTTTCAGCACTTCGAAAAGCGGGTTTGGGAGTCAGTCAAGAATTTCGAGGGCGGCGTGCACCAGCAACCAATCCTGGGCCCTTTGTCGGTCACAGACTACCTCAAACCAAGGATGGAAAATGTTGCAGCAATAACACACCTGATTGCCTCCGGCAAATATCCCCGGAGACTAATTGAAGACACTTCTCAAAATGCAAAAGACATTGTCACTGATATCATGGCACACTTGTGGCATCATCATTGCCTCGAGTCTGAAATACTAAGTATCCCACGCTTGGAGCAGGCAGATACTAATTGGGACATCGCGAGACCTAGTGAGTGGTTCCCCCAGGCTCGCAAAATGAAGAGAAGATTCGTCATGCATGTTGGACCTACCAATAGTGGTAAGACATACAACGCCTTGCAAGCATTCTCCAAGGCAAGGTCCGGGTATTACGCAGGGCCACTTCGGCTTTTGGCTAGAGAAATCTACGAGAGGTTCCAGGACCAAGGAATCAGCTGTAATCTTATCACAGGAGAGGAGGTGGTACCAGCCTTAGATCTGTTCGGAAATGTCTCTGAACTCTCCTCAGGTACTATTGAGATGATCCCGTTGCACAAAAAGATGGATATTTGTATTATCGATGAAATACAGATGATTGCCGATTCTTCCAGGGGTTCGGCTTGGACTAATGCGGTTTTAGGGGTTCAAGCCAAAGAGGTTCATCTTTGCGGGGAAGAAAGTGCTGTTCTGCTAATTAAAGAACTTTTGAAGAGTACCGGAGATGAGTTTGAGGTAAAGCATTACGATAGATTGGGAACACTCACAGCTCTGCCAGTGGCAGTCAATCGGTTCCAAAATTTGAAGAAAGGTGATTGTGTTGTTGCATTTTCAAAACGAATGATTCTCGAGTTAAAGTGCAGAATTGAGAGTGCTACCAAGATGAAAGTGGGTGTTATCTACGGCGCACTTCCGCCGGAAATCCGGTCTCAAGAGGCTTCTAAGTTCAATAACGGAGACTACGATATATTGGTGGCTTCTGATGCGATTGGAATGGGCCTCAATCTCAAGATCAGAAGGGTTGTCTTCTGGACAGTCCAAAAATTCAACGGTACCGAGAAAGACTACTTGAGTGTGTCCGCTACCAGGCAAATAGGAGGCAGAGCAGGTCGATTCTCCTTAGACAAGGGGGAGCTGGAGGGATTCGTGACGTCGTTCCACCCCAGAGACTCGGCGTTCATCCGGAAGAAAATGTGCCAGTCTATCCCTAATCTTGAACAAGCATGTATCTGGCCACCCAATTCATTTTGGGTACAGTACCTCTCAAGTTTCCGAAAACCAAGGACATTAATTGAAGCAGTAAAGACATTCTATCAGTCCATTGAGCCTTCTGGGATGAAAAACTACTTTTTGAGTGAATCAGAGCATTTGAATGTTATCGAGCTTATCTGCAGCAGGAAACTCGACCTGAAGCTCGCAATCGAAGACCAGTTGAAGCTTTCACAAATACCCATAAATTTACGAAATGCCGAGCAGGAACTTGTTGAGCACACAGTGCAACTTTTGCAGGCGGTGTCCGAAACGGAATCGAAAACCGTATTCGATTTCGGTATTCTCGATTTGAACATCTTGAGAGATCTGCCCTCGAAACAGAACTCTTCTGATGACATCTTAGCAATATTGACCCGTTTAGAGCAGAACCACAAGCTCGTATTGGTATTCATGTGGCTCTCTCAGCGTTGGCCCACTATCTTCATCGACAAGGAAAGTGCACACGAAGTCAAAACAATGATCGAGAAAAGAATCAGCGAGGAGTTGACTTGCTTGCGTAAAGTGGCAGGGAAAAAAGCATTTCGCTAATGTATATAGAAGAAGCAACCTCCTGAAAGTATAGATCAGAGTAATAGCGGCAAAGCGAACCCCAGACTCGTATTGCAGACAAAGAAGTCGAATCCATTCCGCACCCCGCCCCCATTTTTCCCCCACGCACAATATAAAGCGGCGCTCTTCGCTTTGAAAAGTTTTGGACACTGCAAGGACATTTCATTCTTTCATACACCATCAATTCCCCATTGAAACACGAAATTCTACATTCGAAGCAAAATGCCTACTGTGATCATTGTCGGCGGTCCTGCAGGAACAGGTAAAACTACCACGGCTACTCTTCTCTCCAAACACTTCGAATGCCCCTTCGTGGAGGGTGACGATTTGCATCCGCCTGAGAACATCAAGAAAATGTCCGAGGGAAAGCCATTGAATGACGATGACAGATGGGGATGGCTACAAAAAGTCAGTGAGGAGTCGTCAAGGTTGGCCAGAGAACCCGCCAACAAGTCCGGGATATGCGTGGCATCGTGCTCCATGTTGAAGAAGGTCTACAGAGAGACACTTATAAAGCACGGTGAAGGTGTTGACTTCAGGTTTGTCTTCTTACACACCAGCTACGAACAGTTGTTAAAGCGTGTGGAGAGCAGACAAAATCATTACATGAAGCTGGATATGGTGAAGTCGCAGTACGAGATAATGGATGTACCCCGAGGCGAAGAGTTGCTTAAAAACGGCGGGCAAGCCATTGAAGTGAATAACGGGGATATTGGCCCCGACGTCTTGAACACGATGCTTTTGGAACAGTTGGATCTTGACTAGCGGTGCACCGGTGCATCGGCAATGGAGGAATACGCATGCTTCGTGATACAAGAGATCAACTTGGCCATACATAAAATTGCAAAACTTATTCATGCTTAGCCGTATATGATTCCAAGCGTAATTTTCAATTTGGATGCCTCAGACTTGTCTCACTAGCTGTCTTAGTGAGGTTCTGACCTCCGTCGTGCCTGCACTGGGCTTGCTAGATCGTGCTGATCATGCGCGTATTCACCTCACTTGCGCAAGGAAAACTGCACGGTTCAGTAATCGCTAACTTAAAAGTCTGACCCAGATCTGTCATAAGTGCACATTGCTATCTACCTTCTTGCTGTGTTAGGCATCTATATGGCAACACTCGAACGCATCTATCGGGCCGGCCTACTACTAACTCTCTGGGAAGATCTCCTCTGAAGGGATGCCTCTCGACTACGAAAGCCTTCCCTATTATAACCCGAAAAAGGAACGACGCGTTGCTCTCATCACCACTGGAAACTCGGGCATAGGCTGGTTCACTGTCCTCAATCTTTATCTACACGGGCATGTAGTGTATATCGCAGGAAGGTCGAAGACGAGATGCATCAAGTCCATTGAGGATTTAAGTCTGGAGGCTAAGTATATCTCGGGCCAGTATCTGTCAGCCCATAGATCTCAGAGACATTTGGGCGAACTACACTATTTGGAAATGGACTTGGCCAACCTATCCTCGGTTCTCACCGCTGTCTCCAACTTTAAGAACTTGGAGAAGTCATTGAACATACTCATCAACAGCGCTGGTATCATGGTGCTGCCTCATACTTTGACCGCCGACGGCTTCGAAATTCAACTTCAAACAAACTATGTGGCGCCCTTTTTACTCACGACCAAGCTAATACCACTCATGGAACGATCGGTAGAATTGCATCCGCAAGGAGATCCTCCACGGATAATCTACGTGACTTCCAAAATGCATAAGCTATTTATTCACTATTCAAGCCTCAATCTGAGCTTCAACTTTTACCCTTCATTTGTTTTCACTTGGTTTCGGTATGCAATTGCAAAAACAGCGGGGATTCATCTCATGAAGATTTTAGCCTTACGCAACCCACGCATTCTATGTGTTTCCGTCCAGCCAGGGATTGTCATGAGTACAAATAACTTTGCGTACTGGACTAGACTTCCATTTATCGGCAGTTTGTTCTGGGGCCTTTTTCATATATTCGCATTCTTGTTTGGTGTTACTGTGGAACAAGGCGCTGAGGCGATTTGCAAGTGCTGTCTTGACCCCGATTTGAGTCATACCGAAGACAACGGAGCATATTTTGATCAATTTGTCAAAACAAATCCTTCCAAAGTGGCACGAAATTCTGATCTCGCCGCTAGATCTTGGATATGGACTGTACGTGAGCTCGAGAAGAGAAATATATATATAATGTGACCACGAGACCTATTTTTTTCAAATGCCATGAAGGAAACAATACATCTAGGTAGCAGCCAATTACAATCTAGCTTCGTTGTCGAGTCTTTCAATGACAATTGCAGAAGCGCCTCCACCACCGTTACAGACACCAGCAGCGCCAATCTTTCCTCCCTCTTGAGACAATGCGGAGAGCAAAGTGACAATGATTCTTGCGCCAGAACAACCCAATGGGTGTCCCAAGGCAACTGCCCCACCGTAAACGTTCAACTTATCTTGAGGCAAGTCACAGATCTTGGCGTTGGCCAACCCGACCACAGAAAAGGCCTCATTCAACTCATAGAAGTCCACATCGTTGTAGGACACCTTGGCATGCTTCAAAGCCTTTGGGAGGGCCAAAGCAGGTGCAATGGTGAAATCAATTGGACTTCTCTCGGCTTCACCCCAGCCAGAAATCTTTGCAAGCGGGTGCAATCCCAACTCCTTGACCTTGGCAGCAGAAACCAAGATGATAGCGGCACCACCGTCGTTCAACTTGGAGGCGTTGGGAGCGGTGACGGTACCATTCTCTTTTTGGAAGACAGTTCTGGCAGATTTAAGACGAGACTCGTCGTAGTTTTTAGGTTCGTCGTCTTGAGATACAACGATGTCTGGTTTTCCACGGAAGCCCTTGATTGTAACAGGTGCAATTTCTGCAGCGAACTTTCCTTCGGCTTGAGCCTTCTGAGCCTTGAGGTAAGAGTTCTTGGCGAACTCATCTTGTTGCTCTCTGGAGATTTGCTGTTCCTTGGCACACTTCTCAGCGGCGACACCCATCAATTTTTGCTCATAGACGTCCAATAATCCGTCCTTTTGGACACCGTCAACGATAGTGGAATCCCCATATCTGGCTCCAGAACGAGCGCTTGGGATATAGTAAGGCACGTTCGACATGGACTCGGCACCACCAGCGACCACAATATCAGCGGAGCCAGTAAGGATGGCCTGGGCACCCAAAATCACAGACTTCATTCCCGAAGCACAAACCTTGTTGATAGTAGAGGCCACCACCGTCTCTGGGAGTCCTGCTTTCAAAGCAACTTGACGTGCTGGGTTTTGACCCACGTTAGCTTGCAAGACTCCACCGTAGATGATCTCATCCACCAGCTCAGGCTTTATCTGAGGCACTTTTTCCAAAGCAGTCTTCACTGCATGAGCGCCCAAATCGGAGTATGACAAAGAAGAAAGTGAGCCTTGGAAGGATCCAATAGGCGTTCTTGACGTGGCGACGATGTAGACAGACAGCATTGTAATGGAAAGTTACTGGATGAGGCGCGTAAGAGCGGTGGGCGTATTTATATAAAAGACACTATATGGAGGGGTATACGAGTGTGCGAATCAGCGTTGACCCGAGGGTCCTATTGTCAACCTTCTCATATATGAGCGACATGTGGTGGTTCTGAGTACTTATTTTTTATGCCGATATCTAATTCCTATCGGATCAAAATGCTACTGTTTTTGAGTCATCAAAAAGGCCAAAGTTTTCAGACGTTTTCTACTGACATCCGGGCATAGCGTGGCGCGTAGTGGATTGACGAAGCGAGGATGCGAAACTCACCACTCACTTTATTGGATAGGCATATGCTTAGATACTACCGCCCTACGAAACCCTTGGGGTTAAGGAGCTTACACTCCTCGTCTGCTAGTCTACTATTTCGGCGCAGCGTGCCGAAATCGACGCCATCTCAGCAAGGACCAGCACTGGAAACCGGGCCAGCAACCACAGACCAATACGGAAACCACCCCATTTTGAAAAGAATCCCTCGTGTTCTTAGACCATATACTACAGGTTTCATCAATGCACCAGTGTCCCATGTAACTGCTTTTTTAGTTCTTCATGAGATCACTGCCATTGTTCCCCTAGTCGGGGTCTGGTATGCGTTACACAACTATCCTGATTTGCTCCTGATCGGTAGCCTCGATTTGCCCTCTTGGGCCATTGAGAAGGGTACTAAAATCATTGAAAAAACCATGAAGGATTGGAACTTTGCCGATGTTTCGATTAGTGAGAAGTATAGATTCATTAGAGAGGGTGCATATGCATATGTCATAGTTAAAGGTTTATTTCCAGTCCGCTTAGCCGTTTCTTTGCTTGGAATGCCCTGGTTTGCTAAGTGGTTTGTTTTGCCAATTACCAGAATGTTCTCGAGAAAGAAAATATCGAAGCAAACCACAGACAAAGTTGTGGAGGTGAATGAAGCCGCAACAAAAAGCCACAGTGCAAAGAAGATCAACAAACCTAGACTTTAGCTAAGTCTTACGGCGGGGAGAAGATTAAGATCGTCATTCATCGATATTACATACACTTTATCATTATCACTAAAATAAACACCGTCAAAAAGCTTGTAATTGCTTGTGTATGAGGTTTCCATTTAGTCGGAATCTATGGCCAATTCGTCCTCAGCCATGGGAACAAAGTCATTCAATGATGTTCCTCTCGTTATTTTTAATCTATGAGCTGCGAATTCTGGCACCAACTTCAGGTTTAAAGAGGGGTCCATAGACAATTCACGGTCATCGAAGTCAAACAACTCGGGTAAGTCCCTCACGTCCGGTTGGCTCGAATACAATTGGTAGTTGGCGTTGTTTTGGTGAGGATAGTGGGAAGAATTGTTGTAAAACTGCTGGCTGAACAACTTTCTATAGTTGGGAAGCTTGGTAGCCTCTTGTCTTAATTCGTCAAAGTATGGGTCGGCCATAGCTTCGATACACGATATTCTCTCGATAGGGGAGTACTCTAAAACCTTGGCCAAGAAATTGATGCAATCGTTCGACATTTTCTTAAAAATTTTTGCCAAAGGTATGGGTTTTATTTGAGGAAATTTGTACTCCGTGTAGTTTGGGTTCATGCATTTGATTTGTTCTTTGGTAGGGGTACCCAATATCTTGATGATTTCAACGAGTTGGTCAACACCGGATTCACCAGGAAACAACGGCTGGCCCACAATCATTTCCGCCATGACACATGCAGCCGACCAAACATCGATTTTAGTTGTGTAATTTGTTGCTCCAAAGATTAATTCCGGAGCTCTATAGTATCGAGAGCAGATATATGACACATTTGGTTCGGAAGCCTTCAACTTCTTGGCGGAGCCAAAGTCACATAGCTTTAACACACCATTTTCGGGGTTAATGAGTAGATTCTGCGGCTTTATATCCCTATGACAAATGCCTTGTGTATGGATATAATTCAATGCGCGGAACATTTGGTAGGTGTACAATTTGACTTCCAATGCGGGCATCGACAATCTCTTCGACACGTAGTAATGAGAAGCTTTGTATAGAGTCTCCGGGACGAACTCCAAGATCAAGTTCAAATACAACTCGTTTTTTTCATTGTTGGTGTAAAAAAAATACTTCAAGTCCACGATGTTTCTATGGTGAACCATCTTCATGATCTGGAGTTCTCTGTTCTTGAAGCGCTTATCTTGAAGAACCCGCTTGATGGCAGCTAACTCGTTGCTTGGAAGTAATTGGGTTTGAAAGACAACACCGAACGATCCGTGTCCCACCATCTGCGATTGGGTGTATTGTATAGACTCGGCTTGTCCGGTGTGCCCATTGTGAACGGACTCAGTTATCACTTCTATGGAAGACATGTTAGTATTCGAAGTAAGTGAGATATCTTTGTTCAGAAATCAGTGTTTTTGTTGAATGAATAGTTTGGACACCAAATGGAGGCTGAATGAGTGACGTTCGAAAAAACCAAGGCTTGGGCGCTTAAGCTCTGAGTTGCTTTACCTCGATGATGAAGGCAGATGCTGGGGTTCGGGTTAGACTTCACAGCAGGTGTGCAAAGAAAAGGCAAGTGAAGTAATGGATGTGGAGATCGCGAGAAGGAATCATGGTGCGCTGATGGTCACGCACTAAACTTGAGTCCCGCACGACAAATCCTAAGGCCCTCGAGAGCGCATGCGCTTAAAGTTCGGGGGGCCGCCATCTGCGGCGCCAAAGCAACTATGACAGGACCAACGGCCTCGCCACCGGCACATTTAGTAGCTCCAGTCATCGGCCTTGACAGATTTGTTTTGGTGTCACCGCTTATTTGCTTGCATCCATGGAACTGGCAGACCTACGATCCCCCTCTTTCGCAACATAAAGCACATTGTGCATGCGGATTGCATACTCTCTGCTCTGAAATTTACCCCACACCCCGCAACTCAGTCCACGAGCATAGCCTGAACACCGACGCCGTGTCGATTAATGCACCCCTGAAATTTTTGAGATGAAACGATTGACGCACCTTGAGACTAGTCTACACAACTCGGTAGAATTCTGGGGTAGCGTTTTTTTTTTCAAAAGTCGTTTCGACGCGTCACTATGCGGAATGTGTCACTGGAAAGCAACTCAGAACTCAAAGCAATTCAAAAACACTGATTCGCCGAACATACCAAACAAAAAGTTAGTAAAAAAATTATACGTACGGGTCACTTCGCTCATTCTTCTGCCCGAAGAATCCCTATATTTCAATTTGTCCTTATCGGCGTCCCTCTTGGTGGTCATGTTGGATTTGGTCTGATCGAATGAAAAGGTACGACTCAAACTTAAACTGTCTTGTCTCTCTTCATGGCGTTTGTGGAGTACCAATCCCTTCAAAGTGGACGAGAGAGAGGTCTTCCGATTGCCCGGTCTGTGAAGAGTCAGAAGGCTATTCTTTCGGTCGTAAATGGATGGATCCGGGTGCTTTCTGCTCTCAACAAGCGTGGTCTGGCCAGATTCAAATGGGTTGGTGAACAGAAATGAGCTTTCCGGCTTCAGGAACTCTTTGACGCCCACAAGGTCTTTTTTGCCATGTGTCACACAACGCTGGTCTCGAAAGTTGTCTTTCCTCTGTCTCCGATGTTCTTTTAACAACCGTCGGGTCTCCTCTTTCTCGGAGCTTCTCTCGTTCTGGTACCTTTTCTTTAGTTCGGATCTCCTTTCTTTATGCTCTTTTCTGAGGTCTTTTCTCTGCTGGATCTGATCAAGAATAAGCTCTTTTCGGGATTCCTGCTTTGGCTGGATGTCTTTCGAAACTAGTTCTCCTGTGACGATGTCGAACTCTGCCACCCTCTTCTTCCTTTGTATGGTCTTCTTGACATGCTTGTTTGCCTGTGCGTATATGGGCTTATCGTTGATCATCGACCTTATCTGAGGGGTCAGGTAGTCATAGTTGTGGATGAAATTGGGAACATATTTACGAACCTGAAACCGCCGCTCCAACTCGTCGTAGTCAATGTTTCTTATGAAAGTCTTGTCTTCGAGATCTTTGTCGCTTTTGCCAATGTTGCTGGCCGAAAGCTTGGATGTAGCCTTATTGAATAAGGTGGTCATGGTGCAGAGAGGAAGTGAAGACAGTAAAGAAGGTAAAACTATAAATATGTGACATCAATATAAAGTGCGTCAAATCACACCCGGTGCAATATCGCAGAAAAAGTGACAGGAATTCTCGTGACTAGAATGGCTGCTGTAGCATCGCTTAGCAGCACATGCGTGGTGGGGAGCCGTTCCGTGCGGTGCAAGACGTGCCGATTGCCCGTGTCTGTGGGGATTTCTGCAGGATTTCCGCACATGTTCCTGGTTACGCGTTCCAAAAGTGCATAGGCCCGCAAATCAAGGGCCCGGTCCGGCAACCTCACATTTCCCGCCCGCTATACTTTGTAAGACTTGTGAAAATTCTCTGCACCTCTTTGTCGTCGCATCGGGGCAATAAGTTCTGGACGGGCTTGCGGTCGTGATGTTTGAAACTCAATTTCAGAAACGTCAGGTCCGCCGCGAGTCTTGGCCAGAAGAGATCGCTCCCATCGTCATGCGGGGTTGGTGTGCCGAAGGCCTCGAAGGTTCCATGAATAAGCACCAAATCGGTGATTTCCTGGTCGTCGCCTTGCTGGGCAACAGTGTTGGCTGGAGTGCCGCAAGCAGAGTATAAGTATGAGATGAGGATCCCAAGCGACCATAGATCCACCTCGTGCTTATAGTCCGTCACACCGAAACAGAGCTCCGGTGCTTTATAGTACCCGGTGCTTACATCCGTCACTTTGTTTGAGTGAGGCTCTTTAGGCTTCTCCATATTGTAGGAGACACCGAAATCACCAAGCACAGGCCGCTCAAGAGAGTCGATGGTATGAAAGAACACATTGGCAGGTTTGATATCCCGATGGATGATCTTGTGCTTGTGTACGTACTTCAAAGCCTCGATCAACCCGTAGACGATTGCCTTGGCAGACTCCACGGGGATATTGTTCTGCTCCATGACTGTGTTTCTCTGCGGATCTTCAAGGTTGAATTTGGTTCTTCTTTTCATGTGAAAGGCCATCACACCAGTGAGATCAAGTCCGTAGAGCGGCATTACAAGGTAATGGTCCTCGCCTAGAACATAATTGTCGATGTATTCAACAATGTTTCGATGTCGAAGAGCTTTCACTATTTGGATTTCTTGTCTGAAGTCGTGGGGCTTTTTCTGAAAGTCAAGGTCTGCTACTTTCAAGGCGTAGGCGCCATCTTTATCATCAGTTCCTTTGTAGACGTCAGCAAATGGGCCGCTGTGGATCAAGGGCCCTCTTATGTACATTTTTCGGTGTTCGTTGTGATCCAGGGTGAACCGTTTAATTCAAATGGCTGTGCAGTTTGTAATTCTGGTGAATATGACCAGTGGGTTACAGATCGCAGAGCGCACCAGGCTTTCGAACACACAGGAATTGACATTCATCTGAGGTTTAAATTCACTACTACAACATTGACTCATAGTAAGTGTATATTCTAGATGCTTGACTACTCTATCTATGCCTCTTTTTGAGATTTCCGTCATCAACGCCGTGCCTCTTCGTTCCATTGTAATTGCTATGGTGAGAGGTAATGTCGATGTCATCGGTATAGATCCGACGCTTTGGATACTTTGAAGTGGAGCCTTCGAATGCATTTTCACACACTTTGGGAGGCTCCAAAAAGTAGGGATGAATTAACAGCTCATTGGCGGAAATTCTAGACGCAGGGTCGAATTGAAGAAGGCTCTTGAGAAGGGAGAGGCACAGCGGGTTCTTCCCTCCCACAATGTTATACCAGTTGCTCAAGTTGGGCGGGTACACTGTGGAGTTTGACAGTAGGAAATTTTGTTTGAATGCAGGGAAGTCGGGGTACTTCAGGAGCGTCGGCCACACCTCGTCGGTGGGGGTTCCGAGAATCTCGAAGATCTTTTGCAACTGACTTTTTTGGAAAGGGATGGATTTCTTGCTGCTCATGTCCATCTTCGCCTCCTCGCCCTTGAACACGGGTCGAAGAGAAATTAGTTCTGCTAAAATGCATCCCACTGCCCATAGATCGATGGCAGGCGTGTAGTAACGTGTACCGAGTAGTAACTCGGGTGCCCGGTACCAGATCGTCACCACGACTTTATCACCCGTATATAAGCTTTGAAGCGGATTGTTGAACTTTCTCGCTAGACCCAAGTCCCCAATCTTCACGACTCCATCACTCGACACCATTATATTCGCAGGCTTGAGATCACGGTGGAAGATCCAGTTCTGATGCAAAAACGAAACGCCGTTGAGGACCTGCCACGTGAGAGACTTTAGAGTTTGCTCCGGTATTGGTTTGACTGTAGGGTGCGAATGGGAATGGATGATTTGCAAGAGGTCGTGCTCAAAGAACTCGAACACCATGTAGATCGACTTGTTCTCCAAGAGAATTTCCATGAGCTTGGTGATATTTCGATGATTTAGCTCGCGACAGAGCGACATTTCTCGCATAGCAGACTGGGAGATCCCTGTGTAGTATATGATTTCGTTGCCGTTGATATCGTGCCCATTGCCATTCATGGCCATGGGCTTTCCCGACAGATGGTTGTCTGTCTTGAATTTTTTGATGGCAAACACCTGCACATCTGACGCCTGCTCCACTTGCTCACTAGCATCTGGGGTGCTATTGGTCTTGGCGGCGTCCGCTTCACTTTCGGTCTTGGTTGGTAGCTTCGATCTCGCCTTATACACTTTACCGTAGGTGCCTGCAGCAATGTACCCTATGATCAGGTACTTCAGTAGCACGGGTTGGCGACTCATGTCTTTTCGGTGCCTATACGGACCTATGGTGAGGATCAGTGAGGTAGCCACAACAGCAGGCTGCGATAGTGGCATTGGGTGGTGTAGGTGGTTTGAGAAGCCGAGATATGCGAACGGTGCGCTATCGCACCGATGCGACCATCTTCGGCCAAGTTGAAAGCTTAGAGCGAACAGGGCTATGTTCTTTGAGCATGGCAAATCCTACTAGGTATCCCGTTATACATTAGCTGTTGACTACTTTTCGTCAATATAAACCCGGTCGTCCGACTTGCCCTCGAGCTCTCCACGGATGACTTCCATCTTTCTAGTCTGGTCCCTCCACATCTTCTTCTCCTCACTGGCCTCGTTTTTGGTGAAAAACGAGTCGTCCGGGCGCCTATAACTATTTCCCAAACGGTCCCACAAGGTGGTGAACTGCCCGTAGTTGTAGTTGAAGTACAAGTGGTGAACGGTATGGCATGCAGTTCCATTGACCACGGGGTCGTTGGACCAGTAGCTGCCGTCATGGATCATGACGGTCCAGAAGTTCACGAACGTAAACAAGAACAAGTACGACACCTTGTTCAAGGGGAAAAGCAAGGGGAAAATGTGGTATGGCAAAGACTGTGCCCATCCGTCCACAGGATGGAACGCATGCGAGGCAAAAGGAGTGCAAACAATCCACTTGTGGTGGGGCTTGTGAAGCTTCTTGTAGACAGTGGGCCAGTGCAATATCCGGTGAATGAAGTATATGCCACAGTCGGTGAAAAGAAGGAAAGCTGGGAATTGAAAAGCAATGGATGTCCAGCCACCGGTCGATTTGTTGACATCGAAGTACAAGCGGGAGAAGCCGTTCAACTCTAGAATAAAGAAGGGGCTTGTGAGTGCCACCATCACAGGAATGGCTGTGAAGGCCTGCCAGATCTCCAACGACATCTGGTTCTTCAAGTACCTGGGGTGGTTGAAGATCTTCTTGTCGAAGACAAACACATACGACAATGATGCAACAACAAAGTAAAGAATCCAGCCGAATAGAATGGTGATGAGCATGATGGACATGAACTCACGCAAAATGCTGCTTCTATCGAGGAAAGAATCGTGGGCATATTCCGATACAGGAAACAAGGTCGTAGGCACCTTGCCGTATATCTCATTTGGGTTCTGGAGCTTCTTCACCTGGCCCATCAAGAACGCCACGGGCAAAGGGAGGCTGCGGCCTTCGTTTATGATGGTTGTGTTTGCAAGGATGGCATCTTCGAGACCCGAGCCAAAGAACTTGGACACTGCTCCGTCCTTTGGTAGGAGCCTAGCATAAGCGTAGTCTAAAAGATAGGTGTCGGCGGCCTCAAGAACGAGATCCATAGTGAAGGCGTGTTTTTATGGAGGGTAAACTCGTTTGCTAGGTTCTAGTGCGGAAACGGTGGCCAAGGCTGGAAAGAAAAAGATGTATAGCTCTTCGTCTCGATGCGCTCCACTATAAATCAAGACAAAACATGCACCTCGTATAAACAAATAAACGAGCATACGAGAGTGGGCCGATTCGGCCGAGTATACGCAGACATCTGACCATAACGCACATATTACGCCACCAACACCAAAACTGTCTGATGTACGGCAGTATGCTTTTAGGACGGCGTTGTTGCTTGAGGTGGCTGTGTCTTCGAGTCCACGTGCTTAGCGGCCGGTTGCGACCATCACGCGATACACTTATCGCTTGTCCAGCGAAGACTCACCTGTGCTCTTTGACTAGCGAAGACTGAAGCAGTGCGGACTCATGCGAGACACCGCAAGCGAAATTTTAAAGTCAAAGTCGGCTACGGCTAGTAAAAGGCATGCCTAGTATTCTTATAGAGCTTGCTGGTGGTGCTTGTCCAAGGGCAGTACTTGACAAGACATGCGCACGAGCTCGTGTCTGGAGTGCGTTTTTCAACGTCTGGCAGCGGCGCAGCTTCCATTCATCCACGTAGTCACGACTTGCCTATGTAAGTGAGCTTATGCGCGGCACAAGTCATGGCTGAGAGAAGACGGAAAAAGAAACCAGATTCCGCGCTGCGCAGTAAGCCTGAGTAGCATGGAGGCTGCACACAAGCGCCGCCTGAGGAAGCAAAATGCAGTTTGCGTGGCTAGCGATTGACATAGCTCTTGAACCACCAGAGCTTGTAGGTGTAGCCCATGGGTCGCTGTTGCATCCCGCAGACACAATCACGAACTACGGTGTTTGCTTTATCTATTATGTGTATTCGGGACGATTATGTCTATTTACAATAGTTGTGCGGTGAATGCTGCATCGGTCTTAATGAAGGTGATAAAACAGATGATGACGAAATGAAAATGCCTGTGGGGGAATGCAAGTAGTGACATGATGTTCTCAGCGTTAGCGCTGGATTAGCGTGTAACCTGGGGAGAGTCTAGGCGGCTTCACACAGAAAACGTGCTGATGGAGGATTGCTCAGAGCCACTGGGAGCCTCGTTGATCTTCTCGAAGTTGATCGAATTCAAGATGCGTCTGCCTCCAAGCTCAGTCAATTTTCGTGCCATCTCCTCTCCCGCTTTTTCAGCATCTTCTTTGCTGTTGACAATCGAGGTCAAGGCGGCCTCGACAGACTCTGTTCCGTCAGGGCTCACAATGATACCCTTGAAGTAAAGCTCCAGAGTAGCCTCGTCCCAGTTTGTCTTCACGCCAAGCGGAACGGAGCAGCCGCCCTCCAAGATTCTCATCATGGTTCTTTCGGCAGTGCAGCAATAGGCGGTGGGACGGTGTTCGAGTTGCGCAAGAAGCGGTTTCATGACAGGATCGTTTTTTCTGATCTCGATTCCAAGGGCTCCTTGGCCCACGGCATAGTACATGTCAGGCGCATCCAAAGCACACGAGATTCTCTCGGACAAGCCTTCTCTGATGAGTCCGGCCGCAGCCAAAACTATGCATGCATAAGGAGACTCGGGGTCATCCAACTTAGATATCCGCGTGGAGAGGTTTCCTCTGACGTCGTGGAAGTTGAGGTGAGGGCAGGCCTTGCGGAGCTGCGCCTGTCTTCTGAGAGACGATGTGCCCACCACAGAGCCCCGGGGCAAGTCCTGTAAAGTCTTGTATGTGGAGCCCTTCTTCATTACAAGCACGTCACGGGGGTCCTCCCTCTCCAAAATACAGCCCAACTCAAACTCATCGTACAAGTTCGTGGGCATGTCCTTCAAAGAGTGCACAATCAAGTCCAATTTCGGGTAGTCGCCAATAGACTCCAACAAGAGCGCCTCAAGTTCTTTTGTCCACAAGGATTTGCCTCCAAACGAGTAGAGTGGTTTCAGCTGCACCTTGTCCCCAAACGTGCTGAGCGCTAGGATGGAGCACTCAAGGTTTGGGAAGACCTTTTCGATCTCCAGCTTGACAATCTTCAGCTGTATCACGGCCAACTTGGATTTCCTTCCTCCTATCTGGACATGGTTCCCAGGAACTTGAATGTGGGTCATAGTGTTGTGGGGCATCAGGATAAGAAGTGTATGGGTACTGAGAAACTCGAAAGTTTGAGAAAAAAAGGCTCGAGCGAATAAAATTTAAGCTAAAAAACTGTGCGACCTCTTCTGCTGTGAGAGGTTGGCGGATAGCTCGCAGGAAATTTTCAGCTGGACGCGGATAAGGTCAACCACTGGAAGTCTCGGTTAAAACCGGGTAGATTGACAGGATAGTAGGACGTCGAAAGGTGACACGGCGAGTGAGGGCCTTAATGTATACTTGTTTGGCTCAAGGACGGGATGGAAAACAGATGGCCTAAAATTACGTTGACGGCTGGCAGCGGGCACATGCCAGGTTTTATATGGACAGCGTGCAATCATGCTGCATGAGCCTTTTCTTTTTTTTCAGCTTCGCAGTGCCATGAGTATCGATGCGTCCGCACGAGACTGTCGAATCGCGGAAACGGCATTATTCATCTCTGCAGGAGCCGCCGATCCATGGCATCCGACGCCGGCGATCGCCTCTGCTCTCATAATGAAACGGAAGGTCACACCTTTTTGAATAATTGGTCGCGAATACTCCGCATTTAGCCAATATTCAAGTGCCCTACTGATCTACCGTAGCTCCGAAGCACCTCTATTGGATTGTGCTCTGCCGTATCTGAGCATCCTGTGCGCGTCGGCTTGCCTAAAAGCGGAACTATCTCCCGCGTTGCTGATGTTCTTGTAGCCCGCTTTCGGTATATGTTCGCTTACGTTTCTCGCCGCTGATTGAGCATTTTCAGAAGCTACATACAAACTGTACACACACCCGACCCCACACATCAACCAATCTAGGCCCTCTGAACAAAACCGGTTCGCGGTCACGACTGTAACATGCCAGCTCTAATATATCAGCTGGTTTTCTCTGCTGCTAAACCCGATATTGGCCTCGCTGTCTAAGATGCTAGTGTCGTCATCAGGATTCGAGTCCATCCATTCATCCTCACTGTCATCACATCGGGGGCTTTTGTTGTATTCTCTGACTGCAAACTCGTCACTTGGGGCGTGGTGTCTAGTCTGCTCAGAGACAAACTGTTGAACCAAATCTTCAAGCGCCTGGAGCTTCTGCATCACCTCTTGGTTGGACTTATTATCGCTGACGCCTCTGCGACGCATTTTCTGTAGGCGGATTTCCGACGGGTTGGACCGAAGTCGGCCCACATTGTACTTGCGGCCCAAGAAGTCATCGATGAACATCGAGTCCACCAGCCCGCTTCTAAATCCCGTCAATGTGTTCTGAGACTGTTGCGGGGCCAATGTGGTTTTGGGCCGCGGTGCTCGGCTCGCGATCTTATCTTTCGGATCAGCGATTGACTGGTTTCGTTCTACGTTTGCCGCATCGTAGTAAGAATTTGTTCGAAGCGGTCCCATCTGCGAACCTCTCCGGGACATCAAGTACAACGAGCTGTTATCAAGGTCGTTGTCGTTCAAAGTGCTTAGCAACACCATATCGCTGTCGGCGTACAAGTCGTCGTCGCGATTGAGAAATGTGAAGTTCTTCAAATTCTTCTGCTGCGTCTGCGAGAGTGTTTTGTGGTCCTTCGTGACTGTCTCGTAGAAGTAGATAATCAAGATAATGGGAAGCTTGAATGTCTTGACGACGTAGTTGGTCCAAGCTACAACCTTGTTTTCATTTTTGGGCGACATTTGTAGACTAGCCCATTTCAAGTAGATGATTAAATTAGTGGTTTTCAAATACTCGAACTCCTCTTTGTTTGTCTCGCTGACCTTGGCGAAAATATTGCTTAGAACAATGGCCACAATGGTGGTGACAACAAATTGCATAAGTGACAAAAATGCCAACTGGACCGATCTTCCCAACACGTTGTAGCGCTCCCAGTTGTCCCAAACCGCTGGCGTGAAGCCGTAAAACACCTTCAACATGGCAAAAGCAACCTCACATGTTGACATGTCGATGGTAAGGCTGATGAAGCAGAGGAAAAACCCAAAAATCAACGATATGAAGAGACAGAACAAGGCAATGACATTCCAGGTCATTTTTTTCAACGACAAAATTATCATGTTAAAGAACTCGTAGTTGTTGAAAACAGAGAGCATGCGTGGAAACAAAAGAATGGAGATCAAGCTGAAGCAGTTGTAGTAGGTGCTGCTCTGGATCTTGTCCAACCCATAAAGTATCCGCAACACAAAGGATATGTCGATAAGAAACACAATCATCATGTCCACATAAGTCCAGATAATCTTCTTGAGGAACTTGTACTCGATGTGAAGCAGCTTCACGATAACATCAAAGTTGAAGCTCAACGCCATTATCCAGAACAAGCCAGATAGCGCTGAATTTTTATCTTTGATATCAGTCTTCAAATTTTTCTTGTGCTTGAACACCAAAGCCAAGAACAACAAGGTCAAAAAGGCGTATTTAAGATTTATCACCAATGACTGATACTTGGGCACGACATTCGAGCGGACGAAGATTTTCTTGATCGTGGTTCTGTTGAATCTGTAATGGACAAATTTCCCCTCGTCGAAGAACGGATCATGCTTCGTCTCATCAGCCATATCTCCGCGATGGTTGTACAGTTCATTCAAGAACTTCTGAGATCGGCTTGGACGGAGCACATCTGACCAGCTCTTGAGGTCTATGTCGTTCTGCTCCTTTATGATGAGCTCTCCATTATACACCCTATCCAAGATCGCCACGATTGCCGGTTGCGACAAAAACTTTTTGGACTTGGAGAGAATCGAGAGCTCCAACGTGTTGAAGCAGTCAAGGTGCTTGGTGTGCTTCAATTGTTCATACTCGTTATGGTGCTTCATGGGGTTTATAAACAAGAGGTTGATACGGTTCTTGGAGTTGTACTCCCGGAGCATTCTTATGGCCAAAAGCTCGCAAATCGTGGACTTGGTTATGAGCAAGTCATACATGATCAAGTTGTTTTCCGACTGGATCATATACTCGTACTTTAGAAGCAAGAGCACATACACGACGTTGGGGGAGATCTGCTGAACTGAGTGGTCTTCGCCGGGAAAGGACCCGTACCCACTTGCTCCAAAATGTAGACTTTCATACGCGTTCGAAGCACTGTCAGGGGAGACATAATTCTTGAAGATCCCCTCGAGGGCTCGTATTTTGCTCAATTCTATGATTCTTGAGACAAGAGGCTTGATAAGGGATAGTCGAAGCTCGGGTGTCTTCAATTGCTCGTACTTGAAGCTGTACTTGACGTCTCGGTTTATAAGTTTCTGGATTTGGAAGTATAGGTACTTGAACTCTATGCGGGGCTGCTTGGGATCCTGCGGCGTATACTGTGTTCGGATATTGGCGGGGTCATTCCGGGAAGCACTAGGGAGTCGGAGCTTAGAGGACATTAATGCTGGTGTTAGCGATGGTATTGTTGATCTCAGAGATTACTAGCGCCAGAGATGGATATATTAGGAGATATGGCCGAAATGAGGGCGTGGTATGACTAAATGTGGTATCAGCGATGAATAAATATGGCGTTGGCAATAACCTTGTTGTGTGGAAGGTGTTTTGGTCTTGGAGAGCGGCTGCGGGATGAACTCGTATCATATATGCGAAGCAACGCAACCGCATCGAAAGAAAACATAAACATCATTAAAAATAGACTCAGGGCGCACCCTCGCGCACGCGACTGCAAAACGGCAAGTGGTTACTAAGCAACCACCCTATTGATGAAATTCCACGCCTTGGTGCCGTTTTCTTCGCCTATCATTTCCATTAATGTTTCTTTAGGAAGTTGCACTAGGTCCGCGATGCTCCGCACCTTCAGGATCACCGACAAGTAGTTCAAGTGGGTGATCCCAGGAATTGACTGTAGTAGGTCGATTGCATCATCATTGAATGCGGGAGGGCCCTCCTTTGTTGGAATGGAGGCATTGACACCTTTTGAAAGCGCCTCTTCAACGTCTGGCTCCTCTTGGCTAGCTTTGAGCTCCAAGAATATTTGTGCAGTTTCG